>VXBU01006595.1:1090507-1409109 GCA_013400315.1 Bombycilla garrulus
TACAATACAAATACAAATACAATACAAATACAATTCAATACAATTACAAATACAATACAATACAAATACAATACAATACAAATACAATACAAATACAATACAAATACAATACAATACAATTACAAATACAAATACGAATACAATACAATACAAATACAAAACAATACAATACAAATACAAATACAATACAAATACAATACAATACAATACAAATACAAATACGTAACACCACAAAACCACAAAAACCAAAACAAGCAAACAAAAACCCAAGCATGAACCTCAAAGAAAAACAAACCCCCAAAACCAAACAAAAACCCACCAAACCCTCATTTTGAAAGGTTATAGCTGAGGGTCTTTTTGTACACACTCTTTCCCACTCAGGACTGTGAAGAGAAATTTTAACAGGACTATTAAGAAGTTTCCCTTCAAGTTGTGACTGTCATAAGCAATGAGAAATCATCTTTAGTCTACAGTGATTTTTTTTTTAGTTTAAAGGAAACAGACTAAAGGCAAACTTACTGGGATGCAGCACAAAATACGGATGTGTTCTTAACACCTCAGAAACTCAAAACAAAATGTCTGCAGTAGAAAACAAAATGAGTGCTGTACCACACAGGTCTAATGAGAGAGGACCTTCCCAGAACACAGTCACATATACCACATTTCACCATCATATATGCCACAGAAAACCTAAGCTTTCTTGCATAATTTATAAAAGAGGATATATTCTGCACTACTCACATGTCCCTCCCCTGTAATAACCTACAAACTTCCTGGGTCTGATGCAATTCCTCCCAGCTAGGCCATGCTGCCACTGCTGGCACCAGTTATGGTACAGACTATAGCTGAGCTTTCTGATGCTCCAGTACCAGTGCTGTTTACATATTTTTCTCTTAGAAACAACCTTTTGTCAACAGATTTGTCTTTTCTCTCTTCTTCTCCCTCAACATGGAATTATTTTCTGTCACTGATCTTCAACAAGGACTCCGCATCATCAGGGTTAACACTGAGGCAACTGATTTTACCAGAGCTTTTCCCCAGGATCCTGTCACAATGCTGGATCACTAGGACCCAAAATCGGAAAAGGATTATTTATTCCCCCAAAAGATACAGAGAAAACAGAAGAAGGATTAAAGAAAGAAAAAAAATTACCTCACATAAATAATAATCTTTTCCCGCCACTGCTGGGAGGGCCTTCAGGCCACTCGGCTACAACCTCTCTGACAGAAACCCCTCAGCTATAGCCAGCAACTGCTGACACATTTTCTTTTCTTCTTTTCTTTTTTTTCGGTGTCCTTCTTTAAGTCAGAATTGTTAAGAATTAACTCTGAACGTTTGTTTTTCAGCTGAGAACCCAAATCTTGCACTGCCCAGCACTCTGTGCCCCGCACATTGCTTCCCGCTCCTGTTTTGCTCCCAGCCCTCAGTCTCTTTGGAGCCAGCACCTCCAATCACACAAAACAGTGGAAAGCTGTAATAATTAACTTCAACTCAACCCTAATAAAAGACAGTTTCTTTATTTTCAATGGCACAGACTTGGCTTTGATTTACATATGGGTTCTTTGATTCAAAATCTTTTTGTTGTTCTGGCTGCTAGAGTAAATTTTAAATTAAAAAACCCCATCTCATGCTAGAGGGTTCTGAAATGTAACATTTCTGTCAGAACTAGGACATACATCTCACCAGTGACATTACACAACAAAAGCACTATTTTTCTCCCTTACCCAGTTCAAATATTCTCTTTGGGTATGGACTGGCACTCATTAAACAAATATCTGAGTGTCTTAAGGACATCTAAAACTCTGGCAATATAAAATATGCAACATACCAAAGAACGACTTGCTTCTTATTAATTTTAATTAAAACATTTATTCACTACACTCAGATGTTAAGGCTTTACCTTATTACACCGATGAATATAGATCTTCCTACTTTGGGACGTTGTAATGAATTCATCCAGTGGTCAATATAAAAGAGGGATCAATCTTTAAAATTTTGCAAATAATTTCAATAGTGCAAGTGTTGTTTTAACATAGCTATTTTTTTTAATGTTCATATAAATTTCCTGTATTTTATATGGGGATTGGAACTTGCATTTCACCTTTTGTGAAAGTCATATGACCATTTAGAGGCTTCCTATTTGCTATTCTTGGAATAAATGGAGCTCTATGAATTTGTTGTGAACAACATGGTCCCCTTGGCTATTAAAATGAGTTAATGAGAGTTAACGTTAATGAAAGAGACCAAAGAACTTGTAATTAGGACAATACTCTCCTGCTTCTGAACTGCAGTAAGTTACCTGTAATTGTTACTCAATTTAGCATGTTTCCTTCTGTTTCAAACTGTTAAGAGATAAAGCTAGACTACCATGATGAGGGGAAAATCAACAATAAGATAAGAATTGATATAGCAGACAAAAGAAAGGTAGAAGTGGTAAGAGTTGTCAAAACAAGGTGCATAAGCTCTTCAGAGTCTCATATTCTCAGATATGGTATTTCCTTACCTGCCTTCTTTCATCTACAAAGTGTAACTCTGAACCACAATTCTTTGGCTTTGTTTTGACATAAATTAAGTATGGGGCTTGGTATTTTTGAAACAGTTGAAGGAGACCCTAAGTTAAATTTGTGCTGAACTGTGTGAAGATGTCAGGTCACTTTGCATTTGCCTGCTGTTTGCCTCCTTTCTATTTTGGGGATGTAAAACCATGAACAGTTTGATGGACTTCAGGAGTCAAAGGCTATTGTGTAGTTTTGACCTTCCTATTGCTAAAAAGGAAGGCAACATCTGCTTCATATTTCCCCTGTGCAAGCTTTATAGTATCAGTAGTGAAAACTGCAGAAGTTCTGTTATTAACTACTGTGCTTTATTTACCCACTGGTTTCAAACACACTGGTGGGCCCACTTTCTGGTGGGCCAGAAAGAGTGGACAAAGAAAAAAAAGAATTGTTGCAAAGTATTTAAAAAAAAATCAAGCCAGCACCATTTATAAAACATGCTCAGAATGATTTCACCAATTGGAACACTGAGAAAATGGTAAACTTTCATTTCTTCCGTTTTACCCATGATATGAACAAGAGATGCCTGATAACTGCATCACAAGCAACTAAGCAACAAATTGTCCTCTTCACTGAAGGGAACAAGGAATAGCACAATCCCATTCTTGAGGAAGAAGTAGGACAAAAGTATGTAAACCAGAACAGTTTATGTTTTTAATGGAATGTGCCAATCTATAGGCATAACAAACATTTTCAAACAAACTACTCTGTGAGCTCTGCCCCTGAGAAAAAGGTTCAGAACTTCTGAAACTACTGGAAACTCTGCTACTGTTCTTTCTGCCTGGACTACCCATGGCACTTTGTGGCCTTTCCACCAGAGATGAAGATCTTTGTGCTTGTTTACAAGATCAGCTCCAAACAGATAATTTGGTATAACTCCCTGCTTTCCTTTGGTCATTCTTCACTACAGTGTTACCGGGTCACCAAATATATTCTTTGTATAAAAAAACCAAAACTTAACTTCTCAACGTAAGGGAAGTTGATATTCAAGACACAAATTCCCTTTAGACTCTAATACAGACAGCCTGCCTTCCCTACTTATTTCAGCAGCACAGCATTTCCATTTATGTGCTGCCTCTTGCTTTCTAAAATTTGGCAATGTAAATCCACAGTGTAACACAACCTCTCTGTATCAACGAACACAGAAGATCAGATGAGACTTATGTGTTGAATATCCAATTGCAGGGGTTGCTGCTTATAAAACACTAACAGTTTTATCTTTGAGATAAAAGAGATTTAAACAACTGCAAGTCCCTGAATAAACATATGCAGTACCTCTGCCCAGGCACATTATATTGCTTTATCAAACTTAAGTATTTCATTAAATCTAATAAAATATATTCCCGCAGCTTGCATAGATTTCTTCCTGCACATCTTCTACAGACATTTCATGGCTGAGTCTGCACATGGACAACCTGTTAGCTTGAGAGGAACTGCACACAAAGGCTGTAAGAACACATCCTGGGTTTGGAGGTCTATTTTCCTGCATTAAAAAACCTGACGATTCTGCTATTAGAGGCTTTTCCCAAACAATTTAAATTACAAGTAAGTACTGACAAGCAGAAAGCTGATAAAATTGCGAGCTCATTATAAAAGCACAACAGAAATACAGTAAATATAAAAAACTATGATGAACAGAAATCTGCAATGTCCTCTATTCCCTGCCTCTTTCAACCCTCCCAAGTGTTTTTCATCTTTCCAAGATACATTATCAGATTTCAAACTGGGATAACAGCCCTCTGAAAGGATTTCATTTGCTGAATAATATTTCTTCCAAACATATTCAGCTGAGTTCTCTCACCAGGTATCTACTAAACAAACGGGATGTTGAAAGTACTCTTCTCTGGCAAGCGACCTCATTTTCTTTCAAAAAAGGCTCATGTCCTCCCTTAAATTTTTTGAAAGATAAATCTCCACATGTGGGATTAATCATAACCCAAAGCTTGTTTCTGCCATGTGATTACCTATTTCTACATGGCTCAAAGGACGCAGGCCAGAACATTCCAGCCTCGATGTTCTTCCCTCACACCTTGTACCTAAAGCTGTGCAGGATGGAAAAAGGAGTGGGACAGCATCATACATACTTTATAAGCCAAAGGCCAACAAGTAGTAAGAGGAGCAATTTTTATACAATTTGGTGATCTATTTTGTTTAAGAACTGTCCCAGGATTAAATTTATCTGCATTTATCACGTCTCAAGGATGCAATGATTTATGCAGTGCATCAGATGCTATGACAAGGTTTCTCACATCGTAAACACCGCTTATAATGCACCTCAAGCATGATATGCACCACTAACAATTTCACTTGATGAAAGCTATCCTTATGCCTTTTATCATTCAGGCATGTTAGTGAGTTCCCCCAAAAGATTATTGAGGAGTCTAATAGACTAAAAACCTATTTCAATAATTCTTTTATAGTCTTTCAATGAAGCAATGTGAAATTCTCCATCTAAATGATCCTTCCCTTAATAACTAAGGAATAATCACACCCTCTTGCACTTGTGCCAGGCCACTAGTGTATTTTAACAAATTAATGAATTTATAATTTCATGAGAGGCTGCAGCAGGAGAGAAATTATCCTTTGGAAAAAACACATCTACCTTGTAAAGATGTTTGCACTGAAGGGCTTAGACTCTCTGCTTCCAACACAGAGGTGTAAATGAGGAGATTAACCAAAAAAAAAAAAAAAAAAATCAGTGTTGTTAGTAAGAAATACCGCAAACCATTGCAAGCAACTTCTCTTTGATCTTAAGGTCATTTTCTCACAGAACACCCAACATCAGTGGAAATATTCAGTTATTCAGAGGATTTCCTTCCAGTTAGTTATTTGAATATGACTCTACACCTCTTAACTTCCAGGAAATGAGCAGGTTTTACTCCACTACTTACTGGAAAATGCTTTGTGTCCCACCAGAAGTCCTTTCCTCAAAAGTCAGAGACAAAAACGTCACACGGACATTCTGGACCTACAATCTGGGTGTGAAATGCATAGCCCTGTAACTGACAGAGAACATACATCACTGGAACAGTGCACCAGAAACTGCTCCCCACCTCCTTCCTCAGGCCTCACAATCACCACGATGAGCTGCAGCACTCCCTGAGCTAACCTGCTCAAGATTTTGGAGCTACACACGGATGGAAAAAGAACTGCAGGCAATGCCATGGCACACCCAAGCTGCCTGCAGAGCTGAGCACATACCTGCAGACTTTTCCAAGCAGAACCCCCTGCTCTGCTTTGCATTGACACAACCAAAAGTCCTCTCCCTACATAAAACCATGCACAGGCTCCACCTGAGACAGGGAGTTTGTTTACAGCAGGGTGAAGTTCTTTGGGCACGCATTCCTTTGCTCTTCTTTCCAGCATAAGCACATTGACTCTGGAAGACTCTTTAATAAGGAGCTGTATTTTCTAACCTGAATGAATTTCTGCCCTTCCACTAGTTCAGGGACTTTCCTCTCTTGCCTGAATGTATTAAGGTAAATATGAGTGAAGATAAAAATTGCAATAAATTACATTAAATTCTTAAACTATTTCTTTCTCTCCCTATCATGATTTCCATCAGGTTCCTATTTTAAATAACAAAATTATTTTCCTAAGAATAAAATGCTTAGTGATGCCCAGCAAGAATTCCTTTGCCCTTATCTAGGCGACCATCAAACTACTTCTTTTCTTCACACTTTCTTTATTCTATAATAGACTTTGCATTTCAAGCACTTCAGTACTCTTTTTGTGTTCAGATTTAAAGATCAAACGACAAATTTGTTTTATCACATAAAACAAGATCTTGCCACAAACCCAATATTATGTTTCCTTTTTCCAGTTACATTTCTAATTCTTTAGTTGTGTAATTTGCCCAAACCATTATCTTGTATTGACACAGTTGGCAAGCTGCACAATGCAAAAAACATTCTATTACTGCACAATATTCAATAAGCAACCTCTGCTACATTGAATTTTACATAGTCTGCTTGGGCAAGGTCAAACCTGCATTTCCAGTTATTTTCTACATCACTTGGTGTGATTAAATTGAAAATATAAATCACTGAGTTGTTCAGTCTTGAACTATAAATAAAGACACTAATAGCCCATTTTCTGATAGTTTTCCTCCAGGATAGTGGGACTACTTCCCCAGGAACAGATTTGAAAAATACAGTAAAGATTTTAGATTATGTAGAAGATTTTTCTCTGACTCGCTAATATTTTGTTTCTAGATTACAACAATCTAGAAAGAGTTCATATCCACAAAGTTCTTTTTGCTTAGTTCTTTGAAAATGCCCTGTGAAGAAAGTCTTTGCAAGCCCCCTGCAGTCTGCCTCTTCTGGATGTTCCTACTGGAGATTTGAAGAGTCTTATGAGAGAGGAGAACTACAACAGCCTACACTAATACACTTCTCAGGTATTTCATGTGTGATTCTTGCCATTGGTATTGGAAATCTGAAAAGGGAAACCTTCCAGTTCAATAACTAATGAAATGTAAAAAGAAATCAAATGAACGTCATTATACATACCTTCACCTGAAAAGACAGGACAAAAAAGCCACAGGTATTGGATGCTAAGCTATGATCTAAAACCTGGGGAATCAAAAACAAGGATACACGCCACGCTGCAACTTTCAGACGGGTCTCAAGGAGTCACTGCTGCTGCAGTGAATTTCCCTTCCAAAAGAAATGGTAGCAGCTTGCTCACTGCTGACAGTGTTTTTCAATACTTCATTGCTGTATTTTGTCAGCTTCACGAGTCTTAATTTGTTTGTAAATATATTTCCTTTTGGGAACCTTCATGAGGTTTCTGCTAAGCCACTTCACCACCGAAGTGATCCCCCCAGTCCTTCCTGCACCCCTGCCAGGGGACATTCTGTGTAATGGCCCAGGTCATTAATGAAGGCACCTGACAGTGCTGGCCCCACTGTCTGGGCTGTACAGTCCATCTGATCCATTCTCTGCACGGTGCTTCCCAAAGGTGCTCCAAGTTTAAATGTCGTCACCTGAGAAATCAATAATATGCAGTCAAGAAAACTGCAGCTCAGACTGCTGTCTTGGATTTTGCATGAATGCTGTGGCACAGGCTGAGATGATACATAGCCAGACTCCATTTCTCTGGGGCAGCTTTCTACTGCCTTAACCATGAAACTGTGCTTTTAATCTTCCTGAAACTCTCACCCTGCAGATTCAGCTGGAGTCTAAGCAGGAGGAGTGATAACATCAGTCTTTCTTATCACATGACATGATTCATCCTTAGTGCTCTACAGGACGTACAAACCAATTGTAAAATACCATGAAAAACCATGCAATTTAAAAGAATTTTATCACAATGAAAGCGTTTCAGAGGGGTATTTATATCTCATTAAACAACAAACTGCTTGGGAAGACAAGCTCCTTTCAGTTGCAGGAAGTAAGCAATTGCAAGAAATGTGGCTACACATCTAGTGAAATATTACTAAAACCAGCCTTCCTTCTAAACCAGAGCATTCTTTCACCTGAGGGTATTTAAACAGCCTACAAATCAGCTGTACAAGCTTTCTCCCAGCTCCAGTGATTAGATGGATTTCCTCAGATCATCTGTTAAAATTTAAGGTAACAAATATCTTCCGGAGTACTTCTCTTTCTCAAAGTCACTCCTAAAGCAGATTGAAGGATGACAGATCCACTTTATGGTAATTTAGAAATTCTTCCACCCTGACTAGAGAGCGGTTTTAAAAACCTTCTCTGAAATGATAACAAAACCAGAGATAGAAGACCACCATTTCTCTTTTAAAAAGTAGCTTCTGTGTATTTTTCCTCACCGTGGAAGTGTTAGCTTAGGTTGACATAAAAGCACTGTTAAGAGCCCAAGTCTTTGCTCTGGAATATAGGAATTCTTCTTTCCTTTTTGCCTTCTTCCTTTTCCCCACTGTTCACACAAAAAGAGGATAAAGCCTGACCAAATCTGATGCCAATACTGTCAAAAAGTCTAGTTCTGAAATATTCTGAGCTGTAATTACCCAGCAATTTGTAATTTCCTTTATTTTGTTTTTGAAGTGTTTGCACTCCCACTACCTTTGGTCATCTAGTCTATGAGCTCCAGAATTATTTACTGTGTCCTTTAAAATGAAAACATACCTAAGTTTGTCCAGAATCCTTCACTTTCGTGTACACAGCCTTAATATAAAATATCTCACAAATACCTAAACTACCCTCAATCAACAGGACTACAGAATTTTTTTATTACTTTCAGAGAGTTGCACGATGAGATGCAACATGATGAGATGATGACAGTCACTGAAGGGGAAAATAGCATTTCTTACAAAAGATGAGGCCCAGAAAGGATTTATTACCCAGGTGTTTTTGCAGGAAAGCCCAGCACACTCAGTAATGAGTTAAACAGACACTAATTTGTCTTGTGCTTGTGCTATTCCTTTCAAATGAAGCAAGGCAGGAACACCTGTCGGATTAAAGTATGAAAAGAGATACAGATATTTTTCCGCTGTCCGAAACTGGCAAACTTCCCCTCTACCTAATGTACATGCATGAACACTACAGACACCTGGAGACCTGCGAGGCAGAGACCCCACAAACATCCTCAGCTCTGCTACAATCTGAACATGAAGAACAACAAATCATTTGAGCAAATTCTTCAGGATTAAGTTTGTGCATCTCTGGAGGTCACTCTGCAAAGAACAAGCCACAAATGCACCTTCTTCAAAGCAAAGAAGTGAGAAGAGAACATGTTCTTGTCGCTGAGTGATATATGATAATGACGCCCTGGAATTAAACCCGGGCTGAACTTCCCCGGTCTAAATTGATTCTTGTATGATCTGACATTCCATTGCTTTTGAGAAGCCAAATATAATAAATGAATCGGGCAGATGTCTTCAATATTACGGTGCTGTCAGTAATCCTGCCTGATGTTTAATATTTCATAGCATAACAGAGTATTTTCAGAGAGCCACTAAGTGCTGAGAAACCTCAGAGGAGAAATCTGGGGCGACTGATGTCAATGACCACTCATGCTGTGCTCTAAAGGAGCACTAGAGTGGCCATTTCGTGTAGCACTGGCTACAGAATGCAAACTGGATTAAACAGCATTTGAAACGCATTGATTTTTGATGGAGCTGGATCAAGTCTCATTTTAAGAGCACTGAATCTTTTTCCCTTTCAAATGGAAAAATCCTTCCCTGTTCACACCAAATGGAGTCTGGTACCTACTTTGGATCACACTGTCAACATTAATAGGTGTCAGGTCAACCACATTTCTCTTTGTGCAGTATTGATAAATAAAAGTTTGAATGTCTGTGTTTAATTTCACGTTCCCCATAGATTAGCTGTTGATACATCAAAAAGGATTAGGCTGTGGGTCAATAGTTAGATCTCAACCACCCTATTGCTATTCCCCCAAAACAAACCAAAAAAACCAAACCAACAGCTGGTCAACCAACCGAAACAGAAATCAATGACTGTGTTTACCTGCAATGAGTTCTAAGGCAGATTCCTCCTCTCACAGCTGAGTCACTTGCCTATGGATCACCACAAAGGACAGCAATAAAGCCCTCGCTCTTCCTGGCACCATCAGACTTGATCACCACACCAATAATTAAAACTTTTTTGCTCAACTAATACAATAATAACATACAGAATTAAAAGGGAGAAACCTGTTGAGCTGCAGATTCTCCTGACATTAAACTGGCATTGATCCAGTTATTGAAGTTTAATGTAGTTCTAAGCTAAACTAAAGATACTGCAAGAAGAAAGAACTTCCTCTTGTGTAAATAAATTCTGACACAGCTGTAAATCTGATACACAGACCTGTCGAATGAGTTTTCCAACACCTTTGGAGGAAGAAGTTCAAAGATACCTTATGGGCTTATGGCAGGTTAGGAATGAAGCTGGTGAAATGAGGGAAGGCACTGAAATAATTTTAGTTCCTACTCCGTAATTCAGGAAAATTGGTAAGTATCCCTTCAGCTTTCAAAGACAGTAGAAACATTATTTTATCAGCTCTGTATTGCAAAGTAAGTTTCTTTCCTTCAATTTTATGGAAACATGAAAGCTGTTTTGGTACAGTTCCTTTTGGCACACAGCATTAATTATGCATTTGTTGGCCAGCCAGTTATTCTTTGATTTGTTCCTGTGGCCACATAGGCTTGCATACCTTAATCTAAATATCTCATCTGAGACCAATCCTACTTTTGGAAACTTGTCACTATTAATATCCATTTTTCTGTTTTTAAGACATTATTAAATGCCTGTGGTTATAAATGCCCTTTATTATGCTGAACTACACTACACTGTATACATTTTATATGTGCATACACCCCCACACACTATATTATACTTTTTTTTTTCCTTTTCCCTACAAGAATATCACAGATCAGTTAATTTTCACATCTGTGTTTCTTTACCATTCTGTGAGAGCTGCAGACTTGTTAAAAGGTGCTACATGGACATTCAGAGTGACTGACATCAAAGCCAACAGGTCAAATGAATGCTTACTTAAGATAGCACTGTTTGTCACCAAGATAAAATGCCTTGTTAACGTTATGCATAAAATCAATTGATTTTAATTTTCTGGCATCTGTTTCAGTTCTCCTCACTTATTAGTGACTAGCACTCATTACTCTAAGGGAAAATTACTGAAAAAAAGATGTGCTTTATCTCCAGCTAAAGCTAAGCAGCTGGTAAAATTTTCAGAGAGGCAACGGCTGCTAAAAGATTTGAAAGGTAGACAAATTCAGGTACAGCACTGGAAATCCCTGTGACACATGAGTGGTAGAATTTGTAGGATCCCATATGATCCAATGCACTGTACAAAGTTCCAGCCCCAATCAAAAGACCTGGAAACACCTTCAAATTCTCCATCGTATCCACAGATACACCACAGATGTCCAGTTAAACTTCCTGGAATTGCAGCACTGCAGTGTCAGAGCCTCCACAGGGTACATGGTTCAAACTACACAAATGTGGCACCTGCAACAGCCAGGCTTCCTCTGGACAACTCTACTGGAGCCACTAAGAAGTCCAGCCAGAACTCATGTCCTGGAATAGCCTGAAGCAGAAAAAATATCATGAGAAAGGTAAGTATGATCTCCTGAAATGTAAATTATGTGAACTTTAAAAAATGTTAATTCCTTCATCCTGGGTCTCAGGGGCTGAGAGGCAGCTGGGAAGCACAGGCAGCAGAAGGCTGACAGTGCTGATTAGTGCAAAACTAAGTCAGAGCAAGGAAGACATTTTCAGGCAGTCACATGCAGATGGACCAGCAGCTATGAAGGAGATGACAAAAGACTCCTACAGCAAATTCCTGGGAGTCTCCAAACTGAGGAACACATTCAGATTCCAAGGCCAGAGCAGTGGAAGGACCATCTCAGATGCTGTACTTAAAGAAGAATATCTCTTTATAATTGCAGGAAAGAGGAAGACTCTTGTGGAAGGAATAATGAATATATATGGCAAAGATGCATAGTGGACCAAAAGCCAGAGAAGTGATGTAAACCCAGAGAACTACAACCTAGCTTGGACCGTGGTGAAGTCTCAGTGGAAAAGGCAGATTGCCTCTGATAGATATCAAGGAAAATAAGGATGGAAATTCGTGGTGTATCAGCAGGGCCCAATACAGCTAACAGTGAAGAGATTAATAAAGGCATGGGTGAGGCAGTGATTATCTATAAAGATCCTCAGCGAGTAAGGAAGTTGATTCCAGTGATAATATCCCAGAAGATATTACAAGGATTTAAAAAAAGTATTGCTTGTGCCAAAATTTTGTTACGGGGAGAACATTTCTATTGTGCTTTTAAAAGAGAGAGAGATGCTGTAATAAATCCTGTGCCTGAGGCTAACCACAGACAACTCCAAGGCTGGCAAGAAGCTTTTATGATGACTTCTGCTCCTGGTGTCTGAGGACAGGCCTGATTTCAGGAAACAATCAGACTGGGATGCACGCTGCGCTTTCCACATGCCTGACTCCACTGAGGAGAATTGCAAAGAGGTGAAATCCCAATCAACGGTGAGTTAATGAGCGCTGCAGAACAGCACTCATCAGCAGTGAGGGGTCACTCAACCCCTCCTCAGGAGCAGGGCCCGGCAGTCGTGCAGGACGAGCGCACTGCTGGGGGAACCCACTCACTGCCACAGGCACTCCCCTGCACCTGGCGGGCAGCAAAGCGCTCCCACAAGGACCACGAGCAATCCAGCAGGCACACAACCTGCCCGCAAGCATCTAAAGCTTGTACCAACTCTCACAGGACACAAAACACTCAGGCTCCTCAGTGTGAATGTTTGCCATCGTTTTGATCAGCGTAACTGTGACATCAGCTCCGAGTCTCTGAAGAAAGGCCTTTGGCAAAAATCTCCTCTTGGAAACAAGGTGCTTGTGGTAAACTGAGCTGAGCAGGTCAGCGGGAGATGATGACAAAATGGAACCACATGAAGGACACTGTGACCCAGGAGAGGAGCCAGCTGGCCCAGGTGGCCTGACCCCAACCAGCCACTGGCAGAACTCTCTCCTCTGGATAGGGGGAAGCCTGTCAGAGGCAGAGCAGAAGGGGCACTGCCCCCACGGGGAGCCCCACTCAGTCAGGCAGAGCACCACACATGGTTACAGCAGCAGGACAGCCCCTTCCCTCAACTCCTGAACAGAAAAACCAACAGCACTGGAGACAAGGTCCTTAACTGGCCTGCAAGCACTGCTAAACCTAAATTAGATACCTTTCCATCTGACACTAAATATTGAAAATAGACAACTGAAACTCTCCAACCAAAATATGTGTACAGAAAAGTACCTGTGGTGACCTTGAGCGTGTGAAGAAATGAGTAATTTTTCATTTCATTTTCACTATGTGGAACTTAAAATACTCTAAGCAGTAGTTACACTACCTATAATACTCCTTTGTGTTTTCCTCTGGATTCTGAGCATAGGTGCTACCACGGAAAACATCTGAAAGCAGACTCTCCTTTTTAATAACAGTACAGAAATATTAAGCTGAAAGAATATACTAAGGATGGCAGCGTAAAGAGTGAGTGCTAGAAAAAAAGAGACACACCAAGTGGCTAACATTATCAATACTAACTGGATTTTTCAAGAATAAACTACTTTTGCACTTCAAGTTTAGGTTTCCATTTATTCTGGGATGTACAGAGACTATAAAAGGTAAAGGGATTTCTAGAACACATACATCCAGAATGTAGAGAAATGAGAGCAAGTGATGAGTTATGGAGGTGTGCTTTGTAAAGACCACCATAAAGTCAGAGCTTTCACACCAGGAGAGTGCTGCACACTTCAAGTTTCATACAAACTGAGATCCACTCCTTGTTGCAGAGGGAGGTACAGTTTGCTGAAGGGAGCTGCCAGCTGGAAGTGCCATCAGCAGGCCACAAACACAGGTGAGAGAAGGAAGAACAGTATAAGTGACCACCAAGGACCAGACATTCATACGGCATTCCTGACACCGTGAGAACTGTATGGACAGGGAGAGCCAACAATAGGAAATATAAAGTTAACTGGGGCTTGGGAAAGGGAATTCTGGTGTCTGATTTGTTACTTAATGGAAAGCATTACTGGGAGGAGGGAATTTTTATTTATACACAAGTCATCAACTTTCTAAGTGTTAGATTATTTTCTCTTCCAGTAAAACCATTACTATAATTGTTTATTATTTTTCATAAAGTGCATTTTTATGCGAGACATTGTGATTCATTTTAGAGCCATGTAGAATTAAAAATTTCAGTTTCATCCAGAAAAATAGATATCTGATCATTATCAAGATCAGCTTGATTTAAATTACCTTATTCAAATGAATTTCTCTTCAATAATCACTAGAATATATTGTCTGCAGGGGCCAAAGCTTCCCTGGCATCCATTTCAGAAACTTGGTGTAACTTGTGGGACTTTGGTTACAGCTACAGAAAAAAGTCTGGAACACATTTAAAATAAAATTACATACCCAGGCAGAGGCAAAATGGATCCCCTGATCTAACACTTCCCTTCCACACGGATGCAGAAAAGAACAATTACAGGGACAGATTTGATTTCAGATCATATCATACCTTTCCAGTACATTTGTTTAAAGGTTCCTCAGTTTCTGACAGCTCAGTGTCTTACTGAGCTCAGCTTTTTTAAAGCTGCATTTGAAATGAGCACCGTTCTCTCAGCAGCTCAGAGAACCCTGAGTACAGCTCTGAAAGTGTCAGCTGTGTGACCAACCAGTGTTTCTTCGGCCTAACCCCAGTGTTAAGAGGGTTGTTTTATACTCTATTTTTTAAAAACTACGACTTTTCCAAGTAGATATTTCATTTTATAAAAACATGAGGTATTTTATATATGAAAGATCCTTTTACATATGGAAATTTATAAATATTCTTCTCAGATTTGCTGTTTTCTTTGTAAGTTTTACCCTATGGAGTAAGAAAGGGATCAGTTAAAAATTGTCCACTGCAATCCCACTTATTAGCTTAAAAGAAACAAACATTAAAGATTAGGGAAAGATTCCCTTTATTAGGACACTATCTGATGCATTGCAGACAATTAGGTAGTGCCAACTCCCCTAAAATTCTGTTATTTTGCATAAATATGGCATTTAACTGCAGGTTACATGAGTTGCTTGATTTTTTCCTTTTGTTGCATCCAAAGCTTTGACTATGACCACCAGTCTAACAAATTATTTGGAATGACAATAACAGCTAAGAGGAAATGACTCAAACAGCTGATATGAGGGAAGTTTCAGATCATTAATTTGCTATACAGAAGACCAAACCTGCCCAGAACTTGCGTCAGCAATGGAGATCCACGCACACGTTGTACGCAACAGGGGGAGATCCTCTCCAGGAAAAAGAACCACCAAGACCAATGGCAAGAGAGTTCTGCAGCTGTCCTGCACTACGTGATTCAAGGTTTGTACCATTAGTTTCAGATTTATTGTTTTGGCTGCTTTGGAGGCAGGAGAAAGCCTTACTGTAGGAGAGAAGAGCCAGAGTTACAAAGGAAATAGCTTCTAGATGGTAGGATTGCGTGCAGGAAGTGCCAAGTGTGCAGGAAGGAGCTCGGTGACAAATCCACAGTCATGCTCTACATTTGAACATCAAGCTCTGATGAAGTAGCCCCAAGTCACTCATAAGATATCCAAAACTGCTCCCAAAGTTATTGACAGTTTTGAGATGATGGCAGAGACCTTCACAGAAAAGCAGAGGATGATACCAGAGGCCCTGGGATATAATCACTAATAGTTAATTACTGTCTCAGAAGGAAACTGGCTTAAGAGACAGCAACGTGAACAAAGAGCACAGACAAAGAACTGTGCATGAGGTGAGCCTGTGGACCCACAAAGAGAGGAAAATAAAGTGATCCTCATCATTCATGAATTTACAGAGTAGGAGCACTACTCTGTTCCTTCTTTTTTTGCCTCCCTGAGAAAAGGAGGATAAAAAGGGTTAACTGTGCATGTCCATACATAACCTGAATTATTTCATTACTGTCTCTCTGATACCCTTCCAGTAAAACATCTGCTAGATTTTCTTACATCCTCTCAGGTATTTTATTTCTCAGATCAGCTGAACCTGAGACATGTTAAATTTAAGTGTGACTTCTCTGGAATTCAGAATTAAGCGAACAAAGTAATGCCATTCAATAGAATTCAACAAACCAGCTGCCTAGACAGTAATTAAAGTTAAAGCAGTCATTTACAATGGCTACCAGAGGAGATTTAAAACAAGTCTTTGTAACCAATACACAAAACAGGACTTTGGCAAAGCTGCTAACCTTGCACAAATGTCACACTAGGTAAGAGGATATGAAAAAATACTTGGAGATTAGGAAATACAATAAAAATTTTCAAGTGGTGGCAAACATTTGTTTCTGAAAAGCTCTCACTTTTATGACGACATCACTTTTCCAGGTCTTTTTCAGTTCCCACTCATCCACACTGGATTTAGTAACTTTTACAGTTTCCTGCACACCCAACATTCTTTGCTTAACAAACCTTCACAGTTCATCTGTGGAGAAAAATACATCACTGCAGCTGCTACTGGCTCATCCCTGAATAAATGACCATTTCTTCTCATAAGAATTGTCCTTATTCTAGACCAATGCCATTTTTTTATCAGTTATACTGCTGCTGATGCCGTTCAAAGAGCAGAAAGAAGAAAATCTGTCTCAATTCCTACACAAGTAAGACAGATCAGGGAGAACAAGGAAGTATAATCCCTAAGAATGACATTTCTATTCCACTCTTCTAATCCAAATGGAGCCAAAAGCAAAGAGAAACAAAGCTTTTGCAAAGTGAGGCACTTCAGATACTCATGAACTCTGAACTCGTTTCTAACTGCTGAAGTTAATTCATGACGTGGGGAGAAACAATTTCTCCACATGAATGTTGCTTTCCTTTTTCACTAGGGCTCCTGCAGAGATGAAAACGGGAGGCTGTTTTCATCCACAATTCACTGTCACTAAGCAAGAATTCCAAATAACCCCTCAGTATAACTTTTAGAGTAATCAGTATAATTTTCAACCTGCTGGATTTGGCATCCTAAGAAAAAGGAGTTATCTCGTATTCACATGTCATACCTGAATAGATCCAATCTTCATTTAAGCAATCAAAGAGACTGTTTCCAGCATGGAAGCAACTGTGCAAACTCAAGTCATGTCTAATGTTTTTTAGAAAATTTTGCACATCTTCATTGGTCAGTTTCTCTCGAGTTCTTAGCCAAGAGTAGTTAATTCCATTACCAGGGAACTGCATTCAATAATCTACCAGAAGGACATTTGAATTTTACAGAAACAGTGCACATATGAGTTGGGAAAATCTAAGGCACACAGGAAGCCAAGGAGGATTGCTACTAATTCCAGGACTGTGGTTATCTTCTTGTCCCGGAAGAACCTCAATACCCCAGTGATCTGGTTGAAGACAGTCCTCTCTAGAGCAGTAAATATTATTACCAGCCTGTAGAATCTGGACAGTTTTGCAGAGCAAGGAACAATTTTTTGCACTATTTTTATTTTATAGCCTCAGCTTCTTTCCATCACAAAAGTTTAAACTTGACCATGACATGTACAAGTGCCAAGTGCATTTTCATTGCTCCTTACATGCCCAAAAATCATGAAGGAGCATTAAATGTGGGTAACTGTTAGGACATACACTGCTGGAATACATCCAGAGAGAAAGATTTTCATTTATTAACAAGCAAATGTAAAAAAAGGCTGAATTGATGACTACAAGATTAGACATGGTGGGGGTTCTGGTAAAGTATCTGTCAAGTTATGTCACAAACTATAGATTGGACGCAGATTGCATGAACAGCTGCACAGCTTATGGTATGAGATAATGATGTGTGGGAATGAACACTAATTTAATATTAAGCTGATATAACTTGACTTCTTGTTGTCCAACACAGTATTTTGAGTCTTAAGAAATACCTCTTCTTAGTTACTGAAGCAGCAGAGCCTCAGTTCAGAGGGAAGAACATAAATTTTAGCAGCATTAGGCTGTGGAACGTCTAGGTTTGTTCTTAAATTTTAACTGTAAGAGTGAGAAGCCCCTAGCACTGCAATATTTAACTTATCAGTTCTCTGGTATTTTCAAATGTTCATCAAGGCTATCTGTGCTCAGTGGCAGCAGCATGCCTCCATAAATCATACAAACACTTTTTTTCATCAAAAAAACTCTTTTATGTAACTGAACAAAAATTCCCCCATCCCCAACTTGTGAAGATTATTCTGTTACATGGCCAGCAAAACACTGACCCAGCCTTTTGGAGAGCAGGAAGGAGAGCTGTAATGGTGTTATCAGAGGCCTCAAAATAAGAACCCAGTTACCCTCCTGATCTAGAAGGGCTGCAGCTGTGAACTGGAACTGCTGACGTTCAATCCACCGCTGCATTTACCGAGTATCTGAACCACAGCAAGGAATGATGACCAACCAGCGTTACATCCCCGCTGAAACAAGGAAATAAATCCATTGGGAAGGAAGGCAGCACTTCTGTAACAGACATTATTAGCATCAGCTGGGCTCCCTAAATGAGGCATTCGGTGTTGGATCACTTGCCTTAAAAATTACAGTTTGCTCCTCCTCCAAGAATTATACTCAAATCCACGTAATGCGTTTTTCTAGGAGTTGCACCTCTTGCAAGGTATTGCTCACATCTCAAGGTGTGCAGCCCTCCTGCTACCAGATCCTTCTGAAGTGCCTTCCTTCCCTTAAAACTTTGCTCAAGGGCCTGGGAGCTGTTGAGAGCCAGCTACCTCCCCTAAATACTGTCAAACTGCCCAGAATTTCTGTCCCTGATCTTCCACTCAGGCTCCTCTCTGGCCACAAATCTTACTCTCCCTGAAAGGCAAACCTGGTTGCTTTCAAAAGCCCTTCTCCATCTCACAGCTCTGCCAGGCAATCCCTCATATGCTCCACCAGCAGAAGCAGCTGCAGCAGACAGGTGAGTCTGAGCAGCCAATTCCCTTGCAGTTCCATGCAGCTGTAGAAAAATTGCTTTACTGTTAGAAAAATGCTACAGTTCTAGGTAATATCCACGGGGGGTAATGTGGGACCTAACACTGACAGGAACTGTAACTGAAATACTACATCTGAAATCTCTCTGAGGAGAGCATTCCTCATGTGCACTTATCCATTAATTACATTTCTAATTTGTGCTTTCAGCAACTCCTGCTGCATGGCTCCCTCACGTTCCAGGGAGGCCTTTGGGAGGCAGAAATCCACGTCTGGAAGGGGATGCTGAGGCACTCACTCCTTCCATTCGCTCCTATGGTGTCCTGATGAAGCAGGGGATCATAATTAACCACATGTTACTTTCCAATCCCCTGTTCTTTTCTTTTATGATACAGCTGCAGAGAACATAATGATGAGAGAACTCATTTAAAAAGCTAAGAATATATGGGGATCCTCATATCCACCAAAGTCCACTTACTGTTCACAGTATCACACAAACAATACCCCTCATTCCAATCCTGCATTAGCAACAATACCGTGCAGTTTTCCAGCCTGAGACCATGAGAGATTTTGAGCTAGAGCCCTGACAGCAGTAACCTTTCAGCTGATTTGAATTCCAGAGAATGGGAATTGTCAGTACAGACTGACGCCCTGGTGTCCTCAGTATTTGTTATAAGGCAGCACATTCAACATCTGCATGTGAGGATTTTCCAATCTTAGTGTCTCTGTGTGGAACTACAACACAACTGGAAAGGAGGAGGTGAGATGTGAAACACATTCTGGTGATGCAGAGCATTCAAGTTTCATTTGATGCTGTAGCCTGTATAATTTAAATTGTTTGTTGATGCTGCACCTCAAAATTTTACAGCTGCAGGTATTTATTCAGCTAACTTCCATGATATTTCTGATATAAACTACTATAGTTTTAAAGAAAAAGGTATTCTGAAATTTATGCCGTCATGTAAAGATGAGCAGATACATAATTTTGATACTCGAAACTTTCTGTGAAAAGGAATACTTTAATATATTTAATATACCTAGAAAAGCAGCTTGTTCAACAGCATCTGGCTAGCATTTAGACAGATGTATGATGAACGATGTTTTGAGAATATCTGAAGATAGATGACTAGTTAAAACAACATTTGAAAAGCAAATATTTATTTAAAATATAATACCTATGTGGGCTTTCAGGTGTACACTGAATATTCATAAGTCAGTCTTAATGCATATTTCCTGCAAAAGTTCTCTGCCCTTTTACAGTGGCGTATTTATCACATTTTCCCAAAGACAGAAACATTTTGCCATTAAAATCTGATTGCTTCACTTGCAACTTATAAAGATTTATAGTCTCTCAGGTGGTCTGAGAAGCATCACTAACAGAGGTGTTCCCCTCAGGGACAACTGAGGAACTTTTAGGGTTTTTTTTAGATTAGAAAGACACGTGCAGGGACCAGATTTGGTTTTAGCCTTTGCCAAAACCCCTGGGGATCTGCCATTGCAACTGGTCTGCTTTGCAAGAATGCTGTGTACTGAAGAAAAAAATTGTTCAGCTTAGATACAGCAAAACTGCTGTATAATAATGATCCCACAAAACACCTCGGAGGGTTTGGTCCCTCCCTTCAGACCCGGCTGTTTAGACCAGGGACCTGATTTTGAGAACCAACTGATGCTGTGATTTCCATGGGAGTCATTAGGAACACTTCAGAACATCAGACACCCTGTGCACTCTGAGCAGCATTCCAAGAAAGCTCCCTTAATCCAAACCCACGGCAAGCTGCTGCAGCTGCTGCTCTGTACTGAAGAGGTCTGAAGTCACCAGGGACCCACTAACTGTGCAGTCCCAGCTGTGGAGTGTTGCCAGGGCTGCTGCAGCTCTGGCCAGGAGCTGGGTTTGCTGCTCCCCTTCTCTTAGAAAATTTCATATTCCCTGTCCAAGGGGAGCTTCTTACCTGGCCAGTGCTGGGTTTCGCTGGAGATGAGAACGGAATGGCCATACCAACTTCTCTTCCTAAACCTGGGTCACTGGGAATTGAAGATGAGACAAGGATCATCAAAATATCATTTAAGGAGGAGAGAATCCCTGGAGGAAGGCTGGCTTTGCCTTCCTAGCCTTGTGTAGCTCTCAAGCTGCTGCAGGGCAAGATTTTGCATTTAAATCAATGCCACGGGGTGATTTTCCCAGAATAATTATGGCTTGTACCCAAATCTCATTTACCTCCCCTCCAAAGAGACAAGAAAAAAGACAGTATCTGGATACGGGGGGGAAAAAAAGATACCAAATGCGGGGATTTAAACAAATGAAGGTTAGCTGATTATAGGATTTGCAGAGTAAATTAACCTCCACACCACCGAACTTTACTGCCACCAGTGCCTGCTGACAGCACCTCAGGGGAATCCGCAGGAATGCAGTCACTGTTGTTTGCTTCGTGTAGTCACAATTTGCCAGTTGCTCTGAGCAACTGGGTGTGAAGAGATCACTTCTCTGTCCTAATTTGATGATGTGAATTTCTTAAGGAGGAAAACTAGTTTTCACATTTCATCATTATTTTATTGCCAATTTTCCTAATGAATTACAGAGACCAAGAACTATGCTGAAAGCCAATTCTCACATAGTAAGGGTGAATTAAAAAAAAAAAAAACCTCAGTAAAATCTGATTTTCCTCATCATTGGCTCTTTCATATCCCAATAATCCATTTTTGGAACACACTCTAATCTCAGGCACAGTGTGGGCATCCCAGCATACCTAGGAAAAATCTGTTCCTGTGCATCATGCGTGATATTAAAATCTGGCCCTTCCACCGTAGATGGAACATTAGCAAAAAGTTCTTACAACTTTTTATGATAGCCATATTTTCTAATATGTGCAACTGTGCACATTTTAGCCTGGACTGCCTTTCATTCCGCAGATGGCAATTATGAAAAGCTCTCACATATGGCAACTAAATAAATAAATTTGTCTGAGACTGCAAATGTACAAATTCCTCACTGAGCTCAGCCTCCTGAACACTGTTCCTTTTCTGAGAACTTGGGCCCTACTCCTGCAGTGAAGTCAACCAGCAATGTCAGAAAGTCACTCAGACCCAAGAGATGTCAATTTCTATGATTTTACCCTGATTTATTTCTCCGGCTTGAGAGTGAACGAACTTTCTGGATGTATTCAGGAAACCCTCTAGGCATATATTTAACTTCATACACAGAATTAGCCCCGGGGGAGATCAGTCACGTCTGTACTTGGACAGATTATCAACATTTTGTTCAGATTTTTCTTTCCTCCCCCCCAACCAAGCCTGTACCAGAGTTCATGAGGCACAATACAGGCTGTACTCAGTGGCCTTTCTGAGCAGCTTTCACTGCTCTTCCAGGAATCTTGAAAAGAGGCCAAGTTTTGCCCCCCCAGGCATGGAAGGGGCTGGTAGGCAAACACACACTGGGAATCTTAGGATGTTGGATACTCTTCACCAGTGGAGCTCCTTAAATGTCTTTAAAACAATTTTCAATAGCACAGGTAATTTTTCTTCAGAAAGACATAATCTGTCATTTGCCAGTTTATTCTCTTAAAACATTCCTATCAACTCCCCTGCAGTCTCAAACACCAATTACTTTGTTTTCCAAGGGCTGCTCAACTTAACTTCTAAGTACGTGTTATTTTTTATTAAACCTAGATAGAAAACACTCATTCTCCTACTTTTTTTTGAAATTACCTGCAATTCCTTAGTCACAGCCCTCCAGTCTAACATCAACTTGTTCAATAGCTACAGAGGCTCTAGAAATATGGCATGGCCTTTCTTTCCGTGCATCTGAGACAGTGCAACTTTCTGCATGATTTAATAGAAATGTTAAGTGCTAGATAAATGGATATTATTATTTTGCCTCACTGAGATGTTCACAGCACTTATATTTTGATTTTTTGCCTGTCATTGATTAAACTGTCACCCAATACTGGTCTCAAGATTTACACTTATGTTCGCATAATAATTTTCAGAGCTTCAGATCAAACTCCACATCTCTGATTTTTGGTAGGAATCCAGCTCCAGGTTTTGTGAAGCCTGCTGTTTTTTTTAATAATACAGTAATAACTTCATTTTTCTCATTTGCTGCATTTTCCTCCCAAATCTCTCTGAGAGGCAAAATACAAATCATTCTTACAAGGGCATTAATATCCTGATGTGTTTTCCTGACTTATCTTTCCAAGTCTGTTGTCTAACTACACACTATTTATTTGACAAAAATATGTAGAGAGAAGGCTGAGTTCCAGACCCGCACTGGCATAAATCTGCACCATTTCCTTGGAAGCAGTGACATTCTGTTGATCTCAATTATATCTACAGCAGGTGATGATTTGGCCTGAACGTATTAACCAACCCTTGTGCCTGCCTTATGCACACACCTACAGAAAAAGAATAAATGCTGAAATCTTCTCTGGTTTATCAGTATATACTTGAACCAAATTCTCCAACCAGATACTTACACCAAATAACCATCAGCAAACTGCAACCATCTTTACTGTTTCTGGCTCTAGTAACTCCTGACTTGAGGAATGGCTCGTCTGCTTTCATCCAGCCACCACAGCAAGTTCTCAGTGTTGAGCTTTTGGACTGTACTATTTCTGTCTTCAACTCAACATCTCTCTGCTCCTTCAAACCACCTCTAGTCCTGCTCGAGGCTATCAGCCCCCTTTTCAGTTGCTGTTCTCATCAAGGATGCAAATCAACCCACGGTGTAGCCCACTATCAGGTTTTCATTCCATGCCAATGAAACCAGCTTTTCTTCACTAACTAATTCAGTTCCTCTGCAACTCTTTCCTTCTGATAGTAGTACTTACCTTGTCTTTAAGAAAAGTCTTCAGATGTTCAGTTCCTCTAGCTCCTCAGCATTTTTCCTCTGAAAATAAAGATTTTGTTAGTAACGATACTGCAAAGCAGTGTTTCCCAGCACCCTTCTCAAATTCTTTCTCCTTATCTTTCCAATAATTTTCATGCTATTGAAAGCTAACAGCTTTGTTTGCCACCCTGCCTTCTTGTGCTATTATACATCAGAGCCTTCACAACAGCTGCTTTGATATACTGTACATCTAAGCCACTTTGCTCATTAAAAAAACCAATAATTAAGAGCAGTTCGTTCATTTTCAAGTAAAGAAAAAATTCAACACAAAAATTCAACTGAGAGACTCATCTGGCTCTATCCATTCATCTCACCTGGCTTCCATGAAACAAAACAATCCATATTCAGCAGCTATTCCAAAAGGCCCCTCCTTACAAACCAGACCCAAATATAACCTTGTCCTTTAAGTACTGCAGGAGTTAACCAGGAGAGAGTGCTCAGTCAGAATGGCATTCCCTGTCTCCCCAAGGTTTTCCACACATCCAGGCAGCAGTTCCCAGCTCATGAACACAGGGGAGAACTTAAATCAGGAGCCTTTGCAGACAAGTGTATGCACGGTGGCAGCAGCATTCTACAGCACTGCTCTGCACAATGTTTAAATCACACTGTGAGCATTCATGGGGAGGGACCGTATTTTACTCTGGTGCTAAGTGACAGGTAAGGAACTGAGTTTTGATTCTACCTAGACTGGGTGTGAAGTGCAAATAACACTGATAAATGTTGTTGTAACTCTCTGGTATAAAAACCTGTCTTCTGAAAGAGTAAAGCTCTCCTGTCTAGACGGAAACTCCAATTTTTCTGTCTGGGCAGGAAACCAAATAATATAGAACTGAAGATTACAAAACAGAAATGAGAGAAAAAAAGGAAAAAAGCAGAAGAGTAGCAAACTTACTAATTTACTTTTTCCCAAGACTGGGAAAAAAGAAATCTCTTTCTAAACACATTTAGAGCATCAAGCGCAGAAAAATCAGATCCTGCTGTAACCACAAGGCAGCGCCCATGTTTGTGTTCATCACTATCTGCCGGTATGAACCAAAATCCGACTGTTCCCTGGAGTATCCACCTTTCTTCTCACGACCCCAGAAAAAGAAACTTTCAGGACAAGGTCACTGTATTCCTGCAAGCTGCAAGTCCATGAGCCCACCTCCCTGAAACACTTCATTCATCTATTTGTAATTCAGAGTGAGCTCACATTTATACTGGAGGAATTTAAAGACTGAGGAGTGAAAAAAACACATTTCTTGTCAGGTGGCCTGCTACAGTTGTCCCAGTAATGCTGGCAGTGCTGTGCTTGCACAGCTCCCTCTGCACCTGACACCAGGCTGTCCCAAGTCATTCACATCACGGGCTGTCCTCCTCAGATTCCTCAGCAGATTCTTCTGGCTGCCATACCTTTTGGGACTGTATAAAACAAACATTGCTAAAATGGTCCTGTCATTGTGCAGTTCCCAGCTGAAGTTGCCAGGACAGTGCACAGATATGGCACAGTTCTTCCCTAAAGGATGCGTGCCGCGTGTGTAGCTTGCTGTTCATTTCATCTACCAGCGAAATGAGCGGAGTATTACTGAAAAGCACAGTTGAAACGAGGTCAGGAGGTCAGCTTTCTCCAGGATGCTGCAGTGAAATGGACTGTAAAAAGTTCCTGCTGTGTGTGAGAGCAGGAAGAAAGGCTATTATAACAGCCATGCTCGATACAAGGTACAACCAGAATTTTAAACACAGGCTGATGATTGCATTTCTCTATCAGAATTCAGTGTAACTGCAACTTAATATGCATAGCAAAGCAATCCCTAGAGCAATTTTCCTGTCCTGTAAAGAGCGAATAGGTTGCCAAAGAGTCTCCCTCCAGAAGCCAAGAAGGTGAAGGTGTGCATGTAATGCAGCACCCTCAGAACTGTGAAGGGCTGAGCAGTTCACAGGGTGAAGGTGGCAGCAGTTCAAGTCCCAGCATCTCCATACCTCCATTATGCAGTTGTGTGATGCCCTCTTCATGCAATTTTATCCCTGTAGTGCAGCCCTACATCGTATTTGCACTTCTGCATGAACAGGGAAATTGCTCTCTCTCCTCCTCATGCCGCCATTGATACACAACTGCATCACACATTTCAGTGTCTGTGCAAAAGCCACAGCAGCAAAGAGTAAATATACAGTTGCCAGAGCAGTTGAGATCTGGGAGACAAGGACTAAGGACATCTTTCTGACTAATCAAGATAATAGATTTCAGGCCCTAGCCTTTTTTTTTGAGGATGCTCTCATGCCAGCTAGCTGTCTGTCCTTAAGAAGCACAGAGAAAGATCATTCACATCCAACTCTGATATTTACCCTTTAATTCCACGTCAGAGCCTTTGTCTCCTGCAAACTCTTGAAGAAGAAATACTTGATCCTAAACAAAAAGTTCCAACAGGTTGGATGCTATTTTTTGGTACTAAAAATAGATTTGGAAAAAATTCCAAATTGAGCCCCTTGCCTACCAACTAAGCTCTTATTTCATTTGAGTGAAGGTATTTTGGTATGCAGCAAAACAGAACTCTTCACAATCCTTCCAAGATAGATCAGCGTGTAATAGTTCTGGTCTGACACGCAGCAATACATGGCCAATACATTAATCACTTGTCCTTTAGAAGTTCTGCTACAAAACTGGAATATTTTTTTCCTCTTTGGGTGGGAGAGACAGATAGCAGACTTCCAGACAAACAGGAAACATTTGCTCAAACCCTAGGTCTTTGTTCTCTCCTCATTATAGAGAATGCTCTCTCCTGGCTTTTCCAAGACTCCTCTGGCTGGCTGTGCTGGCAAGAGTCCAGCTAGAGTAGCACAACATTGAGAAGACAGAAATGATGGTATTTAGACAGAGAGTGGTGCTTCAAAAGCACTTCCATGACATCTCCATCTGTGTAGGACACCTGCAAGATGATTAGAATGAGCTGGAGCTCTGGACTCCAGCTGGACTCTTTGAGGCTATTGGATGTCCAAACAGAAAGATCTGTACAAGCAGCAAATCCGCTCAACACCTCAATAGCTGCACTTGCCTAGAGCACCTGGTCATGGTGAGCCATCTCTTTGTGAGCTGCAGCCTCGAAGTCAGCGGATGAACGCGTGGGCACGAAGCCACGGCTGACTGAAGTAGTCCAATTAGTAAGAGAAGCAGCAGCCCATCCATCTGCTCGCTAGCAGGGGCCATGGAAACACATCCCTTGCATACCTCAGTGCTCCCAGGGAAATCAACAGCTCTGTCCTGAGCCGCGCAGCACCGCGGCCTGCTGGAGGGCTTGGGAAAGGAAAGAGCACAACCAGCGGCGGCAGCAAGCTCACCGCAGCATTGCCACACAATTGCCACGGAGAAGAACAATTTTTTCATTTCCATTCAAAGCAGAAAGGTCTCTGCTAGAGCAGCACAGCTCCTGGAGAGGCACAGGAGCTGTTTAGCCACATTGTGCAGCCTGCCAAGTGCAGGTCATGCAGCTTTCCACAGCTCACCAGATTCATGGCTGAAGGGAGAACACTGCTCTGTGCAGAGGGCTTTCCAAGGCCGGGTCTCCAGGGGAACCTGAACTGTCACTGAGTTCACAGGCCTCTGGGCTTTAGAGAAAGGCAGTGCAATAATCCTACACCCAGAAATAAGAAGGTTACAGCTCAAATGAGTCGGGCAGTTCGGAACGGCTCTGATGCTCTCTCAGCCAAACGCTCCAGTTATGTAAAAGGCTACAGCACAAATATAATTCTGATTGTCATCTCTGTACAGGAGGAGAGTTTGGGGTTTTTTCAGCCACTGCTGTCATGTATCACTGACAACTTCACTGCTGTTTTGGTCAGCCCAAAGGTCCTGCAGCTCAGCACACGATTTCCGACAATGATGGCTTAGGAGAAGAATATAAACCACCGCAAAACTATTTCATCTTTCCTTTAGCAAACCCTTCAAACTACCTGAGCCAGATGTGGTATCTTCACATTTTACAGCCTCTTACAAGATTTCCTTTCATGAACCTGCCTTTATAATATTGTATTTAATCTAGCTATATTTTTGGTATCCACAACGTTTCTGGGCAGCATGTCACAATTTAACAATGGGTCTAGGGAAAAAAAAAACACAGCTATTTCTCTTTTAAAACTCAATTCCCAGCATTGTCCCCACTAAGAAAAACATTTACTGATCCTTCCCTTCTCACTGTCCATTTCCTACTTATTATTTTACAGGCTCTCTATTTCATACCACTTCAGTTTTCTCTCCACCAAGATGAAGACTTGTTTACTTTGTCATGCCTTGTATGGAGCAGCTTCAGAAATGTAATAAGCCTTGCTGGGCTTCTCATCTATCTTTCTGAGAGGGGAGAGGTGGCAGAGTTGTATCTGAGATGTGGGCACTGAGCTCCAGAGTGACGCAGTCCCACAATTATCTGAAACTGCCTGGAAGTAATAACCACCACTTCAGTGCCTTTCGTGTTACGTGTACAGATCAAGACTGGCTTCTTCAACATACACCAATTTCCATTTTCAACACTGAGCTTCATTTATCATTTGATCCCTTAATCATTTGTTATCTCAAGATTCCACTGTACCTCTTCACAGCCACTTTAACTTTTATTACCACAAATAATGTCATGAATTAAGCAAATACCTCCTCATTCCTGATACACTTGCCTGAGACTATGAGTAGGTGATGAGATCTGCCTGGGACATGCCAGTGATCTCCGTTCTCAGTGAAAATGAACTATTTAGTCCTTCTTTTTTTGTTGTTTTCTACCTTTTTTCAGACTTCAAGTCGTGTTTTCTTTGTATCCTTTGAGTATTTTGTTCTTGTAAAAGCACTCAACTAGGAGACCTCATTTGAACTTTGTGGAAATCCAAACACAGTTTCTTACCTTAAGGCATTTTCCAACATTTTGTGCATTTAAGCATCAGATTTTCTCTTAGATAATTGCACATTAGACTTATGTATAAGCTACAGGTTGAAAACACTGACTGTGGACATACATTAAGGAAGGAAGAAGTACCAAGCCTAATTTTCATCAATTACAGTACTGTAATATGATACACCTACACAAGGTAGAAAGAAAAAGAAATCAGCTACTTACCAGGTCACTTTGAGAGACTATACAGCTATTTTTATTGAAAAGTAACCTGTAGTGCACCTTAATAATGTCAGGGCTTACAACATTTTTTTTTTCTTCAAAGAGGAGCATGACCAGGCTTCCTTAGTGTGACATGTATCTATCTATAATGTCAATTAAGACCTGATGAAATCCTTGAACAGAAAATAATTTACTTCCTTGAATGTTCACAGAAAAAGCCTCCCTCAAGTAAGATCAGTTTTCCTTCACTTTTCCCCCCCCCTTACAACAAATACCCTTTAAAACCTCCTACAACAGGAAAGACAACACAGAAATTAAATGGCAGCCATAACTTCTGGGAATTCTTGAGATAGTACCTTCTTTCACAGAAAAAAGGAAAATTACACAGTAATACAGAAAAATATGAGAAAGAAATATCCTCAAACTCTGGAAAAACAAAGTATCTTCCACTTAAAAAGTAAAGGAGATGAAACAGGCACAGCCTCAATAGAAAGCAAAAAGCCTGCAGGAGCAAAATATGTAAGATCTGGCAGTCTGCCAAGAAATCATGAGTGGACAGTAAGACGGGATGGAAATACTATCTAAAACACTCATGGCCAGTGGAGCCAGTTTCTAGAGACAGATAAGAGAGCTGGAGTCCAACTCTGGCAACATTTCCCTGCTTTGTCATGCCAACAGCGTAATGGAAAAGGAAACACTGATGGGTGGAACTGCACGTGACTTGCCATGAGACGAATGCTATTACAGGATCATGAACAGCTTCTCAGCAGCTCTGCTTTGTAACTAGCCTGTGTTTCATTCTGAAGCACTCAGAGCTGTGGTGTGCAGATGGAAGTGGCTCTCACAGCCCTGCTTTGCGCCTCAGACACTGCTGTGCCATGGCACAATGTGCATCCAGGGCACTGCAAACCAGCCGGTGAAATTCCCATGCAATAAAGTGCTTCTGCTTTAGTTGTGTAAATGCTACATCCCACTCTGCGTGGCAGTTCCCACAGGCAGGCAGATTTTACTGAGCTGGGCTCTCACAGGAGCCAAGTCAGGGCCCGGTAAAATGCTGTAAGTCTTTATTCAGCTGTCATGAGTGGTGTCCTCGAGTGTCCCTTGGAATTACAGGACAGCGCTTTCCCTGGACAAAAACTGCAGGCACTTTGACACTTGCTGCCAAGGTTGTAAAAGGCAGCAAGCAATTGCTGCTAAAATGCCCAGATGCTGAGAAGTGTGCGGAGTAACAGCGCTGCTTAAAGCCATTGACTGTGTGCAACTTCCCTGGTATTAGCCAAGATTATCAAGTGAGTTGGCAGATCCCAGCACATTTTTGATATTAAAGTGATGGGAAACTACTTAAATACCGATGCATTCATTACGAAAACATCTTTTTGGCATTTACTTCCAATTAACGCTTGTGCCTCAGCACAGCCAGTTTTCCTCATTATATTCAAACGTTATGGCTGTGTGAACGACCAAACACGATTATGGAAATGTTGGCTCCTATTCCCCGAAATGGGTATTTGTAAGGAGGCTGTCAATTGGAAATATTTGGAAATCTATCAGGAGTTTAAGCACATTTTAAAAGGCCATCTGTGTACAAGAGGCAATCACACCGACAGCATTCTCGTGCTGGGCACGGCAGCAGAGGTGCAGTTGGTGCCGCTGTGCTGCAATCAGAGAATCTCCCTCAGCTGTGCTGTGCCCCTGCCAGCCTCGCTGTGCAGGCAGCAAAGACAGGGACAGCCAGGGACAACTACAAACCAAAACCGAATCGTGAGGCTGATCACCATCAGCTGCATATCAAGAAGGGAGTCATTTGCTTTCAAAAGCCAAAAGGCTAAATACAAGACCTGTTATTAAAGAGTGTTCACAGTACAAAACCAAAGGCTTTCCTGGCACGGCCACAACTGGAATCGCAGCCATGTCTGCCATCCAAGTGGTTTGCTTTAAAAATGAATTCCGTAAATTTTCAAAACAGCTGCAAACGACTTAGCTTCAAAAATCTATTAAGGTAAATAAAGCCTGTCTCCTCATTTAGTTGACTTCACTGTTTGAAGCTATCTGCTGGATTTATTTGTACTGCTGGATTTGATTTTTAGTGTTTCCATGAAATGTGTGGGTTACGAACATTTCACTGTAAGAGGCAGAAGGCTGGGTTTGAGCTTTCTGATGCGTTTTAGGCAGCATTTCTGTCTGCTCACCAGCAGCATCCTTCTGGCCACTATCCCAGCTAACTGCCACACAGTAAATTCGTACCTGGAATTAAGCAGCACTAGATAAATTTGAGACCTGAGCATTTGTCTTTTTTCTTATGGGATTTGTTCTGTGCTCAGTATCTGTCAAGAGGAATGCTGCTTGTGAGGCTGTGAACAACAGCAACAAGAGAAAAATCAACAGGGAGAAAACAAACCTATTTTAAGTTTGTTGAGTGATTTTCCGATGACTTTTTAGATGTTATTTGTAACTATCTTCAAAGTCTGCTTATTTACAATACACAACAGGATTAGCTTGCAAAAACAATACCTGAAATCTGACTCAAAGGTTTGAAGATTTGAGACCATCAGACAATGAAAAATCCAACTGCTCAAATTTTGAAGCTATTTTTACAATATTGTAAACTGCAACTATTTTTACCACTCATTTCAAACAGATCATGTACTGCCATTTCCAAATGTGCAATTACTGCAGTCAAAACCAAAGCTAAAATCCAAGAAATACTCACAGGGCATGTTATGGACTCAGTGCAGCCAGTTTGGCACACAATGGTTGATACTTTCCATTATTTCTCAATTATTTTACATTCATAACTTAGTTACAAGTTTTAATGTCTGTGACAGCAGACTTTTTTTCTGAAATGCCTAAAGAAAGCACAAGAAGTATTTGAATTCAAAAGAACAGAAGTAGGAAACCAGACTGATTTGTATAACCAAACAAACTGCAAGACTTGAAACACGTGAAGGGAACAGAGGTTTTCCTTCCTGGCGTTCATTGAGCAGATATTAATTTAGAAATGTATACAGCTGTATGTGACTGTACAGCTCCTTCACACTTTAACCAAAAAAGGCAAACACAAAACTCACACATTGGTGGTGGTCTCAGCCAGACTGGTAGAAACAAGCAGGAGACAACTGCATAAACACAGAGGCCATGGGTGTAAGAGCTCACTAATGCCGTGTTAGGGTGACAACATGAGAAGGTCTGTACTTGTTCCAGCCAGCAATAAATGTGGCTTTACCACCCAATGGTATTTTGTGTGAATCCAATTGGTTTCTTTCCACTCACAAACTTCCATTCAGCCAACCAGCAGGCTGTTCTCAGGATATTTTTGGTTGACTGAGTGCCAGAAATTATTTTTTAATGGGACAGTGACTGATTACGAGAGGCAGATGTTCAACCTTGTGTATTAAAATACGCGTCCCTGTAAGCTGTTTCCTGATGTACTTGCATGACCCACAATCCTCTCGAGCAAGCAAGAGGGCACACAGGCAGCAAACCTCACCAATGATCCCAGACTGAACTGTATTTTAATGAACCGTGTTCTACAGGGTTTTATTAGTTCTCATCAAGACCAAAGTTACTTCTGAAAATAGCAAGTTGGTGCTATCTGATAGTGCAAACCTTCTGTTGCAGACAATGACTTTGGGACTCTGGAATTAATCCCTCTTCCATGGATTACTTCCAGCAGAGTGACCCTCAATGCAAATACACCAAATGCAGGCAATAAGCTCTGTTCAGTGCTGGTCTGTCACATCAGGGAGCCATACCCAGAATCAAGTGGCTGATGCAAACCGAAGGGTTTCTCTAAGAAGGAGTGTAACACCACAACATACTTAAGAGAAGGCACAGAAGAGCCACTTGCTGAAGCGCCCTTCTGTGTAAAAGGCAAATTACCAGAGCCACCCTGAGTGTCAAGAACATATCAAACACACCAGCGTGCATGAAGAGGTCTGCCTGGGATTCTTCAGCCCTGATTCTGCCATAAAAATTAGCGTTGTTTTGTGGAAAGTGAATCTAGCAGCTACATGCTCTCAGCCTGCAAACAACTGCTGCAAACAGGAAGGAAAAGTTTCCTGTCTTGGTCCATCTGAGCTCCAATAAGGAAACGAGCAGCAGCCCTTAGCCAGCACTGACAGGATGAATTGAGAAAGGCTGCCCATCCGAGTGGGAAACTAAAAACTCCAAAGCGCAAAGAATATCCTGCACTGCTCGACAGATGCAGCAACAGCAGCTCCCTGGGGGCTGAAAACGCCCAGCAGCCAACAATTCCAGACCAGCAGCCCCTCCTGGGTAGAAGGAGGGTCCTGAGCCCAGCTGGAAACAGTGTTCAGCAGAAATCCTCCTCACAAGAGCTCACTACACTCTGGGGTCAGGAGCCTCAGTTACAAGTTGGCAGCCCACGGTGCTGGGTAATCCACCTCCCAGAAACAGGGCTGGCTTTGTGCAAAGTTGCTGAAACAGACAAGTGGAAGAATGCTGAAGGGTGCAGAAAAGCTCTTTGGGGAAGTAAAAAAAATATTATATAAAAGATAGGGTGGAAGCTAGAAATAATCAGAGAGAAAACAGCAAAGCAAAGCAACAGTTCTACGTAAAAGAAACAGCTCTACAGAGATTAAAAATAACTTATAAGTGTTTTTCTGCAGCCATGTGAGCAGTAAGATGGGGAACCTGTCTGCCTGCCTTGCTGCCCTACACATTTTGAGCTGACAATATGAAATATGGGAATAATAAACATACAGGATGCCTAGTGGAGAAGAAAACAATCAAAGCCCCTGGAACATGGAAACCAAAGAATATATCAAAAGTGCAGGAAGCTGTACCAGGCAGTAAGTGGAATCATATGTTAAAGAGTAGTTTAAAACTAATTGGCCAAGCTCTCTAGTCAGTTTAATAAGCTGTGATCCCATAAAATTGATATTCTGGGCAAGAAAAATACTGTTACTGTCATATTTCAACTGTGCAAAAACACGGTGATGGCAGAGTTTCACTTTTGCCCAGTGCAGAGTGGCAGACATCCTAGGACATGTCACCTGGAACCAGGATTTCGTGGACAGCCAGGAAATTCAGAGAGGAGGAAGCAACTCTTGGCTTTGCTGGAAGCAGTACTTGGACCAGATTTTCTTTTTTCTGTTTTTAAACAAGTAAAATTCTTAAAGGCAGTAGGAAGGTTGTTCAGAGACAACTTTGCTCACAAACAAATCTTGCCTATTAGAAACTTAGGAAAAGCCTGAAGAGCCCAGTGTTGCTGAACAGCAAAGTAAGTGGTTCCATGTCTAGACAAATAAACCAGAAGGGGCCATAAGCTCAGGAATAGTGTGAAATAGCGTGAAAAACTATCCACAACAATAGGGTGAGTTCCTCACAACAGGTAATGTATTTTCTATTATGAAAATAATAGGAGAAGAGCCCCAAAACATCTAGTTTATACGAAAAATGTTAAAAGTGAATATAGGACGGCAAAACTAACTAAGCTCAGTTCTCTTTCAAAAAGAATTGCTATGCTGCATAAAAAAGAGCTATATTCCCCTCTGACTTTTCCTTGAAACACTCTCTATATGTGAAAACAAAATAAAAAAATATTATTTTCCAACATTCTGGGAGCTAGTAGAGTGGAATCTCTTTTCTGCTATTTGTAGAGGTATCCTAGATATTGAGATCATTTATTTTTATCGTGTTCCTTGATCCTCAAAGTGTTACTAAATTTTAGAAAATAGGCTGAGAATTAAAAGCAGATGTGTCCCAGTCAAATTTCACACACCTTATGGAATTTACTTGCCTGAAGCTCTGGTCATGCAAGTTCACTGGTGGGTCCAACCCACTCACCAAACACAAAGCTGCAGAAAGAAACTGAAATGTTCAGGAACTGTTACCAGGAAATTTGCTTTTCAAGACTACTCAGAAGGCACTGAACAATGAATACGATTACATCTATTCCAAGGATATTTTAATGCAGTTCTCTATCTGCACAAAATGACAACAGGATTTAAAAATAAGGAAAAACAGAATTAAAGAATTCCTGTATTGGTAACAGAAATAGATAAGGAAGTACCTAGCCTACAAACTAAGAAGACACTGAATTTGCAGCATGCATTTTTCCCACTCCACACTTCAGGCCCATCAACATTTGTTTCACACTAGCAGATTCTATGAAACATATTCCCATTTAAAATAGCATAAACCCATTTGTCTGCTCCTTCTTGCTATTCATACCACTTATGCTTTTACTGGTGTACAGTAAAAATCAGTTAAATATTATTTTTATTTGGCAGTGGCTGGGGAAGATGCTTAGTGAACATATCAACAAGACCAAAAAAATAAATAAAAAACCCAGAAGTAACTTTAAAAAATATAAGCTCTTCACATTAATATGGTGTTCTATCATGCTAGCATTAATAATATAGGTATGTTCCATCTCATTTCTTCAAGTTTCAAACATAGCAAGATTAATTTTGAGAAGAATTGTAATAAAGTAATTAGATTATCGTGTAATTATTTTTAGGGGATATAAATCTTTATAAAAATCCTAGAGGCTAAGAAAGGCCTCAGGAGATGGGAGTGGAGCTGTTAGGGGGCCTTAACTATTATGTCAATTTACTTGCGTCCAGCTATGCTCATTGAACAATGATTAAAAAGGAAAATTGCCTACCAGATATTTACTGGGTATGGAAATCAATACTCCTCCCTAGCAGGAAGCTGGCAGCCTGTTAGCCACAAACCAGCAGATTGAAGGCACCCTGAACACAGTGGTGATGGGAACAGAGAGTTTCTGTGTTTAATGAGCAATTTTAGCACCCTGAGCAGTGCACCTGGAACAGTCATGGGAATTATCCAGGGGCAGGGAGGGGAGGAAGTGCTGCAGTGTACAGCTGCCAGGAAGAAACTAAGAACTCTCCAGTTTTGACTAAAAATGATGAAGAAGTGTAGAGACAGCAGACACCAGCCTGGAAAAGGAGATGAAGGAAAGGTCCTAGCAGGATTGCACTTGTCTGAGTGCAGCAGCTGGCACCTGAAACAGAGGGTGCCCCAATTCAGCCTGAGGCAATTGTGTCGCTATAGGACACAAAAGAGCACAGACACACACTGCAGCTCAGGTGATCAGAAGAGAGGAGAAGAGAGTTTATTTTTTCTGACTCCAGTATTTATAGTTTTCCAAAAGTGACATGGATTGGACGGTGGCAGTGCCACCTCTCCCAAGACACTGCGCAGACAAACAGGCCATCAATTTTTCTCCTCCTCTATGGAGGAATGCAAAAACACTGAGGTGTTTACAGAAAGTGTGTGAGAAAGTTCTTCACAAATATGTAAATATCAGAAGGCTTAGAAAGTCTTACAAAAATCAGGGCAACAGCCATTGGGTGTGTGCCATACACAGGAGCTGTGCTCTCTTTAAAAGCTTTACCTTGGCATCCTTTGGGCTCCTCACCAGACTTCAGAACGGCTCTAGTTTTCAAATAAACCTTATTTCTGTGACATCCAATTTGGAAACCAGAGTTCGGAGAGGAGTTTGCCCGCTGTGGAATTTCTACAGCCTGGCAGAAGTCAGCACAAATCCCAGCTGGCCAGAGGTTTCATTCACAGGCAGCTTACACTGACAGCAAGTCCTCCACAGCACTAAACTACACAAGCTCACAAGGCATTTTCTCCAATATATTCTTGTAGCAGGCACCTGAAATCACGCACCTCTAGGCTGCACATCAGCAGTTCAGGAGCCTGGCTGCTGTAATCGCCTCAAGGCTGCTTCATCCCAGGGAAACAAGCCTTGCAACACACTGTCCACAGCACTCCTTGCACCTTCCAGGAGGGACAGAGTGGTAAGGACAGCCACCTCTCACTGAAATACTCTACCTGGAGGACCCACTTTAGGCATCCATGCATTCAGAGAGTTTGGGGGGAAAAAAAATGCTCTAAACTTTGCAGATCAGTGTGATACGTGTGGCTGGTTCACTCAGTGACAGCATTCAAGTTCTTTATGGGAATTCTTAAGCATTAGGCTTCTTTGGTTTTTCCCCAATTCTCTTATGAGGAAGAAGTGCTTTGGAGAAAAGCATTTGAAGATCCTAACTGCTGCAGTCTTAGTAAAGAGTAATTCAATCCAATACTGTTAACACTACTGGCATGAACAAAGGAAAGTACACAGCTACAGTTAAATATGTCATTTGGGAGCTGTATGCTGTGAAAGAAAAGTTTCAGCCTGGCAAAATAGAAAGGCTGATCTCAGAGGCCCTAAAAGACATAAGAGACTCCAGAGGGAGTTATGAGTTAATGACGGTTCTGACAGTTTTTACGAGATCGCCTGAAATACTGGAATTTTTTGTCTGTTGCCAGCCATATCCTGCTGGATGAATTTATTGAAGCTTAAGAATTTCTCTACAGAACTACCTAGAAATAATGACAACTGGGACAGCAGTGCAACCTGGGCTTTTGCAAACGAAAGCACTGAATGAAGAAACACTTTTTACCCCATGAGGCTAAAAAGAGTAGTGGAAAACCCAAATCTAGAAGCATTTACAAACTGGTAATGGGTGGTGGCAACAACACCTAAGCAGAACACGTCAGGATATTAACAGATCCAGTCCCAGACAAAAAGAGGGGCACATGTACAAGTAGGTGAGCTTTTTTTCTGAGGATTGAGGGAAGGGGGGTACGCCTATGCAAACAGAAGTACAACACAGAAGCAGCAGGTTTTATATATTCTGTAGTAACAGTAATAACAGCTGTATCGATGGCTGATTTTTAGTTACTGCAGCTGAACTACTTCTATCACTCTCAGTTAGGAAAATTCTGCAAGCCTTTTTAAATTGCCTGACCATTAATCCTGCCTTCACTCCTGGGTTGAAACATCACAAATTACCACCCTGAGCAGAACGTTTTCATCCACAGTTCTTAACGCTGTAATTTCCATTTTACAGATAGAAGGAACAGAGGAGTTATTTGTCTATTCCTATTTAATGAGCCAGGAATCAGCTACACTGAAGTCAGCCTCCTAAAAGCCTTGAAGACACTGCCCAGCTGAGCACTGGGTCGGGATGCAGCTGAAGCAGACTCAAAGGAAGGTGCCATGCCCTGAGAGCTGCATAAGTTCCACTGTGCCTACCTTGTTTTCTGTTCAACAGGATTGCTTAGGGATTCAGAAGAAATTACCCTAACTCTGCTATTTCTTATAATCATAATTCCACTACTATTCTTATGCAATCTCTAAAATCTTTCCAATTTCTATGAAGATGATCCAGTTTATAACTGTTTTATACCTTGAGCCTGGTAAATTATTATTATTAGAAGACATTCAAGTTTGGACTGTCTTTTTCTGTGAGTATGATTTTTCTCACTCATCAGCATGTTCACAGTATTTTATTTTTTACTGGATAACTCAATTATTAATTTCTAAGATTAATTTCAGAATGCACCACAGCCCCTACCACACTAGAGAGACAGAGAAGGACAATGTAGAGCATGAACACATGCTACTATTATAAAGGCAAATGCCATTTGCAGACACTAAATTAGGTTTAAAAAAGATACATTAAGTATTAGAGAAAGCAGATTTGGCATGTTCATTGTGTATTACTTTGATATCACAAGAAGAGTGGCTAATGCTAAGTGGTGTATTTGGCAGCTGCTAAGCCTCGAGGTCATTATGGAATTTCTTGCACAACTGGATTATTTATGTGATGAAATTTCACCAAGACAGTTTTTTCTCCAGAATTCATCATCATGTCACTCAGGCAAAAATGCTGACATTAAGTAGTGTTTAGATAACATTCAAAAATTCATTGCTTCAGTGACAAACGCATTCCTTGTAGGAACACAATATTGTTCAATCTCTGACTTTCCAATATCAGCTGTCTGATGAATATTCTCCATAGAAGGAAGCAAACTAAAAAAAACCCCAGCAATTAGTGGTTAAGCTCTAATTGTATAAATAAGGCTAATTATACAGACGGGAAATCTTTTCAGTTCAGAAAATCAGATGCTAAACATTCCTCCCATTGACAGAAAAAGCCTTCATACAAGCAAACAAGTGCCTGAAAACCAGTGAGCTAATCATGCTGATCCCTCTACAAAGAACTGTCTTGCTCTGCAAAGGAAGAAAACACCTTAATTCTGTTTCTGTACTGGAGACCCGCACAGATCCTACTACACCAAGGGCCTGTGCCTGGCAATGAAGGACACGGCAGAAGCAGAAAAGAGAGCAAACTGCAAATTACTGTTGAACTCAGGCAGAGGCAGCAAAAACAACCAGATGATGCCTCAGGTCATGCTGGCTGCACAGAACAGGGTATTTCAGGAAGACTGGGCAAGTCACTTCTATTGAAGGCCCCAAAATCACAGAATGCTAGAATGGTTTGGCTTCACTTGGAAAGGATCTTGAAGCTGATTTAGTTTCAATCCCCCTGCCATGGCAGGGACACCTTCCACTACCCCAGGCTGCTCTAAGCTCCATCTAGCCTGGCCCTGAAAACTTCAGGGATGGGGCAGCCCCAGCTTCTCTGGGCAACCTGTGCTGGGGTCTCAGCATCCTCACAGGGCACAATTTCTTTCTGTTATCTAAACTAAACCTACCCTCTTTCAGTCTGAAGTCATTACTCCTTGTCCTGTCACTGCATGTCCTCGTAAAAAATCCCTCTCTAGCTCTCTGTCTTGTAGACTCTTTTTGGTACTGCAAACCTGACAAAGTGAAAATAAATGCAAGTTCTGCCATACACAGGGACCCGGGTTACAGGCAGGGTTCAGCCCTGAGCTCTGCAGTGGCTGACTGCTCTCAAAATCCATTCCCCACAGCGTGGCAGCATCCCCAGGCTGCCAACCTACACCTTGAGTACCACCATGGATCTCCAACCCACAGCCAAGGAAAAACCTGGCATCCTGCAAGAGCCAGGGCCCTGCAGCCATCAGAGGCACACCCAGCAGCGAGCGGAGACCCCACAGCACTGACACAAACACAGGGGAGGCCACTTTCAGCCTAAGAGACCAATTAAGGGGCTACAATTAAACAGTAATTTCCGCAGCATCATATCCAATATGTATTTTTCATTTGCTAACCTGAATTGTGCATGTGTATATAAAGTTTAACATTCACTCTATTTCACTGGCTGTGACTCCATAACTGCATTATTAGCACAGGGGAAATACTGGATAATTAGAGAAAGAGTTGAATAATAATACTGTTCAACTATAAAAAATGTTATTTGATATAAAAATAATATTATTCCAATAATTAAGTTTGATTTCCATAAATGCTACCAAAACATTTAATACTTTAAAAATCTCCTTCATGATACTTACATTCTAAGTGGTAAGTGCAGGATACGGCCAGTATTTCTGTTCTGTTATATAAAATAAACTAGAAATGTTGGTAACGTTCTCATAAGGGCATTGAAAAAAAAATAACTTGAATATTACATTTCTAGTATTTGCATTTAATAAGAGAGGCAGACCACATCTCAATAGTGAGAGAACCTCTTGGCTTTGAAAATTCCAATTCCAAAATTCCACGAAGTTTCAAGGCTGGTATCAGCTCGTACCTCCTGACACCGGCAGCGGTGCTGCAAGGCAGTAGGAATGCCATCACATTTGTAGGGAGGACTGCTAGCTGCTGGAATTCCTGAGGGCTGTGACTGAGCTGTGACAAGCGGGGGCTGCCACAGGAGGTTTGCAGAGGCACACTGCAACGCAGACTTCCTGCACGGAAAACAGCAGGAGCTCTAATACAGAGAGGGCACGTGCACAGTCCAGTCACTGGCAACATTCTGTTGCCATCAGCCAGTCAAATGAACAGAGTACACACTTTGTACCCTGATTTTCTAGATTTCAGCAGCACATTGTCCCAGGCACACTCTATGTGGACCAAGTGTTCCTACACACTTGGAGCTTCACCAGATGGACTGGGGCAGACAAGAACTGATATGGTTGTTTTCTGTAACACTTGCCTTGTCCACAGTCTGACTGATGGACCAGACAGATTCCACAGGATGCACCAAGCCTGGAAAATCGCTTTGAAAATGGACAGTTATTCCTGGATGCTTGTCTGAGAATATAAACATGTACCTCAAATGACACATGACTAGCTATACAAGTGTGTGAGAGCATGAATCTGTGAAAACAGCAACATGCTTTCTCAGAGTGCTGGTGAGCGCAGCTGCTCCCAGTGTGTCATCCTGGCAAATTCTCCTTTCCTACTGCACCACGAGCATCAGGAAAAAACCAGAACTATTATCCTCCATCCTCATTCCTTCTTCATTATACATTTCACGCCTCCTTTTCCTTCTCTATTGCAGGACTTGTCATACTTCAGTCAGTTCTTGGTAACTCACAACAAAGAAAAAAGTATTGTTTGCAGATGCTGAACAACCTATTTTTTTTCCTCAGCCTGAAACACTCTGGTGAGATATCCTGAGGCTACCCTTCAGAGACTGTCATGGTTTACCCAGCAAGCAGCTCAGCCCCACACTGTCACTAACTCAATTTGCCCCTGGTGGGATGGAGACAGAATCGTAACAGTGAGAAAACTCAGGGCTGAGATACAGTTGAATAAATGAAGCAACAGCTGCACATACAGAGAACGCAGAACAAGGAATTTGTCCACCAACTGCTCATGAACTGGCAGGTGTCTCAATGTCCCCATTTCCTTCTCCTCTCCCCAGCTCTGTGTGCTGAGCACGGCCCCACATGGTGTGGGATCTCCCTTGGGGTCAGCTGTCCTGGCTGTGTCCCCTCCCAGCCCCTCGCTGGTGGGGTGGGTGAGGGCCAGAGGAGGCCTTGGCTCTGTGTGAGCTCTGCTCAGCAATGCCCAAAACATCCCTGTGTTACCAGCCCTGCTTCCAGCACAAATCCAAAAGATAGCCCATAACAACTACTGTGAAGAAAACTAACTCTACACTGGCCCAAACCAGCACAGAAATACAACCTGAACATCAACAGCCAAACAGTACAAATACCCCTTTACTGTCTGACCAAAATGAATGAGCAGATTTCTTCCCTCTGGCTCAAGTCTGGCAGAAATCACTGCCTCACCTCTTGAGTAGATTGAGATTTCCAGGGAAATCCATGTAGAGTCAAGCACTGCTCAGAGTGACCACAAATGACCGAACTGTTACTGCTTTCTCTGTATGGACTCATCCCATTGTTTTTGGAGCTGAAGAGAGCAATGATAAAGGTTTATCTAGCACACAATAGTCAAGACTAATGTAGAAGACTTTCCACTTGACATAGCAGCACTTTTTCAAACTACTTTACCCAAACAGTACCTGAAAACTAAAAATGAACCATCTTTAGAACTCCTAAAATGGGTGAAAAACACGGAAGACACTTCCTAAGTCAAAAATACTGATTCAATATAAATTCGCACAGTGATTCAAATGTGCTAATCTACCTTTTTCTTTTCCCTGAAGAGTTACCTTTGTACCACAGTTCCTCTCAGTGCTTCATCCAACCTTGCCATTATGCTTGCTCCAGCATCAGTTGCTGTTTTACATTTGATGTAGAAACTTAAAACCCCTTAGACTTGCTCCAGCACACAATGGGTGGTTTCAAAGAACTGGACCCTGTGCTGCATGTCAGATCAACTTGGTGTGTGTCAAGCTGCACGTGCCTGGGAAAATAATGGAAGCAAAGCCTACTTCCAGCTGCTCTCGCTGCTCTCCTGTGCTGGTTTGGTACTGGAAGAGAGGGCTGAGATTTTAGTTACTGGCACACACCTGCTGATCACACACAGAGCCTTGGACTTGTCTGTATTCTGCACCACAGGACTGAGAGCAACAGCTTTGCTTAAATGCACTCAGAATTTAGCAGGTACGCTGCAGAGGTGACTAATGATTTCCTGCAACCTGCAAGAAATCATTAGCTTCACAATTAGCTCACCCAGCTGCTTTCAGAGAAAATGAGGGATCCTTACTGGGCACCCGTGAGGAGCTGGCAGAATGCCTCTGCTCTGCTACATACCGTCCTTGAGCACCTTAATTTATGGGGCTGGTTTAGCTCAGGCCACTTAAGAGACACAGAGGAAACTGTCAACAGTCTTTACCTGGGACTTTACAAAAGCTGCTTTCTCTTAGAACACTTGTTTTCCATTAGTGACAATGACTTCCTCAGCCAAGCCTCCCTCTGCTACTTGCTTATGATGATAAATATTCACAAACCCGGGAACATGAAGAGACTGGGTTTTTATTAGATTGCTGCCTGCGTACGTAAACTATATCCTTATGCATCTCTGTCTGTTCTGTTGGCATCTCTGAGTGCATTTATTTTAATAGGTATGTAAACTCTTTCTTGATGACCAAGTAATTTAAAGACCACAGGGAGGTATGCAATACATTATGCAGAAAAACCCCACCAACAAAACCACCAAACAAAAAATCTGGACATTTTTAGAGCCTGTGGAAAGGAAAAATTTCTGCAGATGAGTTTTACTTGAAAGTTTCTATGAGGTTAACTGTCAGAGCAGGCTGTAAACAAGAGAAGTGAGAGAAGATGCTCATGTAGCCAACATCTGATTTATTTACAACAAATAAAGGAAATTTGGCTTCCTTCTTTGGTAAACTTGACAAACATCTTCAAGAAGGCTGGGATTTGACTATTTGGGTTCGTTTGTGGTTTTTTTTTTTTTTTTTTGGTCTGGAAACATTTGAAAACTGTTTTGAAAAAAAAAGAGGTACCTGGCAGAAACAGCTGGTAGGGCATCCTGGCAAGGCACTGAGACCACATCTGAGAGAACAGCCTGGCAGAACCTTCACTGTGCCTCTCCTTTTCCCATGAGAGCCCTGCAAGTGTGTAAGGTGAACCAGCTGCTGTGGGCTTTCAGTTGCACACACACAGAGACTTTGTCCACCCTACTACATCACTGGTACAGCTGAGCCAACTTCTAAAACCTGAATCTAATGATGCCACTCTGCTGGTCCCAGAAGGGGAAGGCAGGGAGGGAAAGAAATGAAATTCAAATGTTTTCAGCGCTCTTTAGTGAAAGGGGTGTGCATGTGTGTGTGTAATCTCAGCAGTACACATGGGTTTGCATTCACAACAAGCTGCTGCACCCATCACTTCCTCCTGAACACGCACCTGGGTTGAGCCCTGCACATCAGGGCAAAGTACCTGACCAAACACGTTCATTCTCTTGCAAAGCAATCAGGAAGGCCGAGTCTTTCCTCGGCAGCAGAAGTGGAAATATCTATATGTTAATAGTCTGTTCTCCTTCCTTTACTCCTCAGAAGAGTCCTCACAACTGAATCCCAGCACAACAACACTGGCAGGAGACAAATCTCTCGTGTGGCCTGGCAAAGGAGGGGAAGAATCAATCTCTACATCTCCAGGCCAGCAACAGGCCAGGTAGTCCTGGCAAAGATGGCCAGGCAGGGCCCAGGCACTCAGAGGCCGCTGTGCACAGCCCCGTCACTAATCTGACATGGTCAAGAGAAAAGAGAGAACTGTTGTGTGCTTTACAGCACAGAGCTGAATGAAGATTGGCCATCTGTTTGTGCTGCTTATTCCCCAGTGGTTCAGAGACAAACTACTCCCTGGCAACAAGCTCAGCAATTCAGGAAGTCCCATAAATGTTCTTCCGTTATTCTTCATGAGTCTGCTGAAGAGACAAAGCAGCACCATTTCCTACCCAGAGAAAAAGCAAAGGGCCTGGGATGCTGATGGCAATGGTCAAAGATTTCTGGATTCAAGGCTCTTCTAAAAGCTTTGCCATTCCTCAGTGTAAGCAAAGCACATGGGATGGTTCACTGGAGTCCCTGTAAGTTACAAATCCAGCGCCAAAACAAAAATAGAGACACTGCATCTGGCATGGCACTTGTGAAGAAGGAAAATAATGCTGCTTCATTGACCTGAAATAGTTTCAGCTTTCTGAGAGTCTTCCACCCTCCTGTAACTCTTGTACTACTGGTATAGAACAAGGATGGGATGAGAATAAATGGTGCTCTGTGCAGTATCTGTTCCACACAGCCAGTTAGTGCCTCTGTCTGTGAAATACTAAATATAATAAACTACAGGGATTGCCTAGCAGCAGTTTGGCTTGGAATTGGCTTAATCCACTGGACATGCTGAACTTTGTTCTGGTTCAAGCTACGTTCTGTAACTTGCAGAGAACTTTTACAGAACCTTTATGGAGTTGAAGCCTAAATTTTGTTCTGAAGCTGTTTGGTACCTACAACAGCAGCCTGAGCAGTGATTTACAAATATTATCAGTCTCCATTTTCTGACAGCAAAGATATGAGCATTGCCTACAAGGGAGTTTCTACAGCGGGTCTTCATTTTCACTTGTAGCTCAAAAGAGAGGAAAGCTGGCGGGATTTTGGGCCCATTCTAACACCATGATCAAAAGGGGAGTGAGAACTTATTTAAGGTCCTTCTCACTCAGTGAAGCTGAACAGAATGTGCTGACTTCAGAGTTGCAGCTGTCCAGAAGTTAAATTTCTTTCTTATACATCCGCTTCTTAGGCAGAAATAAGATGCTAAAGGAGACTAGTGAAATTATCTCTTGAAAATTTTCACTGGAGACAATAATAAAGAAGTTATAGCAAAGACCAGCATTTCTTATTTCTGATGTTGTGTTAGAAAGATTTTTTTTCTGTTCGCTAGATATGCACTGCAAGTTTCTAAAAGAAGTTCCATCCTCCTGCTCTTTTGAAGCAGCTTCTGACACCACACTTGAGACGTGGATGAGGATGTAAGAAGTGCATTTGATCAGCACTGTAACTGCTGCTATGACCTTATTTGATCAGAGAGTCTCCAGGGATTTAAACTTCTGACAACCTCCACAAAGAGATTTCTGAAGCAGTGCCACACTCCGTATCATAACAAACATATCAAAAGAATTTGATGGGGAAAAGAGTTAATGAAAAAGAGATAAAGTAGGCAGCAAGATCTTGAGCGGCCTAACAGTATTTCTAATCATATAGTTTTGTTTAAACAAAAGCCATTGCAAAAACCAAAAGCAGGCCCAGACCTAATTACACAGCGATTTTCTAATGCTCACCACCAAAACGAGACTTGAGTTCACATTGATTTTCCTAAATTTTTATTCCTCAAACTTCCCTTCCCTGTGCTTTGATAAACATACTCTACACATGGAGCTAGCTGGAAATCCAGATAAATCGCTCCTTCTCATTGTGAGCGATAAAATTTCATTTAAAAGGCTCAGTGGGAAGCTTTTCCTGGGCTTTCCAGAGAGCACCTCAGGACTGCTGCTCCTCAGGAACAGCAGGATGAAGTGAAATTAGCAGAGCACTGGGTGTTTATACAGCAGGTTCTTTGTCCTTGTTACCATCTCCTGAATTGGAAAAAAAGAAAAAAGTCAGCAATTAAAGGAGTTTCTACCTAAAGGCATTTGAAACTAAACCAGATGCTCTGCAGTTTGTAATGCCAAGTAACTTCAAGTAGAGTGTCACTTGGAAGATGTTCCTTTTTATCTATAATTTCTGCTATTCAGAAATACATATATTCGGATGAGTTATTTCAGTAAATCTCTCTTCAAACTCTGTATCAAGAATTAACACATGCTCATGCACATTGCCAAATTCTGTGCAGTTTATCTGTAATACTGGAGATAGCCAGGTCAATCTGATAGCATTATAATTAACAGGCATATTTTATCCAAAAATTTAGAATACCTCTTTACTACAGAAATCTGAGGGCTTTCATAATTTCCATTTTTTCCCCTCCAAGCACTATCCAGAGTGGTCTTCAAAAAACATGGATTCATAGGTGACTGAATATGACTTGATAAGCTGGACACAGCTGCAGGTTTTTCATTTGTCTGTGAAAATGTTACTTGAGCTTATGAACAGATTTCACAGCATGTTCTTACAGCAGAAATAGAGCCTCTTTAAAAGCACTATTTCCCTGAAGTTTTAGATGCTCTTTAATAGTATATTCATTCTTTTACAGTTCTGGGGTTTTTCTTCCCAATCCTATCTCTGACCAAACATCCCTCCATAAAATATGGGAGGTGTGGGTTGGTTTTTTCTGTATGTTTTTTGTTTTGGGTGCTCCATTCATTTGGAGTCTTTTTGACAGGGCTGTGCTTGGTTTCTTTTTTTTTTTTTTTATTCCTTGCTAATATTTTTTTTGCAAAGATTTAGCATTTAACTGTAACAATGACCTACACCTCATCAGCTCTACACTATCTCAAGGTCCCCTTCAGACATTCTGCTCCTCTTCTTCTATTTTTCACCCTACCTTCCCAGAATGCTGCAAATTCAAACAGTACACCATTTTTCAGCTTCATCACTGGTTCAGCTGTTTTATATCTTTTATGATCTGTGTCTGTTGTTTTATTATCCCATCTTTTTATGTTGAAGCTTTGCTTGAGGACCAAACTTCTATCTACCACTAGTTATTTGATGATTAGTGCTCATATATGTATGTCTTAAACATTTCCATTATCTCTGAAAAGAATTTATGGTACTATAAACCCGTGAGTTTTACAAATTATATAGATTATATTTTGTTCTACCTCTGAATTTTTACATTATGTGGTGGATATTTACTTATAATACATCCTTCTCAGGCAGAAACAGCTGGTTCTTCTAACATGTACCTTTATACCTACTGCAACTTCAATGTGCTGCTGGTTTTTAGTAACCCACTAGCACAACACAGACAGGAGGAAAATCAGTGCTACTGATACTGAAACTGCATTTCTCCTACTGGCAAGAGATCCCAGTTTATTCTGCACATTTATCAACAGTTCTCTAATTGTCATTATTTGGAAGGTACATAGGGTGATGAGTGGTTATATTTTATGATTTCTAACTATCCCTTTATGTTATAAATTATTATAACATTGAAACGTGCAGTAAAATGCTGTATAAATGTGATATTGCACTTCTGTAATTAACTACAATATTGCTGTTGACTTAAGGCAGCAGGATGGGAGGCTCCAGAGAGAAAGATCCCTGCTCATGAGCACTTCAAGCACAGGTGTCACTCCAGAGTGTTTTCCCTTCAGTATAAAAGCTAATCATACCCCATTGTCCATGGTTAAAATTACTGTCTGTAATGTGTATGGTTTTAGAACGTGCACAGAAGTCTCCTTAATTTCCATTTTCAACAACATTTAGAGCTTTAGAGTTTAAAGCTCTTTACTGCCAAATGAGTGAACATTTTCACCCACAAAAACTGGAAAACATTAGCTAGTAAAGTTAGTTCAATCACAACTGGAAACGTGTACTGGCTTTTTCTTTGGCTGGAACGTTTTTGCCCATGTCCCTCAAAACAAATTCTCAGAGCCACAGGGAAAATGTAACAGAACACGAGAAATACAGCAAGATATAAACTGCCTTTTCTGGTTTTCCCGTGTGTGCCTCACAAACACCTCCAGCAGAGCAGCCTATGGAACATTCCCTTGCACAGCCAGGAAAGATTCTGGTTTCTGCACGAGGAGGAACAGGAAGGCTCCAGCACAGCAGTGTCCTTGTCTTGCCAAGAAGCCACGATGGCCATTTTGTATCGGCCTTTGACAATTCATGACTAAACACAGCTGAGCTGAATTTCACTGTCTTTCCCTCTCTCAGATTCCATCCCCAGATCCTGGTTTCACTTGTGTCTGAATCTTTCTATGGTGTTTTCCTGTGTCTTTTCCTGAAGGTTACTCATCAGCGCAAAGTTCTCACAGATATCACATTATTTATCCTCCCCACTGCATCATCTCTTTTGAGAAGATTACTTACTCTTTAATTTCTGAAAGAACTGCCATGTGGTGTTAATTTCTGGGATAAACCATCTGTTTCTATGAATCAATGCCGCAAAATAACCTTGCAACCTTCATTTCAGGGCCATTCCTTCTACAGAAGGATTTATTCCAGTGCCTGTAATATTTTTTACCATATGCCTGACACATCACAGAGGAAATGAGGGTGCAGAAAAAGCAGAGGAAAAAAAAAACCAACACCAAAAAAGGAAGAAAAAAAAAAACAACCAAAAAAACCAAACAAACAAAAAACCAAAACAAACAACCAATTCAAATCCAATGTGAATTACCCTAAAACGTCTGGGAATCTTCTGTGATAGTATGATTTAACCACACATCTCTCTGCATTTAAAAAATATTTGTTACTGAGGTAGCCTAGCTCTTTAATACGAGCCAGTGTCATTGCTGTCTTAGCAATTAAAAAAAAAGAAGCATTGCTTCCGTTAGGCTTTTGGGTAGTTTGTTTTCCAGTCCATGTGACCATCAATTAAAATTACACTGCCTGGCTGAATTTCTCCCTGTGGTAAAAAGCCCCTTCAAAAGCTAACTCCTATCTTCTTGAAATTCTCAAACATGTATGTAAAGAGAAAATCACTGAAATGTTTGCAAATCGCATCACAGCCTGAAAATCTGAAAAGCAATATATGCTGCTGTCTACCAGGATGGAGAAACAGTCAAACTGATACAAGTCCAGAATTAATTTTAATTTCTAGAATTAAATGAATCAAAGAGAGCTCATTTATTTTTGGTTTATATAAAGGTGAAGCTGAACAACAAATGAAAAGTGCTAAAAGGAAATGTGAAGTGGGATAGAGAAGGGACAAGTGAAACATGACTGAGATACCATCTCCCAGCTGCCTATCTAGCTATCACATCTCTGTCTTTGGCACTGGCCGTGCACTTGCACTTACCAACGTCTGCTCTAAAGCTGAAAGTGGGGGAGCAAATGTAAATATATTAAACGTACGAGATAAAAACGTGGGATTGAAGCCACATGGGCATGCTTCCCTGTCACAAGCAACAGAGCACAATCAGTGACATGTCATTTTACTGAAACTGCAGAGCTGCACAGGATTTGTTCTGTAGCACATTTCAAGAACTTTAATTCCTCTTACTACAGGTTAGGTATGGCACTCCCGCCATTAATAACTCCCAACTGGCTACAGTCAGCAGAGGAGTACAGATCCAAACCTCCTTTTTCATCAGAGGAATATCAGAAATCCAGCTCCAAATATCCCAGGCACTGTAAGCAGGAACTAAAAGCAGTTAGCATTTCATTATGAAATAATCATAAAACAGCACAACTGCTCTTTTCCTGATCCTAACCCACAGAGATAGATCTCTGCCTTGCAAAAATGACTGGCAGTATTCCTTGGGTTTAGAAAGCAGCTGGGTAACACGTACCTCTCTTCCCCACAGCAACCCACCCTCTTTTATACTGAAACCATGTCTTCAACCATGGGGCACTGCTCTGCATTCCAAGTTAAATTCACTTATAAAGGGAAAGGAAAACCAAGAGCCTCCATCCCAGCCTGATGGGGGCAATGGGCACAGAAACGCGGTTGGTCTTGCACAGTCACCTGGCTCTCCTCTCCTAGAGCACACTCCAAGCTGCAAGGAGAAGATGTACACTTACTGTTTGCACTGCTCCTGAAACATGCATGCCTGTGTCATACAGGAAATATGATTAGATTGTTGGAGCACTTCAGCCTGAAAATAAATTAGCAGCTCTGCACCCCTTGTCCTCAGTCTCCAAGGTTACCACTGGTGCTTTTCGTGAATGTTGCTGTTTATTTCCTTCCTTTCCTTTTTGTTTACTTGTTTAGAGCACAGAAGAATACAGACACTAAAACCCCCTACATTACCGATAGTTCGCAAAGTATGTTCCATCTCAGCACAATCTGTGAAAAGGGCTCAGAGAAAGCTACCTGGCTTGGGGCAGCTGATGTTTATGGCTCTTATACACTCCTGGATCACAAAACCCTGCCTATGCCAGCCTTTCACACATAACCTGGAGTAAAAAGCTGCAAGAGATGTTTGGGGAATGCAGAAAGGGAAACTGAACTTTGAAAAATGTAAGATCCACAATTAAAACTATGCCCCAGATTAGCTACAAGTGAGCTACAGAGTAGCCCTCACTTTGGAAGCTCCATGGGACCAAACCTGTCTTTCCAATAGGCTTGCAAAATACCTTGCAAAAAGGATCTTAGTCCATACTACATGTATACATCAAAAAGAAGTAAAGGCTGCTGTAAAAACATAGAAAATTATTTTAAAATGCTTGTTTTTGCACTGACAGTATTAAATGAGGCTTCCAAAACTTTCCTATTGCTGGAGGAAAATCCCATTTTGGAAATAAAAATCCATTAAATCCTTAAAGTTCTTTTGCAGTAATGGCTTTGATATTTTTGAACCACAGGAACGTGCATTTACTCTACCTGTGTTTTGGGCCCAAAGTACAACTAATGAGACCTGCAATTCCACAGAATTTAACTGAAGTACAGTTTTATTATCATACCTGCTGAGCTATTTGGCATGTGGAACCCAAACCACACAAAGGAGATGTGTTTCAAATCTCAAGATACACTCAAGCATTCTAGAGAGCTTCTTGTAGGACAGCACAAGCATTTGAAGTATTTGAAGATAGATTCAAAAGAAGATGCCTTGGAAAACCACTATAAATATCAAGTCTCCTGTCTATATTAATAATTTCTCATCTATCAGAAACCATGAAATGGAGAAACTGTGAACAAGTGTTTCAACGGGTAAATAAAACATACTTTATTATAGCATCTGACTCATAAAAATGGTATAAATACTCCTGAAAACATCGTGGTTTGAAGTGAAGAGATTTCAGGAAGAAGAAAGGTATTAGATAAGGAACAAAATATGACTCAGAGGAGCCAGGTGGGAAAAGAGACTGGAAGGCAAAGGCAGGACTACAATCATCAGAAAAACAGAGGCGGTTACTGAAAAGAAATGTCAGGCTAACCAGAACTTGGTTTACTCTTCTTTTTCCCAACACAAACCCTACCCCTCTGCCTGGCTGGATCCCATCTCTCAGGTGCTCTCAGTGCTCTCAGGTGAGCAGGAAGAGCCATAAAGCACGGGGGCAAACGAGCCACCAATAAAAATGTGCACACACCCTTCAGCTCCATGCTGCACGAGCAGGCCAAGGAGCTCCTGGATTTTGGATTTATTTTTCACCAAACTGAAGTGTTTTGAGGAGTGGCACAGCCCAGGCATCCCAATGAGCTGATTCCTGTATGTAAGGCAGAACCTTTACAGGAAAAAAGGACGGCCAGGAGGGAACAGCTTGACACCCCAAGTGACTCTGAACTGTCATACCCTGTCAGTGGCAGGTCTCAAAAAGCCCTCACAGACCTCACATGTTTTGAAAGAAAGGAAGGGTGTTACCAAGATAAAAGTTCATATTCTTCATAACCCTCATTCTGAAGCTCACCAGGTAAATGTGGAAACTTCCCACTACCCACTGGATAGTATTTTTCAGAATTCAATGCCATAAATTTTATATATGCTCTCAATTACATCAAGCGCCAGGAAAAATGCTTTACAGAAATGTGCAGGAGGGCAGGAAATCTGACATAGCTATTCTTTGAAGAAAAGAAAAATGACACACGAAGATGGATGGAGAAATTCCATTTTTCTGAAAGTACAGGGAAAGAAACACCCTGGGTATAGTACCCTTCTCACTCTGCACCAAAAACCACGTCTGAAAACACATGCAAAAGACACTGAATCCATTGTCTATTTATATAAAACACATGTACAGTACTGCTAAGGCCATCTCTTAAAAATGTCTGTCTCAGTAAACTGATGAAAATTAGCTAATTAATTACATTAGTTATCACAGATATTTGTGATTACCGTAGTAATGAGGCTGTAGAAGTACCACTAAAACACCATCTAACAGTACTGGAACTCAACAAACACAAACTGAAGTGGTTACCTTTTGTTGAGCATTTACTGATTTTTACGTTAAGTATTTTGTAAGGATTTTATTCACAAGGATATCTAGGAAAAACCAAAGGGTTTTCAAATCGATGTGCACATCTAAATCAAATGTAAATGCATGACCCATTTTTAAAATGCTTGTGTGTGTCTCAGAAAGGCAAGAAAGCACATATGCTGCTCTAAACAGGCCTAAGTGGTTTTTGTTAACTCACAAGATGCTTAAGAAACACAACTACAACCTCATACTTCACTGACTGGGAATTGGAGCTCAATTTGATTTCAAAGGCAAAGAAAGGAATGGATCATCTGTTCAGTGGGAGGAAAGATGTAACATTCTTAGTGTACGATTTCTTTATTTTATATATTTTTGGTTCTAGCTTGAATATAAAAGTAGTCTGTTTTTATAGGTCGAGAATGCCAGTAAATCTTCAGCTTTTTTACATTAATAGAGACTTTCTGCCAAGCTGCATTGGTGTTTCCTCCTCTTCCTTTCTGAACTCTCTCACACTACTGTATGTACATGCAGGGCCATCAAAGTCCTCCTCAACACCCAGATGAAACCCTGGCAGAGAAGTGGAACAGCAGCCCCACAGAATGCCTCTGTACTTGGTCTGACATTGCTTTCCAAAAAACTCACTTCTGGAAAAGTAAATGAAAAACCGAGGAAAACCAAGCATTTGACCAGAACCCCTGAGAGGTACCTCATGTCCCTCACATTGATTTTACCATATTGTTTTGGCACTGTTTTTCACATGCTCCTTTGCCACAGGAAGTTTACAAAAAAGGACCAGCATGCTTCACATCATTCTACGAGACAAAAATTATCACGAACATTTGTATAAAATGCTTTCAGAGTGAAAACTGTTGTATAAAAAAGATATTTGATCATCATGAAAAAAAAGAATAACCAGAGTCTTTTTTTACTTGTGTCTTGGTTCAGGAAAAGGACACCATGAGTTTTTTTGAATTCTCATCAACATGGTGGTCTCTATCTCAGTCACAAGAAATTCTCACAATTGTCTCCTTGTGGATTTCTCCCCTTCCAAAGGCAACCTCAGTAACCCATGACCGGCTCACTAAGATCTAAGTCACCATAATTATTGGTATTTCTACGTTTGATGTTACCAGGGGCTGAAAAAATAAGCTATAATGGAATCACACCACAGAGCAGAATCTATATTTTATGTTGTTGGCATGCTTAGAATTTAGCAAGACATGGACAATTTCTTCTGTTTATTCATTTATCCTGAAGTCATGTTATGCCAAATGTAATTTCTACTTATCCTCAACTGCACTCAATACTGCACTGTTTTATTTAAAATTGCATATTGTTACAACAAGTGCATAAGGTAAGTTACTTTCAGTCAGTATGCATGGCTTTCTTACACACACACTTAAAATTCCAGTTATCCAAAGCGAAGCTTTACTCACAGTACACTCTAAAAACAGTAGGGACAGATTTTTCACTCTTAGGAAAGCCAATTTTAAATGAGAATCACAAATACAGAACAAATAATTCCAAAGAGCAAAACGTCTTCTTTCACAAAGCAATGCTGCTTCACAGCATCCTTACTATGTTTAGATACCTGGAGATACTCATTCCACTTTTGATTCTTCCCTCAGAAATGTTCATAATGCATGAGATTGACTTTACACAGATCCACACACACAGGAGGCAACTGCCTGTGTAAGTGGCTTATCTTCCAAGAGTTGTTTAATAATTTAAACCTTAACTTTTGCAGTCACACAGCTCATCATTCACTTCCAAATTTTATGCGTAAAAATTTCTTTTTGCTCCTTGCTCAGCTCAAAACCAATGTCCCTGCATGCCAGAACAGGGTGCTTTACCACATTTACAGCTGAAGGGAATCAATCTTTCAATACAGGGAACGTTATCACTGTCATCACTTCTCCTACAGATCTTACAGGGACATTTGAAAATGTACAGGTAAGAAATGTTCCCCAGCTCCCTGTACCAAGCCTCAGATCCACTTCAAACACAAAAGGCTGGGCTTCCCTCTTCCCTTTTTTAATGCCATGAAATTACAGCTGCCAATACTGGTTTTTCATACAGGTAATTAAAACATGTTAGGAAATAATTGCACAGAATTTTTAAAAAGTAATGCAAGATGGGAAAAACTGGAATCACTATTTTCATTACATATAGAATTAATTTTAAAACATGTTAATAACCTTGTTAAAATTTTAACTAGCTCAGAGAATGTAATTTTTCTTTGTAATTAGTTCTTGGCATAAACCTATTAAATCTCTTGAATTACACCAAAAAGGTTGATCTTAATAAGCTAAAAAATTCCGTGTCAGGAAATAGAATAAAATTCAAAACCAAACATCAAACTAACTCTGAAAATCACATATCCATGGAAATTATAGATGGTTTAAGTTGTTGATGAAACTAAAAAGAAAACTAAAACTAAGTCAATGCTTTTTCCTTTGTTTTAGTGAGAAAAACAAAAATTATTTGATTCTTTCTAAACCATACAAAACATCTTGAGGAAAAGGAGCTTTATTAAGCACAAACCATCCTATAGCTCAGAGAAACAAACTTGTTACAGTTCATAATTCACTAACACAATTATAATTCATTATTTTCAAATATTATACCCTTACAGCCACATTATTTTTCATGTTTCTAAAGCCCTCATGTTTTGGTCTTTGTATTGACGGCTAAAATTTTAATACCTGTAAAATAAAATAATTTTTCTCCTAAGTCAGGAAACTGTTACAGATTGATCTGCTACAATTAAGATAATTCAACCAGCTGGAAGGGTTAATTGTGGAAAGGTCCATTTCTAGTAAGATATCAGGACTCACCTCCACTCAGTACACAGAGTGAAGTCATCACAACTCCCACTAGACAGGGCTCCTGACTCCCAGCTCTCCACATCCAAATGTCCGGGGACTGGCAGGAGGCCGTGCCTTACAAAACCTCGGCAAAGCAGATCAGATCCCTTGGCCTGAGAGCTTCTGGACCCTTCATCCCTGGGAGGGCCCAAGACAAGGCTGGATGGGGCTCTGAGCAACCTGGTCCGAGGGAAACAAGTCCCTGTTGATGGAACAGGGGGTCGGAAAAGGATGACATTTAAAATCCCTTCCAAGCCAAAGCATTCCACAGCTCTTATTCTGTGGGAGACCTGCACAGCCTCTCCCAGGCTTTGAGGCTATGCACTAGTAGAAAACAACCTGGAATTTAATAGGCTAGGCTGAGCCACATGTCCTGCTGCTCCATGAAAACAAGAGGCTGAATGAGGTAAATCCAGGCCTAACGGTTGATGAGGCAGGTGACAAAGAGCAGACAAATGGAGTTAGCTATTCAACACCACTTTTGCCTTGGCCCTCTCCAAAAATGCCTCTGTACTTGGTTTCAAGAGGTTCAAAGAGAAGCTGAACTATCAGTAATGTACAAGAAAATATTTGAGATTGATCCTTACAAGTCATTGGAATCCAACAAGTCTCATTTGAGTGTATTGAGGAAACTGGCTGTGTCCCCTAAAGGCCATTTGCTGTCACTGTTACAAGTTCATGGAAACCAGAACAAACAAAACAACTGGAGACAGCGTCTTCAAAAGGCCTGTGTGGGGACAGGCCAGACAACCCAAGTGACTCAGAAAATGGCAAGAGCCATCCTGGAACACATTTTTGGACATACAGTGGATATGCTGAGAACAGTCAGCATAGATTTATAGAGGATGAATTAAACCTAACCAGCCTGATCTTCTATAAATAAAACAACCCCATTTATAAATAAAACAACCACATTGGTGGATCAAGAAAGAGCATCAAATATCACTCCTTTTGACACAGCTTTCAACACCATCTCCCACGATTCTTCTTAGGTCATTACAGACTGGAAAGATGGATTGAAAAAATCAGGATCAGAGGGTGATGGTAATTAGGCTGCACTCTATCTCGATGCCTGCGGCAAGTAAAGCACAGCACGGATCAATCCTGAGATTCGTCCTCCTTAACATCTTTATCGATAGCACAGAAGAGGTGACAGAACACACACTTTTCAAATCTGCCAAACACTAAAATGAGGGCAGCTGTCAATACGCATGAGGGCTGGACTGCCATCAGTCAGAATCTGTATAGGCTTGAGGAACACACAGACAAGACCTTTCCTTCCATGAGAAAGCCCAGCAGTGCACCAGGTTTCCCAGACAGGTGGTTCTGCCTACCTCCTTGCAGTTTCCAAGCTGTGGCTGAAAAAAGCCTGGTCTGACCCCAGAGCCAGCTCGAGCAGGGGGTTGGACTCCAGCCCTCCTCAGGTCTCTTCCAAGCCGAACCATGATGGGATCCTATCCCCGACTTCAACCTCTTGCAACCTGAAATAGTGAGGGTATTTCAGGAGCTGCCTTCACACACAGGAGAGAAAGCTTTAGGCAAGATTTAAACAAGTGGTTTGGCTTTCATACTCAGCTGCACCACACACTTGTCTTTTGCCAATGTCCACAAATTTGTCTGCATCCAGGAAAACTGTTCTCTGGAGTCTCTGTCTTGCTTTAGGGAAAAACAACAAAACCCCAAATCAAAATGATGTGCCATCAACAAGCAACAATACTGACAATTCTCGATGCAGTAACACTGGATTTCCCTGCACACAGGGGTACAGGCCAATACCACTTTCTTGTACTGTAACAGAGCTTTAGTCTGGGGGAAAAGAAAGCCCAAACAAACCCCTAATTAAATGAGAGCTATATGAAACTGGAAGCTGTCATCTTTTCAAAGTCAGATGAGGTAATGACCTTCTTTTCCCCCATACAGATGTCCTTTGTCTGCCAGTTACCACTTTGTGACTTAAATTTAATAGGCTCCGTATAGGGGATGTAAGTAGCACAGCATAAATCAGCAGGTGAAAGGCATATGCTTTGTTCTCCTCTTATTCCATGGTAATATTCTCTTTTAGCTAATCCTCCTCTACCCTAATAGTCTTCTCCCACCACTCTTTATCTGCTATTTCACTCCCCTTCCTCAAACCTTTTGTTGTACATATAGGAAACTTATTTCTGCTGAAGTCGCTCTTCCCTTCTTTTTAACAGTGTGATGAGCCAAGAGACTTAATGTCACACAGCTCTCACATGACTATAATGTTCTGAATCTGGCTCTCTGCACACTGACATTTCCTGTAGAGCAAAATGTTATTTCAAAGTTTGGTCCAAATTTCTTTGGATTTATCAGAATTACATAAGACTGATAAGAAAAAAAAAATACCTTATATGNCAAAGAATAGACTCTTGTGTTTTCATCTGACAAGTAAAAAGAGCTCATAATATATCCTTGTGGGAGAGGAGACAGTAAACTGACAGTCACATCTAACAAGTGTCATTGAAAATTAAGGCATAAGGCAATAAACTTAAAATAACTGAAGTACTTCAATAATTTTCGGTAAATTATGAAAATGTGATACAAACTTTCAAAACTGTTATAGGAATTAAATCTATTTCCTAGCATTTATGACCAGGGGGAAATGTTACAAAAGGGAAAGTAAGTATTTTTAGTAAAACAGGCCAGCAAAGAAAAATAGTCAATGTTTATTTTGGGTATTTTTTTAGTTGTTTTGGGGTTTTGCTCTGGAATTTAAAGAGTAGATTGAAAAATATCAGAAAAATGCTGAAAAGCAACTGCAGATATATGGGCTGTGATAGAAATAGCCACAGTAAATTAATTAAACAACTGAAATCATCTACATGTCATTAGACAACTTTTAAACCATCTAAAATCATGCTCCTTTTACACTTGAAAGGAGTATTAAAATTAGGCAATTTTAAAATGGAGAAAATGAGGACAACATTAAGACATTATGAGAACTGTAGACAACCAATAATTCCAAATTTCTGTCCCCCTTTCCAGAAGAAATAAAGCCAGTGCTCTGAATGGTGTGTGGTTAGTTCCAAGCTGCTTGAGTAGTTCAAATCACAGAGTCAGTAAGGTTGGAAGAGCCCTCTAAGATGATCAAGTCCAGCAATCAACCCAGCAGCAGCACACACTCACCACTAAACCATGTCCTCAAGTGCCACAGTGCCACATTTTTTTGTATTTCCAGGGATGGTGACTCTCCAGCTTCCCTGCGCAGTTTGTTCCAGTGCTTGACAACCCTTTCCATGAAGAACTTTTTCCTGATATCCAAACTAAACTTCCCATAGTGCAACTTGAGGCCACTTTGGCTCATCCTGTCACTTGCTACCTAGCAGAAGGGACTGACTGACACTCACCTCACTGAAAACTCCTTTGAAATACTTGACCATGACTGGAGTCCAGTACTTTATTGAACCCTTTACTGCCACCCAGAAAGCTCCCTGTCGGGTTAGGAATGCAGTTTCCTGCTGAAGGATGACTATGGCTTGAGGGCTCTTGCTCTCAGTTCCAAGGACAGCAATCAAAGCTCTTGAAGCAAGAGTTTGGGGTAAATCTGAGGGGTGTCCAGGCCTAATTTGAATTTTTCTTCTGCCTCAGTGAAGGTCAGTGAACAACTCCTGTTACAGTGACTCGTTCTCTGAGTACCACACTCAGGCCTCCCTACTCAGAGGCTGAATAAAAGGACAGAACTTTTCTATGCCTCACATTTAAGAATGCCTCAGGACTGTTTTAGCAAGTTCTTAAAATACAGCAGTGATTTTTGAATTAGCATCTTGAAATACTATTCATGTATCTGAAATGTTGTGCTAGTTTAAAATTAATCAACACTTTGGTATGGAGAGAAGAGGACACCCATGGAAGTTTTCTCCCTTCTTCTATGACTTGGTGGGACCAGTTGGAGGCTGGTTTGGGTGTTGACAGCCTGGGAAAACAATTGGAGGACTTGGTCTGCCTTTGTGAATTCACATTTTGGAGAGAGCAAACCCTGGGAACTTTCCTTTTCCAGCCTGTGAGCAGCTAACAGAGGATGTCAGGCCTGGGCCTGCTCCACTGCAGTTTTCACTCCTAATCCTACCTCACAACAAAAGAAAATCAAAATTAGCAAAATCCAAATCACTACACTAAATATTTCTGCCCAATTACGAACTGAAATCAGGACAAAAGTAAACTGTCACTGATTTGTTAATTTGTTTGAACTAACATTAACAACACAGCCAGCAATAGAACCTCAGGGATCTATTTCCTGTACATGGCACAAACCAGCAAAGCCCTTTAGAACATAATTGAGCTCAAAACCCCAGCTATTTAATTTACTACTGAATCTAATGCAGTAAGTTTAAAAGAAAACCAGAAAGTTTGTCCTGAAAAGCTTAACTGACACCTTTCAGCAGCATCCCAGCCACTGAGCTCAGTGTTAGAAACCTTCAGCATTAGCACCTCTGATCTTCCTCTGTAAAGCAGATGAGTCAAAAGGACAATTATCAATGGATTAACTGCTGTAGGTTATGCAGGTGCTCAGCAGGTTTGGAAGGCCGTGGTAAATAAACAAGGAAATACTTTTTTTTCATAAGGAAAACTCAGCTGGGGAGCACAGAGAAGGGGCAGTCAATGATATTATACAGGCAAACTATTTGCTCTCTTTCACTGGGAATTCCCTTACTGGAATTACTGCATAAAAGTGAATAAACTGAAGACCACAGAGAGATACAGGCTGTCTAGAAAAGAGTAAATGAAGAGAGATTGGAAGAACTGGAACAATTTAGTTCCAAGAGGGATACATGAAAGACAGCAAGATTTATATTGAAATATGGCTTTCTTAGAAAAATTCACTTTTGAGGTTTATTGTATTTTACAGTCCTTTATTTAGGCATAAATAATTGAATAAAGAAAACTAAAATTAGGTATTTCAAAATTTCTAATTATATTATGAACATTTGTCCATAATTTATGTATGATCTGAAATGGAATATGCGCTAAATATTATAATTCTGATTTACTATAATTTCTTGAACCCTGAGCGACAGATTTTTATCAAGTCTGTGCATTATCTTTATTCCTTTCAAAAAAAAAAAAAAAAAACCACCTGCCTATGCATGGTTTAGAAGAAAAGAGAACAAGAAAATTATATTTCTCTTGCCTTGTACAATTCTGATTACTTTACAGCAGAGTAAACTAATCCTTCTCCCTTTTTACCATGTAAAACTCCCATTTTGACACAATGTCACTGAATCAATTTCAATACAGGACAAGAACTGCACAAAGGAAAAATGCAACCTCTCTGAAGCTGAATGCAGCTTGTCAGACAGACAGAAAAATGGGCAGAGACAACCAAATCACACAGTTACTGAAGTCATCACCAGCAGCCAAAGACCGGACTGTCCAATAAAAAGGTCTGTAAAGACACTGATTACATCTAGGACTGGACTATCTCCTTGGTGCAGCTCACTGCAAAAGTAACATACCAGAAGGAATGCTTGAGCCTAAGGAGCCATTGAACAGTTTCAGGTTATGAATTTCCTTACTTGCTCAGCAGTACTTTTACATTTCAAAATTCATCAAAATACTAGCAGCTAATGAATGCATTTGTCTTCCGTCATTGATTCAGACATGACTGTTTACTCTGCACAAGTGAGCTGAGTCATCTGAGAGAAGCACTCTAATTCAGAGCCATTTCTGGACAAAAATAGAATTCTTATTGCTAAAACATCAGGATATAGTTCCAACTCTAAAAATGTAGGAAAGTTAAAGCATTTCAACCACACTGAGAGCACTATGACATCATCAAAAGAAAGAAGAGATTCCACCTGACCACCTGCTGTAAAAGATGTTATAATTCACATCTTCCTAAACACCTGATGAAATGGAAAAAAAACCCCTGGTGCTTAGTGCTGAAATATTTAACAGAGAAACCTTGTTTATATAAAATATAATTCACAGTTTGGTCTCTAAGTTATGGGTTTGCTAGAATACTGAGAAGATTAAGATCTCAAATTCAGATTTCTGTGCCAAAAGCATTCAATGGTTGGAAATACATAAACTGGGAAATTAAACCTATCCTAAATATCTCTGAGATGCCAATCCCTGGTAACAACAACAACAATTAATGTAAGAGGCACCTAGGCAAAGCAGGTTTCAGATTGTCAGGCCAGGATTGACCCGGATTGAGCAGTGGCACCGTGGTGGGGCAGCGAGCGCTGGTTTCAGCAGCACCATGCTCCTCTGCCAACAGCCCCACGTCCCTACATTGGGGTGCTCTGACATTTCACCACCAGGCTCAGGTTGGCTTTGCAGACACCCAGTTGATTTTGGCATTCAGCAGCATGTCTGAGGTCGAACAGCAGAGTAGTTCACACTGCATCTACTCTTGATATCAGCTGAGATCTTGTCTTGTTGAGCACAGAGTATGAAGCCAGAGGATATCACCATATCCTTCTGGGTATCTGTGTTCATCTCAGAAGAGGAGAAAAACACTTTGAAACTTATACATAATGCTTCTGATTCATGGATAAGCATTAAAATGAATAGCAATTCTGTGCCTGATTTTATTCTACACTATCTTGAATGTGTCCAATAAACTTCACAATACTTTGCATGTACTGCATATTTCTACTTACAGAAATATTCCACCTATGAGTCAATGTTACATACTTTCAAGCACCATCTTTAATTTGTTACTTTACCATTGGTCATGGTAAAACCAATAGAAACTACAACTAGTCTTAATACTCAGCACATCTAATTTTCTAGGGGAAAACTCAAAAGTCCAGCTCAAGCACCATTATTCTTCATTACTGTGTGTATTTGGCAAGTCGACCTTGCAAGCCTAAGGGACATGAGTATTGAGTTTTTCAATAACAGACTACCACAAGGATGGACAATTCCTGCCACTTCTAGTCTCACGTGCAGTGTTCTGTCCTTTTTCACTTCTGCAGAATCCTGGCTAAGGTTCCAGCACTGTAGGGATCCTGGTGCTCCGTTTTCTGCTAAATGAAATACTGTCTGATGAAAGGCTGCATTTCACTGCTGCTATCCTGTAATTAAGAAAGCTAAACATAGATCAGATACCTTTTCTCAAGGTTTTTTGTTCAATGGATGCTTCATTATTCTGACCTCGTTTTCCATTAGCATATTGAACAGAGTAATGGATACGTATTGTCACCTATTAAAATCCAAACTACCCTGCAATCTGCTTTAACTTAAGATTATAAGTAATTGCTTTTGGATTTATAATCAATTCTGAAGTCAGTATGTTACTGAAAAAGTAACTCTTTGCTTGGAAGACAGCTGTATTTTCTGGTCAGCTTAGCATTGCTTCTGTGTTTTAAGCAATGGTGTCCCCAAGAGACAGAGACATAAATCCTTGAAACGAGGACAAGAAAAACTTCTAGCTCAGGATTTTGATGTTTAGTTTCTCTGAGAAGCTGTGGCCTTTTAAGTCACTTTGTATCACACCCATGGCAGGGCCTGGCAATGTCCTTAATGAAGGACAATATAAAAACTTCAGTTTCATGGTAATTTCCTTGGTGGCACAAGGACTTAGACTACGCCAATCCTCCCATTTTGAAAGCTTTTCTTAAAAAAGGAAATAACATCATCCTATGTTTATTTCACAATTTGTACTAAATGGCTTTGTGATACACCTTTCCGTACACTAGAGCATTATTAGCACTTGGAAGAATCTGTACACTTCCTCCTCATGTAAACTTAGCATTACAAACACTTTATAACAGCTCCCAATGGAATAATAATAATAATAATAAAATCCTTAGTAGTTCTAGAGGCAGCAAGATAACAAAGATGTCCGTGATGTTAGCTATAAATGGTTTGAGCTGGTGATTAAATAATGGCTGCAAAGAAAACTTTTCACTACAGTGACCCAGTTTAGCAAACATTCCCCAGTATTACATCATGTCCAAAAAATAGTCTCCAAATCCTACACTGTCCACTGATTCAGGGGGATATTTTAACCCCTCCAGAAAGGAGGAGGCAAATATGAAATAGTGACCAGATTTTGATTATTCAAACCCCAAGTATTTCTTTCAGAAGTGCTTGCTTGTTTTGCTCAGAGAATAGGGAGTTTAAAAATCCCAGATTATTACAGAATTTACATCAGATTAACAAATTGGGTTGATTAGTCCAATCTCAGCTTTGAGGTCTGGCACTGGGGCAGTTTGTCAGGGAAGACAGAAACCTGTCCCTGGCTGCGCCCCTCTCCAGCACACAGCAGGACCAGTCTGAGTCCCCATTTAGCCTCCCTCCAGAGCACGCACAGGGATTCCCACAAACAGGCGTCCATCTCCCCCAAAAAACACACCCCTCCCATGAGCAAAACCCACCAAACAGCCAAGAGAGCCATCTCAGCCTCCTCAGACAAGGATGTAAAGAGATGGCACGCCATTCCTGGCACTGCAAAGAGGCACCCAGGCTGGCCGAGGCTCACACACAGCCATAAATGTATGTGCGCACACACACAGGCAAACACAATGAGGGTCTTTTAAAAAGTGCTTGCAAAAGATTATGGAAAAGACATGCTCCCTTCATTCAAAATCAGGCAAAAGCATCTTCTCCCACCCATAAATATGAGAGGGAGACCTGTGCCAGTATGATAGAAGCTGCTTCATCAAAGCTATAGGCTTTCAGAGGTTATTTTGCTGTTTTTAGTCTCCCAGCAAGCGCTAAAACCCACTAAAAACATAAATGCAAATGGAAAAAACACATCCTAGATGAGCATAAGCTTTAGAATCTCAGCAGCTCCTGTTGAAAAGCCAGGCAAACCCCAGCTGTGCTGTTCTTTCAGCCTCCTGGCTCCTGCAGCTGCGCCCCAGGTGTGAAGTGGGGACCGAGGGAGGGCCAGGCTGAGCCCAGAGCTCCAGGCTCTCCTGGCCAAGAAATCCTTGCTCCCTCGCTTTTCTCTCTGGGAAATGCACGCTTTCTTCAAGGTCACTGCAAAAACTATTCTGCCTCTGTGGGGCTGCCTTAATGACTAGTTTTCCCAATTGAAACTGCTCCACCAGCAAAACACTATTTCATCTTCACTGGAAAAGTATTTGTAATTTTCAGTGAAAACCATAAGGATTAAGAATATATTTCCATCTAAAATAGATAATTTGCCCTGAAAGAAGTTGTTTCACTTTATCTAAAAAGTACTAAGCCTTTTAAACAGTTTTGAATAGATTTTCATAATATTCAAAATTAGCACTCTAAAACTGGAGAAGACTTGAGAAACTCTCCCACAAAGTAAACAGCAAAAATTTATCCTGATGTTCCCAATTATGCATTTAGTCTAATAATCAAACATTTTTTAAAAATCCCCTACACCTGTAATAATAGATTCTCAAACCTCTTCTGGTATATATCCTGCAATTGTAAGTAGATGAACATGAACGACACAGGGTTTATTCAGAAGTTAGGAAGAGGTGGTGGCTTTTAAAAACTCAGTGGGAGTTGGGAATATGTTTTTTTTTGTACAGGGTCTGTGTCTGGGATTATCGGGGCGGCGTTGTAAGAGAGAGAGATGGGATTTTTCTTGTTCCAGTTTGACTTATTAAGAATCAGTCTCACTAGTACAGTAAAATTAGTGAACAATGGCAGCCATTAGAGAAAACTCACTAAAATTTTTCTGTGCAAGGCCAGTAATAACTTTTTTGACTAATAGAAAACTTATACGTAGATTATTTTGCTTTTCTGACCTATGGCCTTGAGTCCATTCTATTGCAATGTGGCACCTTCTGATCAATGTCTGTGACTTGTTATTAACCCTAACCTTACCTATTAAAACACACCTTACTTATTTTCTTATTTACTTAAAACACACTTTATTCTTAACTGTGAAATTATAAGCTTGTATCATCATCTTCTTTTAGCAATCCTAATTCTGTCCACAGTGTCAAGTTAAACCCATTTGACTCTGTGAGAGATTCTACTCTTTGATTTTCTACAGGTCTGACCCCGTGTCTCCAAAACGAGGAGATAAAGTAGGATATAATTATTTTATTATGTGTATTTCAGTGTTATTTTATTCTTTTTTAACTTCCATTTTTGCATATGCTTTATATTATACATAATCATGAGCACAGTAGTATAATGAATACACAAATATATCAGAGGGTGTGCTCAAATGTATTTTTAACTAACAGGGGTGCGCAATCAAGAAAAGTTCGGAAAGCACTGATCTAAACGTGAAATTAAATCACTAAATCTGATCTCACCATGATGACTGCCCTCTGCATTATGCAGCTCCTCCAGAAAATACCAAATGAGTGAAGACCTGGAGCGATGGAGTACAAAAATGGAATAACTGTGAGCTGTTTGCTGCGCTCTTGTTCACACAGACAGCAGAACGAGTCTGCCACAAAGGGGAGTGTATCTATAGCAGGAACACAAAGCCATCCATGTGCTGGCACTACACCCTGCAGAAAATACCCTTTACAAAACACAGCAAGCCACATTCTTTTGTCCCTTACAGGCACATTTTCCTGAGCAGCACCTTGAAGTGCTGCAATTTGACTTCTCTAAATGTCAGGAATTATGATGGTGTTTTTCCCCCACTTAAGAAATTGCTCCTTGACTTACTGAAGCTATGAACGGAAGGAGCACAGCTGAAGAGTAACACTCAACTCAGAGTGCAAATGCAAATCCACTGATCACTACCTTGCTCGTAGCTTCTGTCATTGATCTGTATTCAATTTTTACTCAGCTTTTGCTGAAGACAGAAGAAATTCCATGCTTTGCTGTGATTTGCTTGAACAAGACCTACAATTCTAACTTTCTTTAATACAGTAAACTTCAATATTCACTGGCCTCACAACAATTCTTTCAGTAAATTTTGAATATCAACAGTGACAACACGGATTTTTCTTCCTAGAAGCAATAGTACAGTCAAAAAAGAATAAAGGTAAAACAGATTTTTAGAATTTCTAGTGGGGTAATACAAATTCCAGTTCTTCTCAAACACATCAGTCATGTCCAGCCACTTCCACTTGTGCTACTGACCGCAGTAGCTGCTTGTCACAGCACCTAAATGACAACTTTAAATAAAGCAGAACATTAATTGTGATCCCTGAAAACAGCCACAAAGAAGTTTTGGTAGCTGGTGCTGTACTGTCAACTAAAGACCATCTTGGGGAATCATTTTTGAACCTTAACCTCCCAGCTCTGCAGAGGATAAGGGGATGATTATGGATTATAAAACAAAGCCCTGCTCCTATTGCCTTCTGTTTGTTTTAAACAGACATATTTTATGCACACTGTCATTATACTCATTTTCAAAAGCACAATTACAAAAATCCTTTTAAAGAAAATAGATGTCTTTGACTCCTGTACAGGTGCTGCTGACATCTGATGTAATTTGACGTTCTGTTTGTCACATGGTATAATTTCTCCCACTAGGCCCTTCAAGAAATTTTTCTGGAGTTGCCTTCAAGGTATAACTCATATCTTAGTACCTTGATCATTAGCTCCTATTTCTAGAAAAAGCCTAGTAGGAGGCATTATGAAATGTATTTGCAATCATCCAGGGCCCCATGCAGAAATTCAGGTGAGCAATCTGAATATACTGCTTGAGTGCAAAGCCCTGATTTATGTTTTCATTATATAGAAATCAGCCTTTCAATTACTAAAAAGACTTCCATCTATGTAGCCCAGGACTGCTAAAATATATAAACCTTCCAAGGGGCATTTTTTCTGAAATCACATGGGGTAATGATTGACTTGATGGGACATTCGAGACTAATGGCCTATTACAGCAATCAGTAACTTCAGCAATTATTGAGCTGCTGGACCCACGCTGTACACAGGAGGGCTATAAGCTCACGGAAACACACTTCTGTCATACGATCCTTAAATATGAGAAACCCACCTCTACCCTGAATTTGTACAGAAGCAGTGGGAACTGCTTCTAAAATGACACGGCTGGTTGCACACACACCGTGGAGGAGCTCCTGCTGCTGATCCCTGCAGAGGAGGCAGGTGTTCAGCGAGGTCCATTTCTGTGAGCCCTGTAACCAGCCCACCGTGTGACGTGGTCACTGGCCAGGGCACTGCAGAGCCACCCTGAGACCTGCCAGACCCCTCCCAACAGAGAAAGGTAAAGCAAAACAGCCCTTGCCCTATTCAAACGCTGGCTGATCAGAATCAAGTCCTTCCTCCTGTATTTCTCTCCCAGAGCATAACCTGCTTTACATTTCGAGCCTGCACAACAACCCAGGCATTTATAGACAACTTCCACTCTGGGAAATTCCAGTTTCCAGACGATTTTTAATTTGAATGTGGTATTATCAGCAGATAGATACAGCTTTTCTTAGCACTACTGACCTAATAAGGTCCTCCAAGACAGAAAAACTATGGCCTCATGTCACATCCAGGTGGCATGACCTAAAGAACAGTGACCCTGATTGCTGAAGATCCTCAGGAACAGGTACGGAGTAGAAGGAATACTGCAGCACCTCTGACAGTCTACGGTCAAGTAAATTCTTGATCTTTTGAGACGTGTTTTTTGTCAGCTCTTGATCACAAAATATTGTTTTCCTTGCCTTCTCTCCTCTGGTGGTATGTAAATGACACGGAAGAATAACAGTCAGCATTAAGCTCCTGTGACCGACTCTTACAAGGCCATTTTGGTTATAAAAAAAGGGTGGTCCCCTAAGCCCACACCTTTCTTTGGCAGGAATTTATGAACTAGCTTTAAGCACCATCGACAGCCTGATACATGGGTCACTTGCAAATCAGTTTTCCTTGCTGAATTATTACACTATTAACTCTACAGCTTTCTCAGCTTTACAAAGTGCACTTCTGCAGTGCGGGTGAAGGATGAACAGCCTCAATAAATTCCACTATAGAAAGGAACAATGAGGAGAGCATATTGCTGACTTTAGGATAATGAAAGCAACGCTGGATTTCAGATGGTTTCAATGTGATTAACATTGTCTTCTCAGAGGTGAACGACTTTTAAGGCTTTCACTTTCTAGAAGCACATCTGAGAAGTGGATTCAGGAGATGAGACAGGGTTTTATGATTATTTATCCCAGGATTATTGTTCCAAGAGCATCCCTACGGACTGAAGGGCTCACAGTGTTTTCTGTTCGGTGCATGTGGAACTAAACACAAGATCCCCCTGCCCCCGAGAGCCAGGACAGAGCACACACAGAGCTGGCAGGAGGAGGGGTCACAAAGCCCAACTCTGCCAAACTTCAACCACTTGCCTACAAGATCAAGAATGCCTCTTTGAGCCACATTCCTTGGCAGTAGTCTACTCCAGACTGCATGGGCCAATCTCAGACCTAGATATTATTAATGATACCCCAAATATTGCTGTTTGAGAAATCACTGCAGTGACATTCTCTAGATATAGGTACAGGACTTCACAACAGGTGTGCAAGTTGTCAAACCACTGCTATCACACAGAGCCTGGGTAAGTCAATGCCTCAAAGGAGAGAGCCTTTCATTCCCCTAAGTACCTACTTCAGATTGCTTCTTATGGTGTCAGTCAAATGTTAAGTGCCAACATTTTTTAGTTAATAACAAGTGCTGAGGGAAAAAAAAAAACACACCAGAAACTGTTTGATTAGGAGCCTCAGCAGAAAATCCAGAAAAATCTCCTATCTTTAACCCATAGTCTGACAATCATTTTAAACCACCTTTTCAACTTCAGATCTGTTCACAAGGAGCAATGAAGCAACGAGCATGGAAGCTGTTTAACAGAATAAGCTGCTCCTACTCTTTGATCAACACAACTGAGATTCATTATTTTAGCCACCTCTGTAATTGTCTCAGACACACATCCTGTCAGCAACACCAAGGCAGCTATTTCTTTCTTATAGGCTGGAATTTAAGAAACTGAAATTACAATACCTGGGAAAGAATAAAATACCTAGAAAAATACAATGCCCGGAAAACCTCAGGGACTATGTAACAATGTTCACACTGCAAAGTACCACAAGTGAAGAAAAATTAAGCCCCCAAGGAAAAAGACCTTGAAATATGGAAGTTATTTTCTTTGCTAACCTCTTCTGTCAAGATCTCTCTCATGATTAACTGGCCCTAATCATCATATGGGCATCTAAGCTAAATAAAAAAAAACGAGGACATAACGGCTAATAAGAGACTTTAAGGTTTACCATGAAATAAGATAGTTAAACATCTGACAGAAAAATGAAGAAAACCATTGTCTTTTCACTTATCCCTGCTAATGTCCAAAGGAGCTACACAAGCAGGGATACTACTACTACCAGTGCTGGAAGTCAAGTTTGTGGTGCTGCAGTTCCACGCTGTCTGATTCTCTGTCTTAATGTTGTATTCTCTGTTCAGCACGCACAGTAACTGGATACTAACAAGTGTTAGAGAGAAAGAAAAGTCATTTTAAGAGAAAAATGTTTTACTCTTGTCTCCACCCTCAGAGATTAAAGGCCTCAGAGAGCTTGCAGCATACCCCAATGACAAACTGTGGTGGCTTTCAAAATATAGAATGGATCCACTCACATCCACATTAGAAACTACCGTCCATTTCCAGCAGAAACTAAAGAGAACAGGACCTTGAATTTTCAGTATTCATTCAGGCAGCCAACACACATGTAATGATTTTACCTAAACTACCACCACTAGTAAAGCATATGGAAATTCACTTACTTTGTTTATCAACTTACTAAAATACCCCTTTCTTACACTGAAAGGCAATGAAGGATTATTCCCAGTAGAAAACAAAGCAGATTCTCCCCTTTCCTCAGTGAACTTAACTTACTAAATTGTACCTTATGCATAGATGCAACATTGAGATACCATGAATTATCAATTACAAAAAATCATCCTAAATGTTCCATTTCTAGCCATTTCATTTTACATGAGAATAAATCATTTCAGTAGAGTCTACCTGTTACAGTTCACTCAGAATTATGCACAGAAAGATCTACATCTGTATCTCCCAAGCACACCACCTCATGGCAATGGCATCTGAGAATTCCCCTTCTGCTGTGGTGGCTCCCTGGAAGAACATCTCTGGGACAGGATTCTACAGCTCAAGGAGTTCCATCAGCAGGGGGAGGGAGATCCATGCTCAGTGCCATTCCTGGGCACAGGGCACGCACACAGGAAGTGTTCCCTGACAGGAGCACGTTTGTGGAGAGTTTGTGTCACGCGCTATTTTGGACGGTACTTAACGCCAAAGGGATCCCAGCAGGGGATTCTAGACGTTATTTAATAGGGATAAAAAATAATAATGATGTTCATCAAAGCAATGAGGCTTTCGTATGAAATGCACTGCTACAGTGCAATCTATTACAAGAATTTAGTCATTTCTATGGACAAATTTGCAAGCCACCACTTAAGAAATCAGACAAATGATGCAGCTCCTGCAGATGGAGTGCATCTTGCTTTGCCATGAAAGTATCCTATTGTTTGAAAACATTAACAGCCATATGATAATTAGACTAACAATTATTCCTCATAACTAAGCTTCTTTATCCATTTGGTATATTAATAGAAAAAAAACTGCTCGTGAAATATTTATGATAATCCTTAAACTGGGCATAAATAGCACAGAAATTATTAACTCTTAGGAATGCATCAAATTATGAGAAGGCAGCAGAATGCTTAGCAAAATACACAGTCAAATACTTTAAACTACATTAACACAGCTGCACATGACAGACAGTTTCAATACAAATCAAAGCATTAAAGGAGGTTATGTTGTGGTGTGTGGTTTGGATTTTTGTAATGTATAAAAAAAGGGCATTCCCCTGCTTCCCCACCCCCACCAGAAATCCTGTTTGGAGCTGATTACATAACCAAACCTAAAGTGATCTTTCTCTAGTCCTTCCTGAACTTCAGCAAAAGCATCTCATGGAGAAATTCAACCCACCTTCCATGTCCAAAACATTTCAAGCTCCATTTGCTGCAGAATGCTGATACCCACCATTACCTGACCTAATTGAGATTCATTACGTGCCGCTGGAACTAAAGGTCCCCTGTGATCTCTAAAGCTCCTCTAACGTCTTCAGCAGAAGCAGCACCCAGAGAGAGGGACTGGTGTCCAGAGCTCTCTACTAAAATGCAGGCCCAGGAGAGATTCCAGTGTATTGTTTTGAAAGAGTGTGAATGGACATTTAATGCCTCTCCTTTGAACATATTCAGGAACTACTGATACAAAAGTGGGTAAGGATTTTTTTCTGTTAATATTTATAATTGAAATTTGAACACCTTACCTTTTGTTCTATTTTAGATTGATTACTCATACAGTAATTTGAGCTCTCTTGAATTTAATCTCCAAGAACAAGTTCACTTAGTTGAAACCTACAGAATGCATGAGGCTGAGCTTTGTCGTGCCAATTGAGGCAATTAAATAAAACACCTGCCGGAAAATACTAAATAATGATCTCTAACTTCAATAAGAACTCCATTGATTAATTAACAGTAATACAGTACATTACAGTCTTACTTAAAATATAAACAGAGTTGAGAAAACTGTAAGCAAGAAATAGCAAGCTTTTCTATCAATACTATCAGGTATTACAGAATGACACAAAAAGTGAGAAGCGTTTTGTTTTCAAAGAAGATGATAAAAGTGCTCTAGAATGAACAGAAGGCATTTTAGTAGCATTTAACAGTCAGAAAAACTTCTCTGGATTTGACAGGTTTTTGACAGAATATGGTAATCGAATTCAGATACAGTCAAACAAGGTTGAAAACACTGGGTTTAAGTAACAAAGAGACAACAGAATTAAGGCCCTTAAAAGACAAAGCTATCTAAATAAATCAGCTGTTTCACAGGCAGCCAGCAATAGGATTTAAGTTGTGCATAATGCGCCCTTTTCAAAACCCACTAATATCAACTGAAAGACTCCCCTGACAAAGGAGGTCAAATCAGCCAACAATCATAGTACTTCACTCAGCCTTAGCTGCAAATAACAGAGTAGCCCAACTGAGATAAAGACATAACAACTAAAAACTCCATTTTTAACTAAATCAAACATATTGAGGCAGTGAAAGAAAAGATCCAGTCAAAAAGCTGTGCTGATATTTGCGGTCTCGTGCAACATATCAAAACAAATCCCCTCTCCTCACTAAGGGAACATAGAGAGGGCTTCCAGCAGCCACCCAGACTTTTCATACTCAGCTTAACGTTTCACTCAGGGCCAGCGGAAATCAACCTAACTTTTGTTTTTCCTCCCAAACAGAGTGAAATTGATGGGGCTGTGATCAGCAGTGCTCCTCCAGCCTCAAATCCTACAATCCCTTTAAGCCCAGGGTGCTGAAACAGCATTTCCAACCCATGACTCACCCAGAAGCGCTGCACAGCCTGGGCTGGTGGCCGTGCTTGGTGGCATCCCAGGCAATGATGGCCCTGGCACAGGCACTGTCCCACTGCCACATCTGGCATGAGGCAGAGCTCTGCACACTCAGAACAGCAAGCAGCCCAACTCTGCAGAGTGACATTACCCCCTCAGCAAGGACGTCGTGCTAAGAGCTGCTTTTCCTTCTATTATTTGCTTGTTTTTTTTTCACAGCATATTAAGAGTATGAGATCTGCATCTCCGTTGTTCATGCCATAAAAATAAAGTAGAACACAGCACAACAGCAGTGAACTACTGACAACAGAAACACACAAACATCTGTACTGGAGACAAAATTAAGAGTCTCTTGTTGTCAAAGTGAAAAAGCACAGAACACCTGAAAAAACATCACAAGTTTCTCACTGCTGCCAGCAGTACAAGTCATTCAGCATCCACACAAAGAGGCTAGACTCTGGGACTGCTGTAAAAATAGAAAAAGGTAAGTACTCACCTTTGCCCTGTTACTGAAAAGAGAAAGATGACAGAGTAAATTATGGACCGTAGTGAAAGCCATTGAAATCATCACACCAGCAAATAACTTCCCTCAAGCTTTGCCTAAGTGTTATGGGAGAGAGGAGCACTGTCACAAACGACAGAAAGAAGAAGAGATAAGTTTTCTGGAACTCTACCTGGTGCCACTGGCATTACCTGTACTGGAAGAAATACAAAGATATTTCAAAACACTGGTTAAGTGGGAGGATAGCAGATGTCATGATGAACAATTAAGCAGAAGGGATCATGTCTATACTGGATAAGACAGAAGGTCGGTCCTACAAATAAGAAAGGAAAGTACAGAAGGTAAGTTTTGTTTAATGTCATTTGGGAAAGAGCAGACTTAGAAAGAATGAACTTAAAATATTGCTCTGAATACAAAGGAAGAGATGATCTGTTTCAAACAAGAAAAATACTGACTGTCCTGTTCCTGGCCACTGACAGAGCAAATGGCAATGACGGAGGCATAAATCTGACACCAAAGTCTTTAGTCACCCCACATCTGCACTGAGAAACAAACTATCCCTGTAGAGAAGTACCCAAACTAGGTGGGCACACTTGGAAGAGTTAAGACACGAGTCTATTTCCAGTTTGCCAGCTCTGGGCCACGCTGTGCTGCAGTCCCCAACCTTCTCAGGCTCTCCGTGGGCTGCAGAAGCACAATGCCAGTCATGGTGCAGTTTCCTGGATGCCTCCTGAAAGGAGGCTGCAGTAGACGGGGAGGTTGTTTTTTCTCCCTAGTAATAAGCAATAGGTCAAGAGGAAACGGCCTCAAGTTGCACAAGGGGAGGTTTAGTCCAACATAAGAAAAAAGCCAAACATTCCTAGGTGGAAAGGGTTGTCCAGGGAAGAGCTGCATCACTATCCCTGCAGGTCTTGGTAAGACATGGAGGTGTGCCCTTAGGGACAGGGGTTGGTGGTGCACTTGGCAGTGTTAGATTTATGGTTGCACTATGTCTTAAAGGTCTTTCCCAACCTAAATTAGTCTATGATTCTAATTCCAAGCCTTGCTGATTTTTTTCTTCCATTAAGCCTCAACGTAGAGTTAAAGATCAAAGAGCTTCGTGCAGCACAACAGAAATTATAATGCTCTTGCACCTGACCTTAGACCATCTTCAAAGGAGAAGAAAAGGTACAGGCGTTTTCTGCAAGTATTATGTACTATGGATAAAACCTATGCTACGTGACTATGCTTGTAATTTTCATGAGCAGTTATTTGAAAGCAGCAAAGCACAAGGTTGACTAAGTATGCTACTTTTGCTTCTTACTTTTCCAAAAATTTTAAAACTAAGAAAGAAAAATGAAAAAACCACCACCATATACCCAACTATAGAAATGGTACAGGGAAAAAATTTATTTTTTCCAAAGGGTTTTGACCCCCACAACTTTCAGTTTGTTTATGACCTGTTCTTCTACCTTCATGAAAGCAAAGCCATGTGACTCAGCACATTACACTCCTCTACAATCTTCAGTTCAGTTAATCTACTGGGACACAATTTGCAGTTCTGTTAGATGAAAATGGAGTTCAGAAGAAAAAGGATGGAGTTGTTAGCAAGAACTGCTAAGCTAATTTTTGCCTGCAGCAACGTTCATAAATCTGCAGCAGGCAAAGTCTTAACTCTTTCACCTGCAAAACTAAGGCAAGAAAACTGTTTTCCAATCCCATTCAAAACAAAAGCATCACGGTCACTTTCAAGTTTCTTAGAAGTGCGGTTCATAAGAAATAAGTCTGCAACGGCAAATGAAATTTAGCAAAGGTCCTACAAAAATACACATCCCTATACTTTTACCTAATGTGATAACACTTCTGCAAAATGAAAGAAATTGAACTGTTAAAATGTAAAGTAACTTATAATCAAATTACTTGCTTCTCTACTACAGTGAACATGCTATATTTAATAAAAAGTGAAATGCTAAGTGAAAAGCAATTCGCTAGAAGTCTTGGTCTTTACTGATAGGCAGACATCCTGTGGGTTGTTTGATTCAGTTCTTTTCATCCCACACAGAATCATATCAAGGCACAGCCTTTTTTTCCAATGCTCATTCATCCCTAAAATCTGTTGCTTTGTTTCACTGTTCTTTTGGCTAAAAAGGAATTGGCAAGAACCGCCTTAACCACACATCCTAAAATAGTTTTAGTGAGGCCTTTCAGTCTTGTTTTTTGAGAAACACTCCAGTTTGATTCTTAGCTCAATGAATTCAGTGGTGATTACATGCCAGTACCTGCTCAGAAGTACTGTCAGATAAGAAAATGCTGCTCTCAAAGACTGATAATGTACAGGTTTGATGGTGCACACATCCGAACAAAGGATTCCATGGCTTTAATAAGCAGTTGATATTCTGGGGATGTTTCAGTTTAAAGGTAACATTTTTGTAATCCATATGCTCAGAAAAATCTGGAATCTTAAGAAGGCGACCAGGCTTTGTTAAGATCATGAAGACTTAGAGAGGCACTCTGAAAGGAAACCACTCCATCCCAGTTGTGTCTGTGGGACAGTACTGGGAACAGGCAGGTTTCTACACAGTTACCCCTCACTCTTGGAAGAGTTAATACCGACCCACCAAGCTACCAGGAAACAGCACTGTCTGCTCAGGTTTCTGTGACAAACTTTATGCACTTCCCTCTGTATTTCTTGGAATCTTGAATTTCCAAAATAAGACTGACAAAATCCAGCAGGAGCAGACAAGCATTTCCCTTCCTGGGAGGAGCAGTGGAGCTCAACAGGAGACACTGGAAGCCAGCACACCCTAGCTGAGCTCCTGATAAATTTTGTGTTTCTGTTCCCTAGTTACAACATCAAATGAATGCCCCTTCTTGTTGCTCACTGCTGAGACTAAGCCCTTGGCTGGCTCTCAGTTCTGGGCATTGATGCAGACGGCAGAAAACAACTACAAGAGAAAACAATGGCAGAAGCAGCACTGATCTGTACATCTCTTTTGCTGCTTTTTACCATCTTAAGCTGAAGCTGCCTCTGTGGGAACAGCACAGATCACTCAGCTGTTGCCACCTTGGCTTCAAGATCGTCACTTCTTTTCTCCCAAGTTTTAAGCACATCTTCCTAGAATTACCACCATCTTCGTACATAGCCCATTCAGGCTCTGGCAAAAACAACCCAAACTGAAGCTACAGCAAATCTCCTTTGATGCAAACACAAAACTGAAAAGGCTGGGTTAAAGAAAAACCAGAACGTTGAGACAGAAGCCACAAAAGCAGCATTGCCTGTGCTCTTTTGCTCCAAATATACAGAAGAGTATTCAAGTTACAGAAAACTGAACTTTTAAGTCTTTCCCACTAACCTTTCTACCATCTGTTTCTTGATTCTTCCTGTGCTTTACAGGTCACAAGGGTATTGATTACTGTCATCCACGGCAGTCTGACTGCTCTAAACTGTCTGGCTGTCAAAATCACAGGGAATCCAAGACCTAGTATATTTTTCTCTAGTTCTCCCCCTCTACAGTATTTCTTTCTGTATTCACCTGTATAACCTCAATTGCTAACACATGAGTATTCCAAAGAGCCCTCAAATTTCCTCATACAAACACAGGAGAAAGATTATCATCTTCACAAGAGTATGGGATTTAGGTTGTGCCTCAACAAAATACAAGCCAATCCAAACCAAGACTGACATTTTGAAATTAACTTCACAAATTCTCTCTCAGTACACCTTATCCTTCTGTGCCAACCTTTCTTCCTATGCCCCCCTCCTTGCCAAGTATGAAAAGCTCTTTGGTCAGACTCTGTCTCTTATCACCAAACTGTCCTTTACTCAGGAACAGTCTCAGTGGCCTCACACAGTTGTAAGAAGCAGCTTGGAGTTGGAGTCTTGAATTTTCTTTTGTTCCCAGTTTTAAGCAGAAAGACAAACTTGTGTCCTGTGACCTAGCAAGACAACTCGGGACATGGAAACTTGTCACAGCTAGTCTGTAGCTGGACAGATAAATCTGGCCATAAACAGAAATCCGATTCAGCTAGCCTTTGTTATAGGAAAGAAATAAAGGAGTCCCTGGGCAAGCAAAGATAGGTTGGGTTCAAACCCAAGCAGGAGACCTCTGCCAATCCCATTCTACCCTGAATGCAGACACATCACTGGCCAGAGAGCTGGGCGCTGCAGAGATCTTACCCAGTCATGTAACAGGGATTTTGAGCCCCCTATAAAAAGGAGCTCTCAGCAATAAACCAGGCTGTTTGTCACACCATCCTGCGGTGCACTGGAGTCCTGTGTCTATGTCCAAGCCAGGGGAGGGTGGTACTGGTACTCAGCAGCGCTGAGGCAGCAGGGCCAGCAGCCCCCAGCTGCCAGGAGCACGATGGAGCCTTCGCACGCTGTCCTTGGGCACACCCGCCCACCAACGCAAACAAATTCTGAACTGGCCATTGGCCTCGTGTCATTGAACTGCCTTTGGCTCGGCCATTCGCCCCAAGGGAAGGAATTCAGCTGCTTTTGTTGGAAAAGAAAAAATTTACTGCTTGTTCTGGGCGGCAAACACAAAATTCCTGAAAGAATTATATCTATTGTTTGAAGAGCAGGAACAAAACGCATCTTATCAGTGTTTACAGATTGAGTGGTTTTTAAGATTTTGATCTCTAGCTCGGTTTTAATTAATTTCTTTATCTACCTCAAAGCTACCCAGGTAGTACAACTTTCAGGTTGGCTGGGAACTGTAATTACTGAATATATATTTTTGATCCACTCTATTTCCAACTGTATTTTCATCCCCTAACTATAAAGAGGAGTGTGCAAACAAACAGCTTTTGAGTCTACAGCTGGTACTGATGCCTGCAGGCCAGATATACTGTAACAAGAAACTGACCTAATTCCACTAGTCTCAAAGGAAAGACTCTTATTAACCTTCACAGGCTTCCATCAGCACTTGAAACAACTGCATTTAGATGAATTGGACAATGTTTTTGCCCTTTTCATTCCAGTCTAAAGAATGCTTTTTATGAACTGTAGATATATATTTTGTGTTCAAAAATAAGACAATGCTGAAGGACAGGACAGTTTCACTGGAAAATCTAAACAAGGCTTACCCAGCTGTACCTTTGAAACCATTCTTTTCTGTGACTGCAGGTAACCATTAATCAGTGAAAAAACATCATTCAAGTCAATTTCTATCTAGGTACCAAGTTCAGGATTCTGCACAAATACCTTGTAGGCATTTCTCCTCTTTCACTGAAATAAATTTGTACGGACACCTAAAAGAGCCTACAATCTGCTGGGAGCAGGTGAACCCTTATCATTCCTTACCTGAGATGAGCAGGTATTTAAAGTTCATTTTTTTCCTGAACAAAGGTCAAGAGTTGTCCAGTGAATACCCTTCATAGTACCAAAATTATTGGGCCTAGAATATTATAAAAAATCTGGCACAGACAAGCTAAGAAAATTTCACTCTACTTTTCTTTACCATGTGTGGAAGTAAGCCTCAGAGGTGTCAGAAATTACATCATTGAATACACTAAAAAGTCTAATTTTCAGTTTTCAATTTAGAGCTACCACTCGTGGACAAACAAACTCTTTGGCTTGGGTCTTGATCTTCTTAATGAGCCCAAACCTACCAAAGAGATTTTTATCTGAAAACCTTTTCCTGTAGAAAGCATCTATAGCTCCTTCCTTAGCAATAATCAAGTAGACGTAGTTTCTATCAGTCTCCACTTCCTTATTCTGAATATCCTCAGTTCCCATCAGTAATGCAGATCCATCTGCTTTTGGTTGCTCTGCCTTTACTTAGGAGAGTGACATTACTGTTGTCTTACACAATCTGTATCCTGAGAAAATGTAATTTATCATCAAGGAAAAAAAATTAATTAAATTCAAAGTCAATCCAGTATCAAAGCATCTCCAAAACTACACTGAGCTACGCTGCCTGTGCAGAAGTGACTCAGAGCAGAGCTGCAAAAGCTTTATTGCTTTGCCACTGGCACAGACTCCACGAGACAGCACATGCCTGGTGGTGAGCAAGGAACCTGAAGGGGAAGCACTGCCAAAACCACACGGGAGAGCCAAAGGTCTTCTCAGCACCAAAACATAGAACCTTTCTTACGGGCTGCATGAAGGGATCAAATCAGAGTATTACTGTCAAGGGTTTGGTCCCTTCTGCAGTCACTATTGAAAGCTGAAGTGTAGAGTGTTCTTTAAAAAATTTAGCAACATTTTTGGTTGCTGAGACCAGTTCCCTTAAAAATTAGGGACCCTAGCCAACCTGAAAATGCATGAAGAAGTCTTCCCATTTAGACAACCTGAATCAACCTTGCCGTAGGTAAGATATTCCCCACATTCTATTATGGCAGGTAATATTTTCTAATTACTCTTGCTGATCTGAATAATTAGGATGTTGGGTGTCATCCCTTTTGTTCTTTCTTACCTATAGAATTTTTTCCCATTAGTTGCAGGAAAATCTGATGGCTGATACTTATGAGTGCTTGACAAGACAAAGAATCTGGCCGGGCCCAGGGGGAAAGGGGGAGGGTGCAGGTAAAGGGAGGCTGGGGACAGCTGCGGTGTTGTCTCTCTCGCTTTTTGGCCGGGAGCACTCTCGGAGCTGCAGTTCCTGGAAGAGGGGTCTTCTGAACCCGGACAGAGCCTCTGCTGCTCCTCCTTTTTTCCATGCCCCGCACCCCCTGCCCTGCTGGGACGTCCTGCTGACCCACCCCGTCCATCCCTGCCCCAGGACTTCTGTGTCCCAGCTCGGGGGCTTTTCCTCAGAGCACCCAGGATCGACAGCCCAGGGGGTTGGTGAAGCAAAGCCTCCCCTCCATCCTCTTCCCGTCTCTGTCACAGGGCCCTGATTCTGTTTCTTTGTTGTTAATACCGCAGCTATTGTTGTTTTGTGTACCTTGTTATACACACCGGTAAAGGACTGCTATTCCTACCCCATATTTTGCCCGAGAGCCACTTAATTTCAAAATTATAGCAATTCAGAGGGAGGGGGTTGCCAAGGGAGGCTCCTGCCTTCCCTAGCAGATACCTGTCTTTCAACTCAAGACATTAGGACTTCATTCTTTTCATGAAAAGTCCCCTAACATGTGTGAGCAAAGTGAGTTAATGAAGTGCTCTATTGTCAAAGCACCTGCTTTCAACACATCTTGAGATGCAGCCCCTGCCTTCAATGCCATGAAAAGGTTCTAGTCCACAACAGGGAGGCTCAGACAGCTTTAGCTGGCAGCAATCACTGAATGCTGTTCTGAACTGTATTTGGGTTTCTTATCTGTTACACAGTCTCACTGGTTTATAATCCTCTCTAGGACTTTCTGTCCAGTATGGAGGTGAAAAGAATCTTTCCTCCTGAATGTAAACGGTTCGCTGTGACACAGGTCTCCGCCACATTCCAGCCATGTGCATTAGTTATCACTTTCTCTGCAGCACAGAGAGGCAAAACCAGCCTTTACTAGCACATGGCAGCTCACCAGACAGCACATCTGTGCTTGATTGCCAAGTGACAATTTGTGCCAAGTCACCATCCCACACTCAAAAGTTCTGGGAGGAGATACTATACAAAACCTGGCCATTCGTTTTTCATGAAAATATTGTTTCATTTTCTCATGTGTCCCAACCCAGAGTGAGAAAACACGTGACTCTCACAGCCCGTCCTGACCTCACCACCACTATAGGAGCCTGTGACAGAGTTCTGCTAAAGAGAAGAGGATCACTGCTCCTAGCAATGAAGCACCAGAAAGGAGAAATTCATGAAAGGAGATATGAAAGGCTATAAAGAAACCCCATGGATTTCTGGAAGTTTTATTTTTTTGTGGTGCTGATGATACTATGCAAGGAGTCACTTTTTTTTTTTTTTTCACTAAATGCCAGCTTTACCTCTCTCAGGCTAAACATAACAGTAGAAATCCCCAGGAGCACTGCAACTTGAAGCCAAAAGTCCCGTTCGTCACACTAAGACAGAAAGTGCACCACATACATTTACCATGCTCTGCCCTGTACCCTGCCCAGGAACTATCTGTGTCCTTACATATTTTTCTCTTTTAAAAAATTACCTCTGATCAAACTAGCGCTCCCAAAATATTTCAAAAGAGACAAGATAAACGTTTATGCCATTCTAAAGTCCCCAGTGCAGGATGCTGGCTGTAGATGACACTACCAGGTGCTGAAAACGCTCTGCCAGTTTCTCCAGTTGTTTCTAGACCTGCTTTGGATCATGTGCTATGTCTTGCCTTACACTGAATCCTCCATTTTGATTTCCTGCCTAATTGCTCAATTCAGCAATTGCTCAATTCAGCATTCATTTGCTAGCAGAGTCTGCCCTTTGCCAGGCTACCATGTGTTTTTCCATCATTTTGCTTCACTGGTAGAACTGGCTGAACAAACAACAATCCATAACTCATTCACATTTCCACATCTAAAATGCCCAGTTTGGTCCAGAGAAATATGTAAAGATCCTATAATACAAACTTTTGGTACGTGTTTCTATTTGATTAAATACTCTTAAATATCATCTCTTGTGCACTTCTTTCAGAAGGTGCTTAATTACTATTCTCTAATGATCTCCAGTGTTTCTATCCAATGCAACAATGGGCATGTGAAGCTGAGTCTGAAGCTGCTGTGGCCATGAAAGGTCTATTGATTTCAAGTGGAAATACACACTTTTATTGAGAAAAATGCTCAGTTCATCAAGTTCAAGCCCTTACTCCTGAAATTAGATAACCTTCAAATAGCACCAAGTAAATACAGAAAAGGAGCTCTTGTGTGCAGAACAAGCAGTTCAAGAATAAATCGCAGGGAAAATTCTTTCTCTCAGGGTGAACCATGATGCCACAGATAGAAGCAATCTACAGTTCAGATCGCAAACTAACCCTTCCTGCCCTAAATTCCAGAGCCCTTCCAAAAGAAAATCTGGGTGTGCACAGATGGAGAAAGCCATGCCACAGGTGCCTACATACCAAGGCCAACAAAGGTACCAGAGAGCCGTGCTCAGCGTCCCTCCCAACCAGGTTTCTGTGAGCCTATAAACAACATGGTCCACTGTTTTATTAATTATGTCAGTCTTGAACCACGCCTCTTTAATCCATCTTTCTTGGGATGCCTAACTTTAGAGAAACAGCTTTGAATAAAAGTGTATTTGACCATTTACTACTGGTAATCAGGCAGAAAACTGTGAGAGAGAAAGCACGGGCAAACTGATATATCTCAATTAACCTTGAGAATAATCTCTCTCAAAGAATTCACATATAGTCAGCCCTTCTCTTTGTATAACGAAATGAATATAAACCTTCTCCTATATAGTTTGAGGACAGAAAGAATTCTTACCTAGATAGTCATTTACCCAGTATCACTATGAACACCTCAATGCATAAAATGCTATTTATTGTACTAAAAGTACTAGCCACAACAATCATAAAGCATTCATTTGCTATCTTAATGTCAGAAAACCCAGTTCATTCACTTTATCAACATTTCCTCCATTTTCCTTATTCCACAGTGCCAAAGGCACTGGCTGAGATCACTGCAGGCCAGTCTGCATTACCTTTGAGAAAGATGATGGTCACTGGGAGAGGACTGGAATAAAGACAAACATCACTCCTTTCTTCCAGGGCACAGAGCAAGAGCCAGGAGCTACAGGCTGACCTGCCTCACCTCAGTCACAGGGAAGGTGATGCAGCAATCCTAAAAACCACTTCCAAACAGAAAGGACGAGAAGGTGGTCAACAGTAATTAGCAGGGATTTACAGAGGGGGAATTACCTTTGAATAGAGTGATGACCTTCTGTGACAAGAAGGGTGGCTGGTGGACGAGGGGAGCCAGCAGATATTGTAAGACACGAGCAAGGCTTTCAGCACAGCACCCCGGAACATCCCCACGGACAAAGGAGCAGCTTTGGAGGGGGTAAGCAGAGAATGTGCTGCATTCGCTGAAGTGTCAGGCTCAAAGAGCTGTGACCAGTGGCACAAAGTCCAGCTGGACACCAGCCACCAGCAGAGTACCCCAGAGTACGGGGACCAGCACAGTGGATGATGGGACAGCAGCTTTGTGAACCTGCAGGTGCTACAGGAGGAGAACGGCCCATGGGCAGATGGAGAAATGGGCCCACAGGAACACAGTGAATGAAGTTCAGCCATGTTCCCTGTACTTGAGGAGGAATAAACCCAAGCCAGCACAGGCCAGGGGGTCTGAATGGCTGGAAAGCAGCTCTGCAGAAACATGGGCAGAACAGAGTCCATGAAAGTGCCACAAATATCATTAAGAATCTGAAACACTGATCATATAAAAAGAGGCAAAGAGAGCTGTGATTGTTCGGTCCTGAGAAAAGAAAGCTTCAGAGGGACTTCATCAACACCTGAGGAGGGAGAAAAAGGGTGGAGGTAGATCCTTCTCAGGGACTAGGACAAGAGGCAATCTCCACTGAAATTTTCATTTAAAACACAGAACAGGCTGTTCTATTGTGAGGGTGGCTGAACTAGAACAGGTTGCCCAGAGATGGTTGTGCAGGCCTAGCCTTAGCGATGATCAGAACCCAAGTGCCCTGGTTGAGCAGGGTGAGGGGACATAAATCTCCAGAGGTCTCTTCTGGCCCCCATGACTCTAGGAAAAACAAGGCAATGGACAGCACATTCAGCTTTGTCCACTCAAATAATGTCTGGGAAAGGAGGCAGACCTAAACACAGCAAAAGGAAAGTGATTTACAAAATAACATTTGCTCTGGCTGACACATCAAGCTGGCATAGCTGCACTACAGCCTCACAGTAGAAGCACCAGCCAAACCTCCCTCTCCTTCTGACTGCTCTGTCAAAAGCAGAGAAGTTTCCAGCTAACTGAAAATATATCAGTGAAGTTCTTCCCTTCCAAACACAGAAGGTTTTATGAAGAGGTACTAATTGAATATTTTATCTTTATCAAACATCTCCATTAGCTTTTAGTGAAATGTCCAAATGAACAAGAAGTCTCAAAATAATTATTCTCAGGGGCGTCCCAAATCACAAAAATCAAGCCTCTGGCACGACATTTTCAGTGTGCCTTCATGGCCAATTCACCAGCACTCCAAGTCTGATACCCACATGAACTTTAGTGCTATTCAGCACTGACTGTTCAACTGTTCCTTAATTCTCTGCACACACATGTCCACTACATGAACAAAATACATTAAATAGTAATAAACACAACTGACCCTCCAGACTGCTGCCAAAGGTGAGGAGATTGATCCTTTCATAAAGCTCTGCCAAGAGCACAATCTGCAGCCTAGGACATGGGTTGCAGACAGGGAAAAGTTCTGAGCGAGATTTTAAAACTTCTTATCAAATATTAAAATTGCCTAAAATTAAAGGCCTAATTACAGGAAATAACATCAAATATTCAAATGACATTGCATTATTATGCAAAGAGAATTAGAAAGGTTAAAAATATTTTGTCATTTTAATCTGAATTTGAAGAGGTTGGGATTTTTTTCTCTCTTACAGATCAGTTAAAAGCCTGCCAGAAAGGCCAGGAAAGAACAAGGTACAGAGCAAATAAACTGAAGAAACAGTTGAAATATGTGTGAAGATCTTCTTTCCCCCTTATTATTTCAGTTAAGACAACAACTTATTCTGTTGTTTGTTGGTTGCCCTTTTTTTTTTAGTTCACTCTTTTTAAGTACTATTTCTTCATGTGATATCAAAATATGAAATCTCCACATCTAGATCTCCACATTTTGCTAAAAAATGTATGAAGCAGTAGGTCACTGCAATTACTGTGAGTTTTCCAACCCAGAACAAGGAATTTGTCAATCTACCTGGTGACAAGCGACAGGGTTAGAATGACAGGTTAGAATGACAAAGCAACTATTTTTCAGAAGAATTCATACATACATGGCATGCCATTGTATGACTATTCTGACAGATTTTTCTAAATTGGCACGTCATTTGGGACCATCCCTCAAGGAGATTTATGCTCCTAAATCCTGACAGATTTTTACAGCCCACTTCCTTCCCACAAAAGTAAGTTTGTGTGAAGTCTCAACTTTTAATGAAACAGCCATCTTTTCAAATGTCATCACAGGAGTCTGTTAGATTTACAGCTGGCCCTGACTTAATCCTGACATTGTTAGCATGCCATTAAAATAGGGAGACCTACCTGCATATGGAGATTAACTCCAGCAGATGAAAGCAAATGACACCATTGACTATGCATACGACAACAGGCAGTGCCTTGGGATAAATGTCACAGTGTCTTTGGAGACAGCCAGCGGGATAACCATCTGTGATGGCTGAGGACGAGGGAGAACACTGCAGCACCCAGCCACCAGGTTACCCGAGGCCAGCAGGGAGGAGCAGCACTGCACACCCAAAGGTGCTGGCTGGGACACAGCGTGGCCTCAGACCTCAAGCCTGCTCCAGAGGTGACACTCCAGTGCTGTTTCACGCTCTGCTTTCTGCCCTGTGCACTCCTGACTCCTCAGAGGGCAGAGGCGCCGCTTGCTCATGGCTCTCCAGTCCTGTGGGCTGCCAGGACTCTGCTATGGTGCCACGGACAGGCACAGCCTGAACAGCACAACCCAGAAGCTACAAAAATGACAGGGAATTTTGCAGAGCACAGTGCACCTGCATGCCCGAGCTGGGAGTACCCTGGGCAAAAAGCCCTTATACACCTCACGCTGAAAGATTTAAAACTCTGTGCTACTTTGGGTTCTTGCAGTTCCTCAAAATGTGCACATCTTCCCACACTTACACGGCAGAACACCTGCAAAATTCAAAGAAGGTGACCTAGTCCTGGAGCAGACACAGCTCTGCACAAATGCCTAATACGACATGAAACCAATGCCAAGCTACATGTAACAAATCCAGCTGGTGTTCAGCTAATATGGTAAACATATTAAACTAAGACTGTTTAGTTCTTTATGTTTGCAGTTCCTGGAGTTTACTAATGCCACTGCCCAGCTCTGGTGAGTGTTTAACTGTGACAGACTTTTGGAGCAGGCTGCAATCCAGCACAAGTGAGTGAAGTGCTTTCACCTGTCAGACAAGAGGAGAGCAGCGTTCCTGCAGTCCCGGGCCTGGCCCACCCCACCTAACACGGCACTGAATCCCTCACCTGCAGCGGGGATCTGTGCAGCCCACACCAACTGCTCCCGGGGAGCTAAATGCTGAGTGCTCTGCCCAGAAGTACAGAGTGCTTCACCACAGGCAGCACACACTGACTTTGGTGCCCTGCCAGCTGAATCCTGACAAGGGAAGTTCTCCACTTTTCTGTAGTACAGCCTCGAAACAGTTACGCCATTTCCTAAGATCTGCTCTGCTTACGGTGCAACTTCGTTGTCTCTCCTAAACGCTGTGAGGGTATCACAAGCAGCAGAAATGCTCACTGGCAAATCAAATTACACACACAATGACACCCTAGTGTGTTCTGTGATTTTGTCTTTGTTGCTCTGCCCACAGCCCTGCCCTTGCTCTCTGACCACACAAATCACAGACAGTGTCAAGAACAGCAGCGAGTGTTTTACACTGGCTCCATCCGTCCCACTCCAGCTGAGCTTCTGCCTGTCCCAGGATAACAGTGCTGTTTTCCTAAGGATTGTTGCCTTCCTTGAGAGTTAACTATGATTTTTAGAGCAGGAAAGCTCCCTGTACTTCTGACAAAAGACTGTATTTAGCATTGGCACTGAAAAGTGTAAATAGACTTATTACAGATGCTATTTATTAGATAATAAATGTTAGAAATATGGAAAAAAACCCAAAATAAAATGCTCAAGAAAAATCAGATTTTGACAGTTATTTAACTTACAAAAATATTTTGGTAGAGAAGACTCTCACTACCTACCCACGGAAGCACAAATTACTTCTTTTTTGAATATCTTGACAAAAGTGGAATATAATGATCATTATTTACATTAGGAGGCTTGATGCCTCACACTTTATGCTATTGGGTTCAAACCAGAAATTGCAAAAGCAAATCCTGGCACATGAAAGGCTGAGGGGAAGAAATGTAGGTGTGCAGAATTCAAACACACCATCACAAGACTCATTTTGCACCTTTTAACAAAGGTGACCAGGATAGAGAAGTTTCAGAAACCCCTAGCCAAAAATAGGTGCCTTGAAAACCACAAGCTATCAATCCTGCAGCTTCTGTGAGCTGCTGAAGATACAATCCAGCTAATATCCCTACTCACTGTCGCTCTTCTACAAAGCCATGAAAAATATTAATTAAATTCTACACATCTTCAACAAACCGCACAATAAAATAAATCTCAAGTTTAATGGAGGACTTCAAACATTATGTTAAAGCCAAAAAGTTATCACCCCATGAGTACCAGCCCAGCAGTCACAACTCTCACACATTTGGCAGAGTCCACTAAACACAAGAACTAATCTATCAAATACTGATCTTATATTATTATATATGTTATTATATTATGCAAGTAAACCAAGATATAACAGATACTTTAAATTTAAATTGAGCCAGGAAATACAGATTTGAAATAGAGATATGATGAGCACTGGTGATACTCTAAAAACATACCTTATTATTACTTGGAGATTCCCAAACACATTCATCCTTATTTTCCTGGATTCATGGTTTAAAAGTGGGTTGTCACCTTAAATAGTTGAGGTTTAATAACAAACAGCTGCCAACCCTACCACCTGCATATGGAGAACAGGAAGGGCTCAGACACCCGGGAATGTTCCCCCTGCGAGACCAAGGAATTTAGTTTATTTGTTTGTTATTTTGTTTGGTTTCCAGAGACCTAATACTTAATGGTTTTATTCCAAAAATGCCCAGTTGGAAGCATACAAGAGGCAGCACCTTAAAGCCAGCAGAAATAGCCTGATGGGCTGGAGAACATTGACCTCTTTCCCCAGATGAGAACAGTTTCTTGAAAAGACTCTGCTGCGTGTTCATAAACTGCCCTTCTCTAGCCCATTTCCATGCCTCCTTAAAGTCATGTTTAAACAAAAGAAAATTTTACTGGGATTTTTATGGTCTATGTTCCTATTATCATAAAATTTCTTAGATTTTTCTAGAATACCTTTTATTGCCACTGTGAGAAGGCAACCCAGCTCACATTACTGGGCATTTTATAGTTCTCTGGTGGGAAAACACAAGGTTTCAGACAAAACTACTGTACTTGATATTTTGGGTGAGGCCCTTTTATAATAACACATACAGGCCAGGGAAAGTTAAATTTATATAGAAAACGGTTTTATAATTTTAAAAAATCTGTATGTGTTGATGCGGTTGTTTATCACTGTTGTTCAGAAACTAGTGAACACCACTAAGTGCCCTGATTATAGATTTCTATGAATTATCCTATTTAGATGATATACTGAGACCTATCTTTAAAGCCATTTCTAAGTTGCTACTATTTTTAAACATTAATCTACAAGTTTCAATAATAAGCTGAAAGATCTGTATAAATGAGCCAGAGAAAACATACAATAGAATAAATATCAGAATTCTAGAGTATTTTGAAACTTAAAAGAATTGAAAACACACTATCCAGAAATGGGGGTTTTATGCTTTGATTCCTTTTAGATGGTTTTCTATAGTCCTTTTTCTTTTAAACTAGTATTCTCTAAAAACTAAATCAAGTCAAAAATAATAGTTGTATTTAGCAGCCTCACTTTCTAGAGCAGCTACAATTTAAGGACTAAAGTTCATGATGAATTGAATGTTAAGGTATAATTGTCATCCTTTTATTCAAATATTCCAAAGTACTGTGAAATTATATAGCCAACTACAGCTCTGATGGTGTGGCACTCCTGTCTCTCTGTAGCCCAAATCCTTGGAGACATCCCCCTCTCTGGTTCAAAGGCAAGGCTGGCGGGAGGGCCAGAACTCTTGAAAGCAACACTCCTGCTGGATTTTTACTTCCTTTACCTGGCTGTCAATTCCCCCAGGCTTCACAATCCTCTCCCTGACAGCCCAGGTGGGCAATTAGAACAATCATAATTCAACACAGATAAAACACTTCCTGCCCTACCAATCACTCAAGCACAAACATTTAATAGACTTTGGATATATGGAGAACAATTCCAACTCAATCCTATAATCTCTGCAGAGAATCTCCAGTGCTAAGTACCTCAGGATTCTAAGAGGGCCTGGTCAGACTGGCTGACCTCCAGCCACCTCAATTAACTGTAGAAGTGAAATACACCTAGTGCAGTACTCAGGGAATATACTGCAAGAAACCAGACACAAGGAGCTGTTTCAGAAAATCTGAAAGAATTGAAAAGGCCAAGTTCAGTTTACACTAGTCAAAAGCCAATATTGAGCAACCTGATGTTTCCAAATATGTTTTCTTGGATGCTGTCTGTAGCACCTGTTCAAATGTTTTTACATAAAGACCGAACTAATCAGCAACACACAGATAACTCAGATACAGTATCTTATTAGTCACCCTTACCGTAAATGCAAATGCTTGACACAAATCCTCGACACCTGCAAAGAAGCGCAGCCGTGATCTGGAGGATTTCTGATGTGCAGAGGATTTCTGCATCCCTTGCAGCAGGCTGGAATTACAGAATCAGCCAGTTACTGAGGCAATGCGCTTATGCTGGCCAGGTAAATGGGCGCTGCAGAGCTTGCAGTCCCTCAGAACAGGTGTGACAATCCCAGAACACCTCTGCTCCTGGATGGAATGCAGTTGGGGATTTCACACCCGCTACAGGCTTCAAGAGAAAATGCAAACAGGGAGGACATTATAGCTGACTATGTGCTAAGGCAAACAGTCATCATGAAGATTGTCAAGAGCCACAGGAAGTCACAAAAGCACAGTCACAAGACAAAATCTCTTTCCAAGAATGAAGTGACATAAAATTCTCAGACTATGACCGAGCTCCTGTGATACTCGAGATACGAGCAATGACATCTGGGTTACTTTAGCTACAGCATTTTCAAAGCCCACCCAGGAACAAGTTTTCAAGCACATGATGCCTGAAATGCCCAAGGAGTCAAGTTGGATGATTCTTAAAATCACAGAAAAACCTCAAGTTTTCTCTAAAGGATCTATGAAGAAACCAGGAAACAGCATATAAACTTCATGGCCAGTGAAGGCTTTTCTAAGCTAAGTCTGCTGTATCATAAAGGGGTCCATACCCTCAATCACATAATGCACACGGGACAGGAGGGTGACAAATGTCAGTAGCTCCTTTTTTTCTAGTTTTTAAGTATACTTGAAAGGCAGAAATAATGCTTTGATCTTCCCCTAAGCACAGTGCGAGCCCATGGACAGAAAGGTATCACTCTGCCACTGTGAAAGACTCCCTGCCCTTCTGAACTCAAGTCTCCATGCTCTGAATCACTTAAGCTGGTACTGAAGAGCTCTACTCAATCAAGGGTACAGGTCTGAGAGCCAGGAATTCTCACTCACTAATTTCTGAGCAATTCTCTCACAGAAACCCACCGGGCTAAGTCTGCATGAACCTCACAACCTCAGCACTTTCAGCACTCGAGCAGCCCTGCTCTAGAGAACAACCCAATACCTGTGGTGTAAGAGTTTCTAATTACTGAAAATGACTGGCTGCCCAGCTCGAGGAGCTTGCCTTCTCTTTACAGCTGAGCCGAGTCAAAAACATTCTGAGACACAGGAAAAGCCACGGCACAGCTTCTGTCCCAGGGGACCAGGGAAAGCACACAGCAGAACCCATCTCTGTGGTGCACAATGCACAAGTAGGGCTGGTCCAGCTCTAGAAATTCCACTGCCTCCATACTGCCCTGCAGCCTGTTGCACTGATGAACTAGGCCTTCTTTAGCACATAATACTTCATACACGTACTGTACCCAGATATTTAACAGGTACACAGAGAAATCTATATAAAATATGAAAATACTGTTGTGCTTTTATCCATTTTACATTTCGTAAATGCTTCCTTTTCAAGAAATGTAGGGAGGATGAGATGCTAACAAATGTGGAGAACAGTTCAATTACTGTGGTACTCATTGATGTGTCTACTTCTAAAAGAACAAACAGATGCTTAATTTCTTACCTCTAGCCTCAATGTAAATAAATAATACAACATACAATTAGAAATATATATGAAAAATGTATTTGGGGATACAGAAATGACCCACCTGTGGATGACACAGATTCAATCCATCTCATCACATAATCCTTTTGGCGTGGTGAGCCAGCTCTGTACCAGAAAAGCTCTCACATTTTGATTTGCTAACATAGAATGATTTTCACGATCAAGATTGCTCTTAATCAATAAAGAAGTAACTACTTGAATGATTATTCTACTAATTGCTCAGCTACTCAATAGAAAGGGAAGTAATTACTAAAATAATTCAACCATCACCAAAGGAACGATCAACATGCAGAGGTTGGAAATACAAAACATAATCTGTAAAACTATATGCTTAATTAAAGAATGAATAGTTAAGATATGTTTCAAATTCTATGCTATTTAGTCCCATCTAGAATGACTGCTCTCAAAAATGCAACACTAACTCCATCAAAAAAGCAAAATCCAATACACATAACTTAGCAATTTAGTGGGCACTGATATTTATTCCTACTGTAGGAAGTACCAGCAACTAGAAACCAAAATTAACTTTTATAATGGACATTTAGACAGATAAAACACACTACTGAGGCCCTCTGCAGATCAGTCTATAACAGTTGATTTAGAAAGATACAGCCTAGGAAAAGGTATTACCAAGGTTAAAAAGAAACAAATAAACAAACCACCACACAAATAAAAGAAACCCTGGGTGTGATCAGTTCAGTTTCTTTTCTCTTGATGAATACAAGAGCTTAAAAGAATGAAGAACAGAATTCACAATAATGTTCCACGGAGAACTCCTGTAACAACTGATTTGTAGTAGTTTAAGGACTGGTTTTGTATGGGTTTTTTTGGTTTTTTTTGTTAAGTTTTTAAATTTGTACTTCCCCAGCACTGAAACTATGGATTTTGGGGGAAGTAGACAAATTTCAAGACACTGCATCAAGTATGAAAGGAATGTGCAGTGTTTCTAAAGGCAATCTGGTACAAACCTTAGCAGCCCAGAGCAGCAGCTGCAAGCTCTGTTATTGCCTGGTGAAGTCTCTGCAGAGCTGGGTGTCCTTCCCTTTGCAGGCATTCCACTAACTAAAACATTCTCAGGGTCCAGGATCAGCCAAACCCGGCCATCACAGCCAAACCTCCCCAAACTGGAGCTCTCTCCCAGAGCCCAGCCTGCACTGCAGACTCTGCTAGAACAGAACAGGACCTGAAGAAGTCTCGCACGGGGAGACAGGGAGCCTTTAACCTGGAAACACCCCAAAGTAGGAACATCGGAACAAGCAAATAGTGGTTTCAGTTTTGGTGAGCTGCAAAAGTCAGCAAAGCAAGCTTCTCTGTTTTTCATCAATTCAAGCTACCAGCGGTCAAAAGCAGAGGCTAATGAGGCATTAAAATGCTCCCTAATGACTTCCTGGACCAAGGATGATACTTTACAACATCAGTTTCCCCTACAATAATTTAATATAATTTAATTGGGGAATCTTTCCATTTTACGTCTTATTTAATGCCCCCCCCTTTTTTTTTTTTTGTCACTTACTACATGCTAGGTTTCAGTTTAAGTGCAGGGATTTTTTAAAGCAATATTTTTCTCTTTTTTTCTAGGACTTCCACATACACATTAGAAAAAAGGTAAGTAACTTTACCCAAGGACCCCCTCATTTAGTTCAGCACATGTTTACGTTAAAAAAAAATCTTCCGAGAAGATAGAGAAAGAATATTTGGAGAGCTGCTCTGGGACAATGATTTTAAAGAGTTCCCTTCCTCCTTGTGACTTTTCAGTCTCTCTTTAACAAGTTAGGTCAGATGTAGAGTCCTCAGCAGAGCACTTGTACAGCTGCCTCTCACTGTTACGCCTTTCATGGATTGCTCTGCTGTGGAGCTGCCAGGTTTTGAAGGGGCAACCTGGTCATCAAGGGAAAGATTTCCCTCTAAGAGTTCCTCGAGACTCAGAGGCTGACTGATTTCCTCCTCTGTGATGTCCTGAAGGGCCTCAGCAGAGAGTACTCACGAGGCATTAGCGTCTGAAGAAAACACATTGACTAAAGGCAGAGTTCTATTGTGCCATCAGCTGCAAATCCTTGTCCTCTCTCACACTTTCCTGATAAAAAGAAGAAAGCCACTAAATCCAGAGTTCTATCTAACCATGAGTTGGTGAGATAAATCTTTCCTCACATGGACAAATCAAGAAGTTGAAATTAATTACAGAAAATGAGCAATTTAAACCAGTTCTTCATCAATGATTTTTGGCAAGTTCTAACAGAACAAAAGAAAAACCAGCACTTCTCTACAGCTGACAGAGGCAGTTACACAATCATTATGCAGGAGATTTTATTTTTTGGTCTACACTTTATAAATGTAGATTTAAAGCAAGATCTGAAGGTTATATGTTGGGAAAAGGTACTGTAAAAACTAGGACACCGTCAAGCTTCCACACTTTATCTTCTTTAAATTGTTTGATAATCATTCCTCATCCAGCCAGGTGCTGCCCTTTGTCCCTCCCTTCTTCCTCTCTTCAGACCCATCTCTGAAGCCTCATTCAGCTGCTCTGGGAACAATTCATGAACTCTCCATCCTTTGGCAACTTCCCACCCTTCTGTCCAGACTGAGGTTTCACTGCACCTCCTTGAGAACAACTGGATACTCCAAATGGCAAATCCTCAGCCCCTCCCCTCTGTACCAGGCTGTCCCCCCACCTCCTTAACACATCTGAGAACAGGACCAGCCCTCCCATGATCCCAGTGGCAAAGCCTGTGCTCCACACAACCCAACACGGAAATGCTGCACTGGACGTGGCATCGTGGTCTCCAACAAAGCTTTTCCACACCGGCAAGGAGCTGCTTTATTTATAGACAGGGCCACTGTTCTGAAAACAATAAACTTGCTTCCTAAGATGGCAAATTTGGACTACGTGGCACTTCAGCAATCCTACCACTTCACAGCAGCACATGATTCATTAATGGGTTCGTCTCCATCTGTAAAATTCTAAGGCAATTAAATAGGAATTGGTGTTTCTCCAGAGAGGCTTCTCCAGCTAAAACTAAAATAAAAGTGCGACAGTGACTGGCATAATTTTTATCAGCAATTCTACTGCAATGATAATACAGCAGCTTTCACATGCAAATATACATACATTTAAATGATTTAGAATGGATTCAAATAAGGAGCTTAATAGATTTCTTTGCCTGTGCTCAATCTTTTCATTTGATTAAGAATCTCATGAAAGCTTCCTCTCAAAGCAATTCTTTTGGACTGTGAAATGTCATTATACTACACTGAAAATATTCTTGCCACATATGAAAGAAACAGCAAGGGGTTATAAAGACACATAAATAGCTTATTATGAAAGAGTTTACTCAAATCAACATTCAACAACACACTAAATATAAAGGAACATCCAAGATGTTTGTTTGAAAGTGTAAACATCATGAAGATAGTAAAACTTTCAATAGAGGACAGGCTCATTTCCACAAGATCTATCCATTCAAGACTAACCTCATGAATAATTAGGAAACTACAGTAACAAGGTTCTTAGCACACTTACAATAACAAAGCACCATCAAAACAGGCTGGGTCATATCTCAGCACATGCAGTAATGGTTCCTGTCTGGGGTTAGACAAACAATAAGGTCATGTCTGGAAACTTCTATTTGTGTTTTCTGTGTAGCATTCACACGTGGGAGGAATACCGCAAAAACCAGTTAATTTACACTGAATTTTCACAAACGTATTTTCTTTGCTGATTTTGACACCCTTTAGTAACTGTAACACAATGCCACAGAGAAATAAACACTAAATCAGGGTTCAGATACCAACATTTAATTACGTGAAGAATAATATCTTATTTGCAAATTGCCACGATACAGAGTGTTTCATATCATGATGTATAACTACAGAAATAGCACCTGTTTCTCTGAAGAGCCATACACACATGAGGTTTTCTCTCCTAGTTTATGCTCAACACTTTACTTTCTCTTACCTCAGCATTAGCAGTAACTAAACAATTGCACACACCTCAAATCTTCCTCTTAAGATTTCTGATCCTCATATTCCTATGATTAATACTGAATTAGCACTGACACTGGAGGGACATTTCCACTCCAAAAGGCTAGAAAGGACCATCAGAGTGAACTCCAATATTCCTGCACAGACATGAAGAACAAACAGATGTTGGTTCATAAAAGAGAAAACCTTCATGCTTCCAGCCAGGAATAATTTTTAACACTTCAGACCAGCAAGTGTAATCCAAAGTAGGATTTTTAGTTTTATCTGTGGAGTTAACATACTATAGCATTCTTTTTTGAAGTCAAAATTTTGCATGTTGTTCGGGTGGAATTATTTTCATGAAATCCAATGTTGCCTACAGTGTTTGTGCGGGAGACAGAATTTGTGTAATCAAATGCAGAAACATTTTTTTCTTCATGTTCACATCTCAAATTTAATGACTTGCACTTGTAAGTTTAGAGAAGAAAAATTTTAACAAAGGGTTATCCAACTAAATAGAATTTAAGTGTCCTGTGAAGTTCCATAGTTCTATTTTAAAAGGCTCAGTCTTCTTCACTGAGTAAAAACATCTTCAAAACTATGGCTTCTTCCTGACCTGTTTATGAGATTCTCCCTTTGTTCTCATGAACAGTGCCTGTCCCTGTACTTAACCCCCAACCAGCGCTACAAAAGCACTGGTATAACATCACTGGCAGTGTTTTCCAGGCTGTCCTAGGAAGAAGGTCGGTAGTTCCACCCTGCTCTCCCACACCGGCTGGCCCCCAGGTTTCCCCCTGCTGGGGCTGAAGCTTTGCAGTGAAGCTGCTGAGGCACTGAAGGCTGACTGGCTCTGCAGGAAGCCCCAGAAGCCAAGGAGTGCTTCTTCAAAACTCACCGCTGGCTGCCACTTCCTTCACTGCTCTGAGGCACATATGCCACCAATAAAAACAGACAATTTTCAGAGCAGCAAGAAAAAGGAGCTCTTCTGATCCCTATAAAAGCTACAGAAGAGACAAAGAACAAGGGCTAGCGTAACTAATTCACTAGCAAAGACACTCTGCTTCTTACTCCAACATATCATCGTGCAAGAATTGGCAATAACGCCGACCCAGCCACTCTGTCTCCCTGCACTTGTCCCTCACACATGAGGATAAAATGTGGGGACAAGAATCAGAATCCACATCTGTTCTCTGGAAGGAAATGAGAACAGCTATGGAATTCAATTTGCGTGTTGCCGTATCAAAAACAACAAGCATGATGCATTAAAGACGTGAACCTGACCCCTCTCCTATTTTCATTCTCAGTTCACTCCCACACACTCTGTATATAGATTAGAATTCCCTTTTTGTGTCCAAATGCACCTGATTCTAGAAAAAAGTGCTGAATTGCATGTCAGCACAAACAAGGGGTAAACTCTAAGCAGGTTTTCAAAAAGCTCTATAAATTTTCCATGGCATTACCCAAATTTACAGAGGTTTTACACTGAAACACAGCACCAGGATTTTGCTTTACTGGCAAAGAAGACACGTGACCTGGATCAGCTCTGAAGTGTTTATTGCCAAAAATGATGGCAGCCCAACAGGCCAGGATATTACTGTGGCTCTAAACCCAAAGTCAGAGACAACACTTTGCCCTATCATTCTGGGTGTTTCATTTGAGATATTTATTAAAAACCTGCAGAGTCCCATCAGATCTGCTCTCCTTTTGTCCAAAAACACATACCATGTTCGGTATAGCAGATATTGAAAATTCAATAGAATGTCATAAATCACTCTCTAAATGTGGATGTACTTTAACTAATTGGTTTCATTTACTTCAAGAGCACCTTATTATGTTTGTTGTACTTTAAATAACAAACACAATCTCCAGTGATAAATTACAAGTGGTCCAGGGAGATTAAGTGTGAGTATTTCTCATTTCCTTGTGGAAAGAGAAGAATAATGATGGTGGTTCACACCTATATTTTATTTGCTTTACTCATCCACCTCTACCAGAATCTTTCACATTCCTTCCACAGCAAGTGTGAACTTCACCCTACCACAGATACTTTCACTTACTGAACTATTTCTGTTTCATTTCAAAAAAGATTGTTGACAAAATGTGCTGGGTTTTTTTTCCTTCCAAGTCTGTATATTTTCTTTCAATACAACTTTTGTTAAAATAAAGAAAATGAAAATCAGCTCTCTAATGAAATATATCTTTTCACTAGAAGGAGTGAAAAAAAGATTTCAACTTCTCAATTATTTCCCATTTTATACTTGAAATAATTTTAAAATTGCACTCACACCCCCTCCCCATCTGGCTATAAATATGAATTGAGAAAGCAACAAAACAAATCCATAGTTTGTTTTCCAAGAAAAGAACAGTAAAGAGCAAGTGTGAAACCCAGGAGATGTGCTTGGAGCCAGAACAGCAGCCAAGGCAGTTCTATCAGCCTCTATCACTGAGAAAGGAGACAGCAGCTGCTCACACGAAGGACAGGAAGGATGGTTTGGATGTAAGAATAAATTGACTCTAGAAATTAATAAAACTGTATAAGCTGTACAATTGTTTATATTTCATAAATGCAGAAAATCTGAGTGGTGAGCCAGACCAGATGCCATGCACAGGTCCTTCTCAAACTGTGTTATTTTTTATATTCTATAAAAGTTTCAGAACAGCCTATTTCCCAGACACTCTCCTCCATACCTTCTAACATTGAGTCCATTATTTTATTTCAAATACAGCTCAGATACATTCTGGTTTTAAGCACTGATAAGAAACAAGCAAAAACCCCCTCCAACAGAAATTCTTTTACTTCAGGTCAAAAATATCCATACTGATTTTTTTCTACAGTTCTCTAAACTGATAGGTGCATCATCACACAACTATTAATAGAAATGCTTTACTGATCAGATTTCAAATTTGAATGAGAAGAGAAACCAAATTATTCTCATTACTAGAAATAAGATTTCTCCAAGAAAGTAAAGAGATAGTCAAGGAGCAACATACACAACTGGCTTTGATTTTTGCATGGGTCAGTACAGCAACCTTTACAAGCATCTGAAATAAATTGTACAAATACTTGCTAACAAAATTTTAGGAAGTCAATGGAAGCCTTTATGGGAATTTTTTGCTGGTAACAGATCCTGACAACTTGCAGGTGCATACTTCATTCATTTTCTGCTCAGAGAAAAACTTGTTGGGCTTTTTAGGATGATGGAAGTGTTCATTGCTGTGTACACCTAGTTTTAACTATTCCAGTTAACCCTCTTCTTGAACTTACAAGGCTTTCAGCTGACAGTTCCATTATATGAAGAATTGAAACATCAGCCGTGGGTGACTTTGAATGATGCCGCTGCTCAGTGCCCTCAAGAAATCACAACCTAAGACTCAGGTGGCCAGATTTGCAATATAAATGGAGTCAAGTGTCAAGCTGCTCTTTTGAGTAATGACGGATCCATTTCTCCTCAGAAGAACTGGAAAAATTGGATAGATACAAACCCCAAATTGAGTGCCAAGATCACAGATTCCCAGCTGTTCAAAGTTTGCAGGAGGGCTGGTATCTTCAAAACCGCTAACACTGCATCTAGTGTTTGCCAGGGAGAGTTCATCTTTAAGACAGATATTTTAAATGGCAATAGACTGACCTCAGCTTACTGAAATGATCCTTAAACTTAACCTTACAAAGCTGTTGCAGAGCTCATACCTAATATGGATGACACACATTGCACAGCTTAAAAAATACTCTACAGAAGGACAAAGTATAAAGTGAGTTGTAAATTCTGCAGTACTGGAAATTAGAGAATTGTACATCACAAACAACAGGATTTCAGCTCATTTTCTCCATGCATGTAAGGAAAAAGGCAGCTACCTTATAAAAATGCATGGGGGGGGGAACAGTTTCTTTTCATTACTGCTCTCAAAAAGATAAAAAGCCGTGGTTATTTTGGACACTTGGTACAATACACTAAAGGCCAAGAACTAACATAGTCCAAGCTTCCTTTTCTAGAGCTGGGAATGTGACCACAAACCAAGACAGACTTCAGTTTTAAGTAGCCCTGTACTGGAAAAAGGCTCTCCAAAAGCCTCTGAAAGCTCCCATTAGTAAACAAAGCCCCAAGGCTCAGCAGACAGACAGAGCTGAACACAAGACCACATTCAAGCAGTGTCTGAATCCAGAGTGGCTCTTTCCAGCTTTCTTTCAAAACCCACAACCTGCAGAGCCTGAGGTGAGGTAAACCTCTCCACTGTCCTCTCTCCAGGTGCACCTTCCTGTCACAGCAGTTCAATTCCCAGAAAGGAACCCTTTCACTTCCCAAGGCTTTAATGTTGGTCCAATTAACTGCACACAAGCTCCTTTGCTTTGTTCAGGCATCTGCCAGCCCGATTGCAAGTTTCTTTTCAACATTGCTCCTCCCCAGACACACACAAATGCTCCAAAACCCAAAACACAAGAGCCAAGATGAGGTGAAAAGGACCCTTCTCTTATGGGGCTCCCGTTGGAGAGCAATCTCCCTAATCTCTCAGTTTTGAAGAGCATCCAAAATACAGCTCTCATATATTCAATTCAGTGAGCCTGAACCATCTGTTGCACACATACTTTGGGTGAGATGCTGAGGACTGAAGTCAAGAGCCTTATAGTTCTGCTACAGCCCTAAGTCAGGCTAAATTTGATGTGAAAACGTGCAGAGGTTCCTTATGTACTGAAGGGAAATAAGGCTTCCAGAGACCCACCTAAAGCATTTCAGCAGCAGGATGACAACCCCTAATAATCTTTTTAGCTATTGAAAGTAATCTGACAGGGGGAAAATATCTCTCAGGGCTGTGATTGGTCTCATTTTAGTCAAATACACAGCCCTCAGGAAACACCTATTTCTATTTATTGCCCTGAAGTAGGAGATGATGAGCTCACCTCCTCATTTCCATATTCTGAATGTCTAAAGATAGATAGGATGATTTCTCGCTGAAGATTTTTTAACTGAAGAACTTGTATAAAATCACTGGCAGTGTTTTCCAGGCTGTCCTAGGAAGAAGGTCAGTAGTTCCACGACTGACCCTGCTATCCCACACCGGCTGGCCCCCAGGTTTCCCCCTGCTGGGGCTGAAGCTTTGCAGTGGAGCTGCTGAGGCACTGAAGGCTGACTGGCTCTGCAGGAAGATCCAGAAGCCAAGGAGTGCTTGTTCAAAATTCAAAAATTCCAACAGGCTGGAAAAGGATAATGACCTGCCTAAAGGGGAAGATGGACAGAAGTAGAGTATTTGCAGCTTCCTCTTCACTAAACAGAAATTCTCGTTCTCAGCTATCTCCCTCTACTTGTGTACTTAGTTTATCAACCTTTCTACTTCTCAGAAAGTCAACTGCCATTATTACTGCATGGAAGACAAATTATAGACTGCTTAGAGATCTATAAAGTATTTTTTAAAAAAACCCCTCTTATTAAAAGTCTTTTATTAAAGGGGCATTCTTAGGTAGATGTTGCTATCTATAAATGCTACCAGGCTGCCATGAGCCAGCTGTAATTAAGAATTTAAACTGGCTTAATCAATAGCAATATTAGTTTATATTTTGTTTATATTTAGTTTATATTTAGTGACACATGAAGAGCTTCAATTATTTAAAAGCAGCAGTCAGCCCATGAACCAATTTTTAACATTCCACTGTACTGCACAAGCACTTTGAGACAGTCACAATCACAGAATGGCCTCAGAAGAGACTTCAGGATGGTCATCGAGTTTCACCCCCACTGCCAGGGGCAGGGACACCTCACACTAGAGCCCAGGCTGCTCAGAGATCCAGCCTGGCCCTGGACGCTTCCAGGGATGGGGCAGCCACAGCTTCTCTGGCAACCAGGGCCTCACCACCTTCACAGGGAAGAATTCACAGAAGAATTCCTCTTCACAGAAGAATTCTTCACAGGGAAGAATTCCTTCCTAATCTAGACCTACTCTGTTTCTGTCCAAATCCACTCCCCCTTGTCCTGTCACCACATGTCCCTGTAACGAGTCTCTCTCCATCTCTTTGGAGGCTTCCTTCCTTTGGAAGGCCACAGTTAGGTGACCCCTAAGCCATCCTTTCTCCAGGCTGAACGAGTCCAAGTCTCTCAGCTTTTCCTCCTAGCAGAGTTGCTCCATCTCTCCCATCATCTTGGTGGCCTCCTCTGTACTTGCTCCAACAGCTCAATGTCCTTGCTGTGCATTGTGCAGTAAAAATACAATATTGTCAAAAGCACTGAACTAATACACTGAGCGGGGCACCAGCTCTTTACCTGGCAGTGATACTTCAGGCTGGGGAGCTTTGCTGGGTTTTGGATTAATTGCTTGGGGTTTTTTTTTAGCAGCATGACTAGACTACACGGAACCTTCAATGCACAAGAAATAATTCTCTGCAACAAAGTAATAACTCATTAGACAAGATAGAACATTGAAATGTAGGCAGCTAGGAACCTTCCCAACCTCAAAACTGGGTTAATCAGATGGGGTTTTCTAACTGGAAAGAAGTAACCTTCCTGGTGGGCTTTGAGTTCTTTTCACACACCTGCTCAACCACTCAAGTTTCCAACAAACTGTTCTTTGAAAATTAAATTTCATTTCAATATTTTAAGAAACAGAAATTAAGATGCAGCAGAAACTTCAGCAAAGTAAAACAAAAATCACTTTGAAACGGGAATTCTTTTTAAAATGTAATGAATGAAACCATATGTGGTTTCTACTGCAAATGCCAAACACTAATTTTTGGGAGCCTTTGACTGGAAGGAAAGTCAGCAAGCCAAATGTGTCACTTAAACCCTGAAGGATTCTAAATTAACGTGTACCAGCAATACAATGCAGTGAGGACTGCTCAAGCAGGTGACTTTTTCGCTGTGTCTGTTCACAACCAGCAGCTAGTCCCTGATCTAGAATAATAATTGTTTCCACATAAAAACATTCTCCAGAGAACACCATGTTAAGCACTCTTTGAGATACAGAAAGGTATCTGTTGAGTATTCATTAAATACTCAACAGATACTGAAAAATTTCTTCACAGGAGAGCTGGAATAATCAATCATATATAGCAATAAATTATCTTTGCATTTGAAAATTACACAGAATTCACGTGGGAGAGAAAAACGGGTTATTTCACCAGCTGAATAATAATGGACTGTTCTACCTTGGATATGTCAACTGTAAGCACTGAGTAACCACCTGATCTTTTAGCCAACCCAGCAGCAGTTTACAGCAGCTCTCTGATGGCACTAAGGCATGGATTCAAACCACAAGGTTACACATTTAGCTACAAGCTTTCCTCTGCCCACCCACACCTCAGTTCAGCACAGGACAGCACCAAGGCAGATCCAGTGAACACAAATTCCTTCACTCTTCCACCAACAGAGCTCTCTTCCACTGCCATATAAGAAACCTTCAAATAATTGCATTATGAATAAGTGACTTCCTTTTGAAGCAGCTTCAGTGTGAAATCCAACAGCTGTTCTGTTTCCTGCTCCATTCTAAGGCTCAGTGAACTTTGGGTATGTCAGCTCTGGAAACAGAATCCGTCAAGAACAACAAAAAACTGCAAACACCCAATCTTCTCTTAACCTGCCTTCTGCTGCTGCAGTCTGACTGAAAGCTCTCACTGCATTCCTGTAAGCTTTGCCTTACCAATTTTGTTTTTCCATGCCATTAGTACGTGAGTCACGGAGAGAAATGGAGTCTTTGTAGCCATGAAATCTGGATTCCGGAAATCAATGTAGTTTGACACAGTAAGTACCACAGACAATTCCATGTGTCTCTAAGGAGAACGATGGGCACTACCAACTTCCCCTAGTTAGTTCTGGGTATCAAACCAGAATATCCAGTGAGGCTTTCATCTCTCCTTAACTTTTATGAATGGGAGGTGTTGGAAGGGATGAAGCTACAGAGATTTCCTTATCTTACAGAAAGATGGATGAATGGATGGAGCATTCATTCTGTAACTGTGCACAGCAAAAAATTCCAAGCTCAATAGATTCCTACTAAAAAGAGGAGTTCAAAGAGCTGAAAATTAAGACAAAAAGTGAAAGATGGCAGAAAAGAAAATACTTTTCCCTGGGGATTATTCTAAGTAATTAAATCTTCATAAATGCTGTCCCATTCCCAGCCCCCAGAGCTTTTTTTCTCTCAATGTCACTCTGATTACAGAAAAATCTCTATTAAGACACTTCAAAATTCAGAATTCCTGCTAGTTCTCTATTCTTCAAACACTATTATCATTGAATTTCAAATCTCTCTGATCAAAGAGCCAGAAATTTACTTCCAACATTGTGACTATATAGGTGACTGCCTATCAACACTAAGAGATCTGAAGAACAGATGCAATGTACTGAGGAAATTTCATCGCAGTAATTAACAACAAAATCAAAGATTATGGAATCACATAAACAATAAACAAACTTGAAATTCTGATCAACCACAGGGCTTAACATAATTGCAAGCAAGCAATTGTCAGACACCACCAAGTCTGAGTTTAGGAATTAACTAACAGCGAATGCCACAAAGTATGTATTTTTGATAACTATGAACTTGAGCGCAGGTCTTTATTATTACAATTTGGTATTTCTTACAAGAACTGAAAAGCAGCACCAAGACTCAGCAAAAACACCCCAAACTGCTGCCTGTAGAGTTCTTGGGCTGATCTGCTCTCATCAAAGGAGCACTGACAACTTGGGGAAGCAAAGCAGTTCAAAATGCCTTGTTTGTGACATTTTAGGGCACAGGACACACCAACCCTCTGTCTGATAACCACAGAAACATCTCATCAATTCTGCAAAAATGGAGCACGTGGTGATTTGGGGAGCAATGTCAAGAGAGATGCAAGTTTGGCTCTCTGAGTTTATAGTGACACATCGAGTCAGCCTTTGCCCAAAACCAGCCTGTAGCCTAGAAAAATACAAGATTAGGGCACATTTCCTTCTCATGCTCTTGCCTCAAACCCAGCTGTTTGAGCACTGGAAATACACACAACCACTCGTACCTTTAACAAAATTAGATAGACAGAACTTTTACTGATGCCTTTGGCCACTACCATCATACAAGACTCCAGGGCTGCTCCTTTCACACTGCCTGTGCGGAGGAAAACCCAACACCTCCAAGGGAGCAAAAGCCAGCTGACATTACCAGAGAAAAACCCTTACCACTGGTCCTCTGCTGCATCATGTGTGAAGTACACTCAGATCAGAACCTAAACCTGCTCACCAAAAACTCATCAGCACTTCCAAACTTGTGTCCTTACTAGAAAGGCTCGTAACTACCCTGGGAGAAAATATCAGATCTGCAGTGGCACTTCAGAACTAACAGCTTGGCTTCACAGAAGAGAGGCTTAAGGGAAGAGCACTAAATCTCTCAAAATCCTCCAAAATTCAACAGCCTTTCATAATGACATAGTTTCTTATTTCTTGATAAGGATTTACACAAATAGGTTTTAGTCTGAAAGCTGATTGACACTCAGGTTTCCAATCAACCTATTGAAGCTGAATATCTAAGTGCATTGGGACCCTCATGCACAGTCTTGTTGTTAAGATATTATTCAAACATCCTTTTAGGCTGTACTCCCACAATTGTCCTTTTTAACTGACTCCATGCTAAACAATGAAAAATTTTGAAGTAAAGAATATGTTAAAAACCTCCAGCACCAGACAAGTTTCTCTGAGTATTTTTGTAGTGATCGATCATTTTTCATATACTGATTTTTTTTAACATTTGTCATAAACCTCCTTCCACATTCACAAATTCTATGTTCAGATTTGAGAAACTACAGCAGAAAGAGAAATTGTGTGTGTATATATAAAAAAAGGAAGCATGTATATACATATGCATATCCTAGTAGCTCTGAGGAATCCTGAGGAATTAGTGTCAAGCATTCCTTGCAGGTTCTATCAGAGGAACACCCCTAGAAGAAAAAAAAAAACCAAAAAACTAATCCAGGTGGTTTAATTTCATTTCTTTGGAAACATACATTTATTCATTACACAATCAGTTTATTGAGTGCTTAGGGAGGTGCTCAGCAGCTCCACAGTATGTTTGCTATTTGTCCTTTGTCTCTTCAGTGTGACTCAGTGATAAATTTAAAAGAAAAAAATCATCCAAAGGAAAAACATAGTCTGTATTTTCATTCAGCTTTTAGCTTTTCTGCTGAAACTGATGACAGTTGGGGAAATTGCTTTTCTTATGTGGATTTTTATCCGCTGTACGCTACACAGCTAAGAAATAAATCTACACTGGCTCCTCTGGTCTGTCCAACTCAGCCTGAGCTGCTGAGGAAATTCTCAGACAAACAGAATCAAGACACCTTAATTAACTGTCACAGCCCTCCCAGAGTTCAGAGCTGCTAAAAATATTGTCTCTTTGCTCTAGAACTACTTGCAAACTGGAGATATTAGGATTACATATACATGAAAGATGATGTCTGATAAGGAAATCAGCTTAGTTATTAAAAGATGTAAATGAGAAGTCAGTGACAGCTGCTTCCGTTGATACCCCATGTGAATGATTTCTTTGTTTTAGTTTGAAGAAATCATCTGAGAGCCCTGAGAGGAGGCAAGGAATCTTTTTATGGCAGAAGATTAATACTGAAACATTTAACCATTAAATCATATCATTAGGAGCAATAATTAGCACTTCACAGGCACGACAAGCTACATATCAAAAGGCAGTTTATGAACTATTTTACAACATTTTGTTTGAATAAACGGAATGTGCCAGAATAAAGACAGTAATCACATTTTATTTCCATGCTTAGGAAAAGCTTAAAAAGACCACGAAATAAGGCTTCACTGAGGGAGGCTTGTAATTTCCAAACTTTTTTCTCAGTATTTGTAAACAACTGAAAAGACGTTTAACACAACTTCCCCTTCAAACTTACATCTTTTTGCCTCAGTAGAGGCAAATAGATGTAATTTTGAGGCAAATATTTATATTTTTGAGATGTAAGTAGAGGCAAACATTTATATTGTTGTTACTCTATTTTTACTGTATTTTGTTATTGTGAGGGTTATTAATGCTTTTTTTGTGCACTGCCAAATCTTATCTTTGCCTCTTGCAATGCCTTTGTCAAAAGTCTACATTGCCAGTCATCTAGCATCATTATACCTACCTAAGCTTTAATAAAAAAAATCAGGCCTGCTTGTAGGAAGTCATTCATCTTTACCCTGAAAATTGTGTTTGACCCAGAATTTCTGAGCAGCATTAAAAATAATGCAGTATCACAGTAACAGGGAAATTATTTATTTCCAAATGCCTCATTACTGATACTGCTAGTATTGTATATCTGTATCTGACACATAAGGTATCTCAAGGGTAGTTTCAGGAACACAATTGATAAATGATTCTGTCCTCCTTCATCTAACAAGAATCTTATACAGATTTCCATACTCATAAGCCATTAGAAATATTACCAAATGCTATATTCTTTGATTGTCTCACGCTAAGACAGAAGTCATCATCAGAGGTGTCCAGAAACTTCCATTATCAAAGGCAGTAAGAATGCTTCCCACCCCCCCATCTGCCTGAAGCACTGCAGCAGCAAGTTTACTTCCTGCAAGGCAGGGCCGGTGAAAGGGGAATGAAATCCCTTCGCTTTCATTAAATGTTCTGAACGCCGCATTTATTTAATAATCACTAAAGTAATAACAAACTAAACAATGAAGTGCTGGTAACTACTTGTGTATCAGTACCAACAATGCTGTAAAGGGAAGACTGGAGGTTTAATCTTCATTTTCACACCACACTCGCCTGCTTTCAGAACAAGAAGCGATCCTCCCAATGCACTGTTTATTATCTCAGCACGTAAAGCTGAGCAGCGGAACGGATCCACGACGTTTACTCTGCTCCACCACTTCCACAGCCTGTTCCCCCACATGCACAGCTATGAAGACAGACACAGCCTTCAGCCAGGGTTTGAACAGCACAGCCCTGACAGGGTGATTACCCTGCACAGCCACATGCAAAGAAGATTTTTCTTTCATGGCTCTGCTGTGCAGTGCTCTGGCAATAGAAGATGGCAACACCTGCACTCTATGGCTCCTGGGAGATCTCGGCCCTAACAGTCCAGTTTGAACTCCTAAGAACACAGCAGTAAAGAAGTATCTAACTGCAGTAAAGAACACTCTCCTATGAAAAGTTCATTTGGCAAAGTCTGGAAGACTAAGATTGCAAATTAATACCACAAATTCTTTTAAACTAAGCAGTTAAGGAAATCTGGGCATATCTGAAGGGTCTTCCAAGGAAGGAAGTCCTTTTCCACAGATCACAGCCCTTTGCTTACATCGGATGTCCAGGACCATTATTCCTTTCTTAAAACACACCAAAATAGAATAAAATATCTGCTGAAGATACTTGAAAATTATCTATCCTACTCATGTGCTCTATTGCAGATATACTACAGTGCAGTATAACCTACTGGAAAATCCTATGCTTTTTTACTTATTCCACAGTACAGCAAAATTGACAAACACAAAAGGTGCACAAGTACATAAACACGAATAAGTCTTCGGTAGTATATAACCACCATTTAAACACCGCAGAGCAATCCTTTTCCTTTTAATAAAAACACTGTTTTATTTCACCAAAACTACTTAAAGAGAATTTCGAATACTCCAAATTAATGTACCCTAGCACTGTATTTATTTCAGAATTTCTATTGCACACTTAATAAACAACACGTTAAAACCACCTATATACTGCAAACAATATATTTCCATTACAAAAAAGAAGGAGCAGAGAAAGGAAAGGCTGAATGGGTGTGACAACTGATTTAAAAATGATCTGGATAATTTAACTCGTTATTTCTCAAACTGAAAAAAAGAGGCACGTATTTTCTTATAGGGAATGGACTTTTAATTACAGAATATTAGGAAAAAATGCATACTTGTAAGTATTAGCTAAACCTGGTATGTATTCAGGATTCAACGGATTCATTGTTTTTCAGAGAAATCACCTCAACAATTACACTAAGTTAAAAAGCCTGACAAAACAGAAACCGGACTAGGCAACATGATCTGTACCTCAGAAGAGAGAAGTCATCAAAGACTAAAAACTATCTGAATCCCACAAAGAGACCAATTTGAGATTCTTCATATGAGGCAGCCTAAGAAAGCAATCACCAAAGCCTTGAATTGACAGCAAAGGCAGAGCAAGGCTAAGGGAAGAACAGAGCTCATGAAAATGTCTCAGTATCTCATGCTATGGCTCTGTTTCCTCCAAATCACTGCTATTGCTGTATGTTATGGGCCACAATAGAAACATAAAAATAAACCTTTTAACTGCCTATTCATTTCACAGTTGGCAGCTTGCACACAGTCAATAGATAGCCTTGAAATTCAGACAATAAAACTCTTCGTTTAACATAAACTGTTAAAAAATAAGTTACAACTAAAATTAGGCTGGTAAATCTACATATAGCTCTCAGAGCACCACACTCCCTCATTTACTAATTTGGAATGAGAGCCATAGGGTGCTGCCAGTGGCAATTGCCAAGTGCTCATTATTTCTCAAAATACCTGTCTGAGGTATCTCAAGAGGCTCCTGGGGATGGGCCTTCCAGGTGCATTTCATATTCTGTGCCTTTTCTCACTTCCACCTTAGTTGCTTTACAATATAACCCTAGGACAGGTACAGGTTCTGTCAGTACTTTCTTTACTCTCTTCTTTGGTTAACTTTCCCCAGCCCCACTCTAAGAAGCTGACCCCGTAAAACTTAATTACTTCCCTCCTAAATCCTTATGCACTAGTATAAACTGATGTAATTTGTGATTAGAATCCAAGCTCTGGAAACAAATTTCCAAGTTCAAGTTACAATGCCTTGAATTCTGCTTCTTTATTCCATCAGGTAACATATCAGAAGTCATTAGCTATGATCATAAGAAAGTCCCAAGTACAAAAAAAAAAATGAAACAATATAAGATCTATGTTGATAAGGTTTTAACAATACAAGGTACTTTATTATTTAATTTAGAACCATTATTCTGCCCTTATTGATAAGAAAAGGCACAGTATATTTGAAACTCCCTAAAAAGTTGTATTATCCTTTAAAGAAGTATTTTATCATTATTGATTCACCAGCTCTCAGGAGCACTCTACCACTGAAGTACTGCTGCTTTTCAGACATTCACTCAGCAAGAATGACTTTGATTAATGGAAACATTTTCACATTTATGCATGGGGGTGGGGGAGAGAAAGCAGGACGGTGGGGAGGCACGGTGATTATATGAGCAATCCCACAGGCAAAGGGCAGCCCCAAAACCCACACCCTTTTATCCGTTTGCCTTTGGTACCACATCAGCAAGGACACAGTCTAAGTTAGAGATGGTGTTTTGTCAAGCTTTACAGTTAAGGACCACACAATAACAAAACACCTTTCCACAGGCTTCACAAAAATACATTGGATAATCTTCCTAAATTATCTTTGTTACTTTTTTTGGGATGTATCTTGTCATTTTCTTGGGCACACACATTCACAGGAATGTCAGCTTTTTACAGGGAAGGGAGAGGGGAAGGAAAACTCTGATTAGGAAATATCTCAGCACTGTATCTCACAAATAATATTTCAGGACTCCATGTTCCCACTATGCCCTTGAAGCTGAGCACCTGGAAAAATCCCATCTCCTGTTAGGAGCAACACTGTACATGCCTGCCATGCAACCCTCCAAGCAGACCTGAATGACTCAATCGTTCTGAGCACCCTTTTCCCATGGTCCTGCACGGACCATCGACCTGGAGCCCTCACCATGAGCTCACAGCGCTCATATCTCCCAACACATCTGTGTGCTTGTCACTGCAACACATGGTGGAGCCAGAGCATGAGAACCATTGCAGCTGAACTCCTGGTGGAATAAGGGACTTTTGGAACAGGATTTCTGCTAAGAAAGGAGGTTACTGAACTCCTGTGCAAAAAATAATAAAAAAAAAAAAAAAGAGGAAAACAGCCTTACTATTTCATGCATATCCAAAAGAAAGCTGTAACTACCTTCATGGAACACATTCTGAGTGTTTTGCTCTGAACTAGTAATGGCTGTTGTGAAAATCCAGCTCTGGGAGGGGCCAGTGCAGAGATGTAGAGCATCACTGAAGTGAGTTTTATGGCTGAATATTGATGCACATTATGGAGCCATCTGGCTGCCTGGAGTGTGTGGAAGAAGCAGGTTAAGCTATTGGACACAAACATCAATGCAGCGCTGGAATGCTCTGCACAGAAAAGCAGCTCAGAACATAAGAACTTGATGTTCAGAAGACTGAGCTCACATACTACCACCAAAACTATAATACAATCAATTATATAACAAATATTAATATTTACCCTGAATTATACTATTTAATATTTCAATCATCTATTTTTAAAGCATTTTGACAACTAAAATACACCAGATGCCTGCAATTCTGGATTACTTTTAGCAAAAACTAGATGATGCAGCCAGCACTATCACAGGCATACACAATGCAGAGGACAAGATCTGAGGATGCCGAGTGCTACTACAGTTTCCCAAATATAATTCACACCTAATATGGCCAGAGATTTCCCACCATTTGAGCAGATATTCTGGCAGTCATCCTTACGATGAGCATTGCTGTAGCAGCACAACCCAGGCTATAAATGTTTCTTTTTGCAACTACTGCACTTGCCTGCTTTTCCACAAGGAATTCTCTTTGCCGGATTTTGGAAAAAATTCATTTACAATAAGAGAAATGGATGAACTTTTTGATGTTGATGCAACAGTAATCTTCACACAAAACAAACAAACAAAAATAACCCACAAAAAACAATAAACCCCAAACAAAAAAAAAACCCACCCATGTTGTCCTTTAACCTCCATGTCTGAGAATATCTGAGAATATGGCATCATGGATGAGAAGCAGGGAAGAAGAAGATGAACAGCTCTGCTTTAAGATGATATTAATATACTATCTGAATAAGTCACTCATTTACTGCATAGAATGCTTAGATTTTCTGGAGGGTTAGCAATCAAACAGAAAGGAATCTCTTGAATTTGTTTCTAACCCCACTGTTTACTTCATTTTTTTTGTTAATCTGTAACCCCATTTTTACTGCAATACTGGCTGTTAACGCAGTTGATGGGTTTTGGTCACCTGAAGCGTGACAAAAAAAAAACAAAGCTGATTCTCAGGGTCATCCTTCATAGGGAAGGGGAAGATTGAATCTTGTCCAGCACACATGAAAACTATTTCTTGTCCACTGAATGCACCAATATATCCAATTATGCACACATACACATATCAATTATAAAGATTTTTACTCTGCCCCAATGACAGTTCTTACCTGTAAGAAACCAAGCAACAGTCCTGAGAGAAAAACACAAACAAGGGGTGAGGGGGGAGATTAATAGTTTTGTCTAAAATAAAATTTTGGTACAGTTGGATGTTGCTGAGAAATCCTAAGACCATTAAGAACATGGTTTTTCCCAATGACATATTGTGATCTTACAGTTAACATTATGCAAATAAAGTATCACTAACAGCATAAAGCTCTGGCTGCACCAATTATTAAAATTAATGACAGCATTGTTACTCAAATAAATCACAATATGAATGAGAATCACCCACCAAATGTCAAACACATCTAGATTTTAGGAAAGTGGAGACCTGTATCCAAGTTTCCTGATTAGTCATTTAGCCTTAAAAAAAAATTCATATAAATTTGTATTTATTCCAAAGATAAAGTTCCAGAACTTCAACTTGCACCTTTAGCCCTCATATGCTGACATGATGAATAAAAGCTACTCAGCTGTACAGGAGAAAAATAGAAGCACCTTCACACATGTTTGGTTTTCTTCTATACTGGCAGGTTTGTCTGCTGCTCAATGAACTGCATTCCAAGCTGTCTGTAAACTGAGATTCTCTATTTATTTTGATATTCAAAGGCTGTAGGGAGAAGCGTACCAAATGCTCTTCTGACCCCCTTATAACTGCCCCAAATTACAGAATGTGTGCAGTTATATGTCATGTAACAGGTAAAAGAAAACTGGTAGTCAGTTCACAGCATGGGAAAGCAAAGACAATGTCATTTTAAAGGTTTCATGCTAATCACAACTGAATGAATGAAGGATTTGTTTACAAGATACCCAGTGAACCCCTCTGATTTGAGAGTGTCAGTCTATTTCTTCCTATGGCCATCCTCACTGACCAGCTTTTGGCTACCATAGTTCAAGTCAATTCCACAGATTTTTTTTAAATATCAGACAGACAGACACACACAGAAACTGCAGTTACCCCTCATCTTCAACGGGTTTGAAAAGGAACAAACATGCAAGTTTTACACAGTTCCTCCCAGTACCCTCCTGCACAACTTCCACAGCAGCTGTTCTTGTACCCAGCAGCTGAGATGGGTGAGAGAATGCATCACCTGTTGGAGTGGAGAGACAAATCCCAGTTAGCTTCTTTCCTGACTCCTCTGAAGCAGCGACCTCAGGCCTCTTGTCTCTGCTGGCACAACCACGCAGCTTGCCAGAATTCAGGGTCAACAGATCCAGTAAAATATTTCCCCATAGCCCTGTGCACTCTACAACAGAAAAACCTTTTCAGAACCAACATAACATTAATTCTGTAGTTGAAGCAAAGCCTTCTCACATAACTACAGACTGTTTTCTTTGAGGTGAAGGATTGACAGCAGATGTTTTATTTCCTTAGAATATTACAGGCATGTCAGAAAACGCCTGTAGTCTACTGCAACTAGAAGAAACTCTCCAAAGCATTTGTGTTTGCTGTGTATCTTGGGGCATTTTCTTCTATTAGCATTATCTGTTAAAGATACTCAAGTACACTAGACAGCAGCTTACATTAAACATTATTTCCTCCCAGCCTACTTTGTACCTAACTGCCAACTAGTAACACCAACTCATGAAGCAAACTAGGGCAGTACAAAATTTTCTAGAATTACCGAATACTTCCCAATACTTCAGTGTATTTTGAGATTTTCTGTTGAGCAAGGTATGGAGTAAAGAACACAGAGGAGGCTGAAAGAAGAATAGTGTATCATATAAACCAGTTTATATGATACACCTGAAATGTACCCCAGCAAATGGACATGAATGTATTATAAAAGAGAAGTTTAACACTACATTATTACTCTGGATAGACATTGTATTAGAGCAATCAGAGTTTTAAAAGCATTCACATGACAAATACACTCAGAGGCCTCTGATACCCTAGACAATTAATTTTTTTAATATTCAGTATATCAATTATTACAATCATCTGTACTTGCGCTCAAAGTTAATTCTCTGTGCAAACTAGAGTCTGAGGGGAAAGGAGAAGCTAATTAATATAAATTACAGAAGCAAGTGACAAGACTGTTGAGTTCTTTCCCCTGCAAGGGGACAGACATCCCAAACCAAAGAAAGTCAATTAAACACAAAAGGCAATCTGAATTAATGGCTACTGGCCCTGATGCAGATGCTTACTGAGTAAAAGAAAAAGGACAAACTGATAGACTGGTGTATCCAGGGATGTCTTTGTTTTGCTTTGTAATCAATTACAAGCAAACCATGTCAATGCCCCACAACAGGAGAAAGCCACATGTGACCAAGGCAGGGTGAGAGTCTCCCCCAGGATGAGTGGACCATGTCTCTCACCCAGTCCTGCACTGGGAGCATTTGCTCAGTTAAAGAACAACCCTTTTTCGACTCAGACAGGTGGGGAATGAGCTCTTGTTTGTCTGTGGTGCACAGTGTACACCTGTGCACATGGCACGGCTGTGCAGGGAGTGGGGAATCACCAGCAAGGGGAGCTGCTTATTGACTCAACACTCGTCAGCTCCACACTGCTGGCGGCTGTGAATAAAGATCACACATTGGGAAGGGTGGTTAATGAACTTCGTCATTATCCCCAAATTGCTCCAGAACTCATGATACTGATTACAGCTGTACCAAATTTATTGTTTGACTGTAAAGGGGCACGAGGTGACAGCCACAGTGGGAAAGCAGAGTGACAAAGGCTACTGCCCCAGAAGGAGGAAATCCCCTAACCCCCCAGCCAGCTCCTGAACGTGACATTGTCACACAATGCTTTCACAGTAAAAGCCCACTCTTCTGGCGTTCCATTGATTAATTTAAATATTGTTGCTATTTGAAAAGTGAATGATGAATTTCTGATAGCAAGATCTCTTCTCTTGAATCGCCCAGGTCTCAACACAGTAATTCTGCACTCTTTTCTAGGTATCTGCAACATACGCCACTATAAAAAGCAAGTATTCTCTTTCTCATTACTTAAATCAGAAAGTAAAAGGATATCTCAAAAGAGAAGGAAAACTTTTATAAAATAATAATCAGAATGGTAAAGCTGGAGTCTTGTTAAAAAATTATTCTTCAGTTATCTTTTAGATAATAAAATGAAAAAAACATCACTGTTTTCTTCATGCTTATTGAATGTTGTTAAAACAGTCGTACCTGAATTTCCATTAGCAATCAAATTATTCCTATTAAATACTTAAGCCCCACACTGACATTATTACCCCCAATGTTATTTTTACACATTCACCACAGAGTTCTATTTGCTAAGATATTGACAGCATGGTCCGCATATGAGGATGCATCCAAATCTTACTAAGAACCAGTGAGCCAAGCAGATGATTCCTGGAGGCCCCAAGTCCTGGTTCAGAGCAGCAGAATGCAGATTCCTGATGCCAGCAGCTCCTGGACATCGCACTGCTCCAACTCACACTCCTGTCTGCAGATTTGGCCGTGCCTTTCTACACAACACACGAATCTGGATCTAGAAAACCTGCAGAGCAGTGGTGGGGAGCTCAGAAATATTTTGCCAAGTCCACTGCTTGAAGCACGAGGCAGGTTTGAGCACAGCCTGAATTAACCTAGCAGCCCTCCTGCCCTTGCCCTGTGGCAGTCCTGCTCCAGCCTGGCAGCGGCACAGGCCTGCGGCTCCTGCTGAGCTCAGGTGAGGACAGACACGAGTGAGGACCCCTCACAGGGCAAGCAGGGACAGGCAACTGCAGAGGAACACATCTTTCTCAGCAGAGCTACAGGATGTTTTTCTTCCTCCTGTTGCTGCGCCGATAATAAAAGCATGCTGATCTAACCTCACCTCAACTCACGCAGTGGCTGACAGGCAAATTATTTTAAAGACGGCGCAGGTGAGCTTCCCTTGAAAGAAGCAAAGCTGCTGTAGGAACCCTACGGACTGCAAGGAAGAAAATCAATAGCTCTCCAAAAAAAACCTCCAAAAACAAACTAAGAAAACCCAGCAAAACCCAGAGAAACAAAACAAAGCATCTCACACATGACCAAACAAAAAAAAAACAAAAACCCAAGTGAGTCGGGGAAAAATGCAGATGAACTATTCACTGGTTCAGTGTCAATCACATCTGCATAAGTACAGTACAGTAAATCCCAAGGTCTCATTACTGAGCTGTATTAGAGTGGTACAAAGTCTAGAGTACTGAGGGGATGCTGTATTAATTCAGAACTGTAAGAGCATTATTTTACAAAGTCTCTATATTTCCAACTGATAGTGGTCAATACCTTTCCAGTTCACAATGCCACATTTCAATTATCTTACAGTAGATACGCTAAAACCTCCATTACTTGATGGCATTTCAATTTTAGATTTCAAATTCTCAGACTTGCTTGTGAAAGGTAATCTTGGAAAACAGTGCCACCTAATGCTAAGGAGCATAAAAATAGCATAAAAATAAAAACTAATACATGTAAAAAATAATGTTGCAAATTTATTCTACACTGATTTCCCACGCCATTCTGTAATTCTCAATAATAGCTTAAAAAGAAGTTTAAAATGTATCTGCCAAATGACATAACAGATTTGGAAAACAGCATTGCTAATTCAAAAATATCTTTTATGATAGCAGAAACACTTAATTCAGGTGAGGGAGAAGTACTTGTACTTGAAAAGCGAATTCCCAAACCACAGCCTTCACTTCACATTGCTTTAGAGCACCAGGGAACCTGAGGATGTGTTCCAAACTAGATCTACTTCTATCAGTAAAAAAGTAACTATGACAAATACTTACAAATCATGATACTGAACAGCTTCAAAGAAGATGCAAAACAGTTCTGTCATTAGCCACAACTCATAAAAAAGATAATTTACAGTGAAAGAGTAAGCACCATTCTGTAGTGTTTCTGGTCAGCTCTGTACTGCGTGTGTTTTAAATGTTCTTTTACCAAACTTCTATTTAGGAGAAGCAAAATGAGCAGGATCCTAACATACAGAGAAAGAAACCAAATGAAAATGCCACCTCTAAGACAAGTCTTAAGACATTTGTCAGCTTCAAGTGGTCTGGAGTGAGGCCTTTCCTCTCAAAACATTCTGGCAGCAGCTTCGTGAGGTTGGCTCTTACACAGCAATAAGGTCTGTGCACAAGTGACAACACTAGAATTTTTTTCCATAATCTGAACTATGTATTTAAGAGCTGACAGGCACACAAACATCACCCTGAATGAATCAAAGACAGCACAGCAAGACATAACTGCAAAGTTCATTGCAAGTTTAATGAACATAGGAAACCAAGAAAAACTGCTTCTTTACAGTTCAAATAATTCACACACTAAAATCCAGCCCTGACCATTACAGAAATTCACAATGAACTGAATTCATGTATTAATGCTGCCATGTATTCATTCAAATTACATGAACAAAGCATCTGCATGAATTTTCAGCCACTGGACTTTTAGCTCATCCCATTACAGATGGTGAGGAAAATCCCATTTTCACTTAAATACACTAGCACTTTTCAAAATTACCTTCAAATAAAGCACGTGTAGTAGATGAGACTCCTGCCAAATCATTAATGTCATGTTCTCTCCAAAGACATCATAATTTTTGATTTTAATCCTTCAATTCCTTATTGTGTACAACAATACCCTTCTGTAAGCTGATCTGCTGAGAGGCTACATCTGGGATTTTTCCCAGCCATCCTTCACTAAAATCCCAGAAACAATTCCTGGGTTTTTTCAGTACTTATTACAGGATTAACCAAGCATTAAAAAAAGGAGGTATCTTGCCATGACTGTGGCCACTGTATCCTAGCCCTGTTATGTTCAATGCTTTTACACCAAAAGGCAAATAATTCCACACAACATTAATTTTATATCAGTTGAGAATTAATCCTGTAATCTTCAGCAGGCCTTCTAGGGAGATCAGGAATGGATGGGGATCAAGAAGTTTCATTCTTCATTTCTTTCAACTATAATAGAATGCAGTGGTACACTAATTGTGTGGGGCTCGAATGATGTAGATTTTCTTTACTGAGGCAAATACCAGTCTGGATTTAATCCCCATTATTTATCTTCTCTGTTCTGTTAGTATGCAGTAAATATTATGATGCACTAGACTCTTATTATCACAACATCAAAGTTTTTTGCTTTGGCTCTACCATACTTTCATTAAATTTTCACACATGCACACAAAACCAGAAAGTACTTTTCAGTGAAAGAGAGCTGGTGAGGGACATTTCACAAGTGCTGGTACATTTCACAGGACAAGGAGGAGGAGGACTGAAGGAAGGACGATCTAGATTAGCTATTAATAAGAAATTCTTCCCTGTGAGGGTGGCGAGGCACTGGCACACGTTGCCCAGAGAAGTTGCCCCATCCCTGGGAGTGTCCAAGGCCAGGCTGGACAGGGCTTGGAGCAGCCTGGTCTGGTGGGAGGTGTCCCTGCACATGGCAGGGGGTGGGACTGGATGATCTTTAAAATCCCTTCTAATCCAAACCATTTTATGAATAAAGACAGGCACTACTTTGGGGGCTCAAGGCAAGCGCTTGCCTTCAAAACCAAACCAACATTACAAACATCACAGAAAAAACAGACGTGGCTAAACAGTGGCTAAAATACCGAGAAGCCATCTCCAGGAAAACTGAAGGTTTTACTACAGGAAGTACAAAGGATCACAACTATTGGCAGACTAGATGTCAGAACGTGGTCAAAGATAAAGAACACAAAGTGGTGTAAGATAAGCTTATAAGACTCATAAAACCTAGTAACACATTTTTCTTCAAAAGGAACAGAATACCTGTCTAGGAATCTGCAGAAACAGTTACTGTTCAAGGTACAAAAGGCATGCTCAGGGAAGACAATGTTATTGCATTAAAAAAAAACCAAAACTGTTTTGGTTACTTTTGAACTAATTTTTATGATAAAAAAATCTTAAAGGTTATTTCCTTACAGGATTCCCTTACAGTATAAAGCAAATGATAGCATTTTTCCACCACCTTCCAATCAAAGGGCTGCTGGAAGACACTGTAATAAGAGATGAGAGCTTTTACTCCAAACACTAAAAAAATACAAGCCACTGGCAACAGGTGATACTCACCTGTGATTTTCTGGACAAATCCATGGGGAAAGAACTGCATTGCCAGCTATGGGAAACCTCCGGCCTAAACTGCCCAAATACAAGAAGTCTGGGTTACACGTAAGGTTCCCCTTTTGAAAACCACTTCCAGGACAGAGAGGCAAGAACACACCAACAGATCTGACACCTGTAGGTGGAGAACTGCCAGGAACTATCTGAGGGTAGTCTGTGAGCTCACAGATAGGTGTGATAAACTGGGCAGGGGTCAGAGTGGATTGTGTAGAAGTCGTCACACAGCACCAATCCATGGGAATTCGCTAGCAGCCATACAGTTAAGGACTACTCAGTTAACATACATTTCAAAGAAGCTACAAGAAATTAAATCAGCAAAATTGGAAGGAAGAACAGAAGGAAGCATTTACCTGACTAAATAACTAGTTTTCATTTATAAGTAGCTGTAAGTAAAAGACCCAGAGTAAATAAGTAAAAAGGATCTTCAGTTTCCTTTATTTTTCCTTATGCAGCTTGGCAATTTACAAGTGATCCTACAAAGAATTCTTATCTTTCTAATTCCATTGTTGTAGCTATGTGGATTTTCTTTGCTAAAACCTCAGATTCTTTCAGAGTAAACTTCCTTTACCTTCTTTCACCCATGCCATTCCTTTATGATATCCAAAGATTTAATCCTCAAACCACCATGCCTAATGCTCAGATAGGTTTCCAAGTAACTGCACCAAAGCTGGTGTTTGCAAAAGAACTTGTTTTATTTGCCGGGAAGATCTACCTTTGCCCACAGCTCTGAACAAAGCTGTCCACATTCTTAGGCTGTTTCTCCAGAACATGAGTTCAACAGAAGCTGCTACAAGAGATGCAGTTCTGCTCTAAGATTCTTCAGTAGCCTGTTTACCCGGGTAGACACTGAAATATCTCTCTGTGAGTCAGCAGAATTCACCCAGCTTCGTCCTCACAAGATAATAAGCTGGTCACAGGACAGGGATTTTCAGCAAACAATGAGATTTGTTTCAGCAAACACCACAATAAAACACAAAATAGAAGAGGAGAGAGGGAAAACTATTTGGTTCATCTTTCAAGTGTTCTGTGATGGCATGGCTGCACAAATTAGTAATGGTGTTAATCAAAACGTGTTAATTTTCCTCTCTGTCATACACAAAGTGGATAACCCTAGTTATAAGGCTTGGTTTAGTTTCCATGCAGTACCTGCCTAAATGAGTGTGATGAAACGGTTTTAACAATTCTGCAGCAAAAGCAGCTTTACTCCACTCGCCTCTGGTACAATATGTACTTAACACATGAATAGATTCTGCACCAAAAATGCACCAAAGTTCACAATGATAATGTGTAAGTTCTATATACTAGAGAATGTATGAAGGTTTGCTCTACTTTCTACAGAAAAAGCTAGTATGAATTATTCTGGTGGTTCATGGCCATTTTAAAATGTATTACTTCTAATACACCCTGTGCCATTACGAATCATCACAGGAAGAATGTTTTGATGATGTATGTTACAATTTACTGGCTCTCGTGATGAGGCAGATAATACACTAATGTCCTGCATTCCAGGGATTTAGCAGGAAAAAAAAATCACTTTTGTTCTCTTTAGATGATTATACAAAGACACGGGCTATGCTCAATTCACCCCCACTGACACTGGAATTTATAAAAGCAGACATCCAAGAATGTCACAGCATAAGGAAAGGATAAGGCCCATGTCTAGAAAAGACATAACCTCCATGTTTAGTCGCCTTGCATCTTTCCATGACCTGTGAATGATGAGAGCCTCGATTCCCACTATTTAGCAACAGTATGATTGTTACAGTTCAACATGCACATGACCCAGACTGACTCATGTGTTCCGTTTATGTGACAGTCACTTGAGGAGAGAACCAAGCATTATGATACTGCAACCTGAACCATAGAAATCATGAACTCTATTATCAACCTGCCTCTCTAACACCTTCTATAAGATCTGTTCTGAAGAGACCAAATTAACTTCATATACAAGGTTGGGGGGGCAACAGAAGACAGAATTTTAGACTTTGCTCTGTTGCCTTCCCAGCTAAAAGGAAAAGAGACTCTCAAATTTTACTGCATTTCAATTTCCGTTGCAAATCTCTTACAACCTGGTAAATATTAGAATAAATATTGTTCCAGATAAGTATAATTCACATTACTCTGCAGTCAAAAGTGATGCTCTAGCTCCTTCAGAACACAAAAGTTCTCTGTAAAGGATTTGAACATTTCAATTTAGTTTGGTCTGATTAACAGCATGGTGTGACACAGTCACATGACATTCAGGATATCCACACATCTGCATTCCATTCTTTGCAGTATTATTTCTTTGCTGCATCTACATGCCCAACTCCAGAGACTGCTCAGGGAAGCCACACTGCTTGTGTCACCCAGGGATGGCTGTCCCATAGCTGCTCTAAATTCGCAGTGGGCTCAGAACACTGATGGCTTAAAAGCACTGAAGGAGATGCATCTCACCTGTAAAATATAAGTTTCCAACTATTGTGCCAGTCCTGCTGGTGTGACCAGGCAAAATCAGATGCACACTGAGCGTGAGAGGCACAGGGGATGAGGCTCACCAGGCTGCATCTCCCACTGTGCCTCAGTAGTACCAGACGTTGCCAAAGGCAGCTTTCCTCCAGTTCCCTAACGCAGCATATGGGATGCAGACGTTAGTCCTGCACATCAGGTCCCACAGCAGACAGAAGCTGAAGCACAGCTCGGAGCTGGGAAATGCGCTGTCTCCTCAGTGCACCACTGAGCTGTGGATGTGCCACAAGAGTCCAACGTGCCCCATCACACCACGCACACAGGCAGCGTCCCTTCATTCGTCTCACGGCATCCTCCATCTTCAATCCTGTCCCAAGGCCATCAGACTCATTTTTGGAATTATATGAAGGTTACCAAAAGCATAACCCTACAGAAGTTACATCTTGGTTCACAGTACGCTTGATCATTCTGTTTGCAAATCCCTCTGTCTGGTGCGGCCAGCTCAAGCACAAATACTGACACATTTTGGCAGCGGAAGGCATTAAAAACAGATTCTTCTTCTTTTTGACCATTTTAATCTTTCAAATTTGTGTTATTAAGCAACAGTAACATGACAGGCTCCTAAATACTCATCTAGTATATTGTTGTCACTATCTAATGCAGTTATAAGTATAAACCTAAAATAGTCCTTATAAATTCATCATGGAGCAATTCACATGCTGCACTGATTTCCTACCCAGAGTACATGGTTTTTTTGAGATGATCATTTTAATTTAAGTCTTGACAGAACTGCAATGTCTTTGAGAACCGTAATGAAAAGCAGTTCCTGTGCTGCACTCCCCTGTGCACAAAACTAACAAGAGAACAGCACAGCTGCTCTTGATAACTAAGGAGAATTTTGACTCCAAAGCTAAATGGGAAAGCATTTATGACTACTTTGGGTTTTGGACACCTAGAGAGGAAAAACAAAAGCAAAATGCAACAGGGAGATGATCCCACAGTGTGCAGCTAAAACAATGCTAGGATGATACATTTGTTATACTATTCCAATAAAACTATTTCCATACCAATCTTCCTCTTCCCTTTCAGCTGAACACAGATCCTGCTGTAGAAACGCACAAAGACCCCCTGAATGATCCTACGGCAGCACGTACCCATACTAAATCAACACCCAGACAATTGTCTTCCTCAGATTATTTCCAGTAATTCAGGGCTCTGCTATACAAGCAGTACTGTGAGTTTGTGTTTAGGATCTCCACCCTCCTAACCTTGCCAGTTTCTTAAGCTGTCTTTCATTTTTGGGGAAAGACATCTCTATTCTTTTTAATGAGCTACGTATCCAACCATGACAACCACTGCTTTGTGCACACTTTCAAAGCAAATTTTTTCGAGGATCAACATGTCATCTTAGATCTACCTAGCTGAAAGAGAAACATACTCTTGCTCATTGTACATACTGATTAGGTTATTATCTGTACCTCAGATAATTTTATCACTAATGATTCACTTCTAGTCAGAAAGGCAGGAATTTCTACAGGAATTCAGCTCAGTGTCAACAGAAGGAACCTGGTTTGAAATTTTCCATGCTTTAGGCATCGTTTATATGAGCCCATTGATTTAAACCTTGATGAGTCTCACAGAAATACTGAGAGGGGACAGAAATAACTAACTCAGCCTCACAGAACTACCTCCAGCTTACCCACTCTTCATTGTCATCAGAAGCCATAAACGGAAATTCATCTGTGAATTAAATTTGTTCCATGGTAACAGGTATCCACAAACAAAACCGAGTTTTGTGTTAGTATTGTCTCTACCACAGTCTCAGGAAATAAACTGCTCAGTGCACTCATGAAAACTGCACTGGAGTTAAGTTCCTCTTTCAAAGGACACATTTAGGCCTAAAACCCACATAAATCAAAACTGGCCAGCCTGCCAGTCTGAGTTATTCTCTGCACTCAGCCACATTTGATCTAGCACATTACACTCCTCTCGAAGGCTGTTTTTTTCTGTAGTCTTTACACATCTCCACTCTGTAGTTAAGAGTTCATTCCAACCCTATACTGACAGCAAAACCAGCTTAGAGGAGTTCTTTTTCCCCTGCATCCTCATGTTGTTAGCCACAGAACGAAACGATCAACAGTGAAATATTTCCCTATCTCCAAACTGGGACAGTCCACTAATATCCTAAGACACACTCATAAATTGAAGTGAACTTTCCAGAGGCAAAGCCAGACAGCAACTCCTAACCACAGCACCAGGTAGGTTTTAACAGCCACCTACTCCGTGGCAGTGAGAACCAAGTCTCAACACCAAGCAAGTCCACCCTGCACTGTCAGCAGCCCCAGATCCCCAAAGTCAGAACAAACATGGCTTTATATTTCCAGGATTTGTCCCCAGGATTACTTGCAAAAACAAGCAACAAGTTTAAGAGAGAGGTATTTTATTAAATCACACAGTACACTGGAGATGGAAAAGAGAGGTTAAGAGTTCCCACACACCCAGCCAGGTACAGCAACAGGTTATCCAGAGAGGTCCTGCAGTCTCCATAACACTTTCAGCAAGAGGTTGGAGTAGAGCTCTCTGAAAATCTTTTCCAAAATGATTTATCCAATGACCTTATCACGTAACTAAACTATTTCCTTCTTTTTTTTTTTGTGAAAAGTTTGCTCTCCACTCTTTACATGTACAACAAAATTTTATTTAGCAATAGTCACTAAGGCTTTGATTCTGCTGCCATAAATACAACAAGCATTTGCAGAAAAATAATGAAATCACAAAAGGAACACAGCTTACAAATATGTCACCTACAATAAGCAGGAAGAAAGCAAGGAGCAGTGAATACACTGCACTAGCAGTGTATTCAGAGAAATGTTCTAAATTTAAATTTCTGTGCCCAGTTGTCACAGAGCATTTACAGACTAGCAGAAAGAGCAGCAGTCTTGATTTTCTACATTGCCAGTTTGGAGTTGGGGGGGAGGGAAAATCTCAGATAAATCTGATGGAGATATATGTGCAAGCTTCATAGCAAACTGAATCTTTTTTAAAATTTTTGTTCTGTAAACAACAGTAAAAGTGAAAAAGAGAGAAAGAGAATAGTTGCTTTTTCATTATTTGGACAGAAGCAGTTAAGAGAGGGAAGAAAGGAAGACAAGTCTTTACTCAATGTCTCCTCCCTTTCAATTGCAAGTAAAATTAATGAAGGACAATGCTGCCAGCAGACTTCTATTTTCCCTCCTCAATACCCTAGTCTTTCTCCAGGGTGGTACGCTGCTCTTGCCATTTTTAGGGCATGTTGTACAAGAAACTATTGCTTACTCAGAACAAAAGGCTCTCCACATTCCCTGAAAGGACAAGCACCAACCTCAAACTACAGGGCAAGCTAGGCTGAAGAAGCAGCCCGAGTACACTTCCAGCAAAGCCAGGAATGGGGCTGTGACAAGCAGTAAACAACATAACATCCTCTTTCAGATGCCAAGAAGAAAATGTGTAACTAACAAGTCTTACTTACAGGTAGAAGCACCCCTCTGCTACTGCAAAGATAGCTGGTTCTACTGCCTCCAGACAGAAGGGGGCAAGAAAGAGCCTGCATTTCAGGCAAACACAGGTGGCACATCCCTGGCATCCAAAGCCCGACATCAGGAGTTTACCTACTTGCTCTCGGCACAGAAGGACGTAAGAGGATTTACCTATGGTGGTTAGCCTAGAGTTAAACCCGGTGTAGGAACCTTGCCTGGTTCCCTGATACTTCTCCCTCAATTCTGTGAATAGGGTCAAGTATTCCACTCATCCAGATCTCTGGATGGGGAGAAAATAGGAAAAAAACCCCTACTTCTATCTCATAATTGTATTAGTCAAGCAGAGTTTTACGGCCAGCTCTCAGATTCTGGACAAGAACTGTCTGAGGCTGTGACAGCTCAAAAGAAACATCCTCTATATAGCAGTTAGTGGAGATCCACCGACCTCTGTTTTCACTTTTATCACCACCTAAAGTGACCAAGCATGCCCTCAGAACCTCTGGAAAAAGACTGCTTGCCTCAGGCAAAAATCCCACTTCCTGTTTCTCCAGCTTTTGCTGCATTCAACCCTACACAGCTATGCTAGCACCAAGGTCTGAAAGGTCAAGAAAAAAAACCCAACTCCACTGTTGTTCTGGAAACACCATCTCAGAAGTTGTTTCTTACATCTCCTTGAAAGAGTTTACTTTGCTCCACGTCTGTAAGCAGCCACAGTGTCAGGGAGATACAAAGAAAGACAGAGCTGAAGGATGATGTCAGGAAACTAATCACCAAACCAAAAGGGTGCTCAGTGCAATGAACATGGCTTAAAACACCTTTCAGACTACTCAGTATTTTTTCAGTAAGGTCACTGAAACTGATACAGATTCACCACTTAGAATCTTGATACAGCATTGAGGTTTATTGTACGTCAGATCATTTTTGAAAAATATATTAATTGAAAAAGCAATGGCAAATTATGGGGCTGGTTTTGTAAACTAGTTCTAGTAGCAACAGCACTAAAATATTTTGCTGCAGTGTATTTCGTAACAGCTATAATAAACAGGGGGAAAATGTCTTACCTAGAAGCAGCACCTTTCACCAGCCCAACCAGCACTCCTGGAGAAGAAGGAGCAGTTTCCAAGGTACATGAGTTGAGCAGCACTGATCAAAGTTCAATTACCCATTTTTTAAAGAAAGGAGAATTTAAAACAAACAAAGAAAAAATCCTAGCACAAATATAACTTAAGTCCAGTGAGAATTTAAATACAACCCTCCTGGAGGAATATTTCTTGAAGAGAAAAATAATACAGGCAAACATAAGAAGTACAGATTCAAGCACACACCAGGTTATCTTGCTTTTCAGCACAGGTCAGACAAAGATGAACTTGTTCTCAGTAGGGAGCACATCAGATTTTCCTTTTGGAAGGAACAATATTTTCCAAACCCTACCAACATTTGATATAAACACCTCACCCTCATACAACCTCTGCAGCTATGGGTAAACAGGAAGTTCATTCTAATTTGGGAAAAACATAATTTACATTTTTGTCTACTCCAAACAGGTCAATGCACCCACTTTTTAGTTTGCCATTAAAACATTACTGGTTTTTAAGCTCTGCTCAAGAGTCTATTCTACTTATCTAGATAAACTGCATTTAACATCTCTGCAAATGAATGAGTTTGATACCAACAGAAACCCAGTGCTGCAGGATAAAATAGTCCCTGATTTAAGAGAATGTATTTACAAAACAGAAAGTAAGGTATATGTAGACTTTTAGTTTCATTATATAAGAATTACTATGACTCCATTTACAAACTCTTGGCTGCATTAGGGAAATAATCAATACCTAATGTTAATGATGTCACAGGGTCAGCTGAAGCTAATGGAGTTGCACTGTGAATTAATTCAGACCAATCGGGATGGTGAATTAATTGAAGGTTTGTTATTCTTTCACAATAACAACACCACCACAACCAAACCTTTGTGGAAATTTCAACTGCTGCTGCTCCACCTCTCTGCCCAAACTGGAGCCCCATAGTAGTGCAGGTTGAAGAAACCAGGTGTGTGTGCCTGAGCGACTGCTGAAGGGTCTGAGAGGTCCCAGGATCCCAAGGGAATGCAGGCTGGAAAGCAACTCTCACCTCCCGTGACTGCAGGGGGAGCAGCACCCCCGTGCACAAGGGCGCAGCAGCACAGCAGTCATTGAGGCAGCAGTTTAAGCCATAACTACTGGATCCCTCACGGCTGCCTCTGGACGGTCCAGAAGGGTCATGAAGCAGTGCAGCTGGATCCTGCCCTCCATTCTCTGTGGCACAGCACAGCGCTGCTGTTTCACAGCATCCGTTCCTCTCTGATCCCTTGACATCAGCTCTTACCCAGCTGAGCTAACTCATCCGCATCAAGGAGACTTTGACACTGGAAATGCTGACAGACTTGTACCCCTTTATCGGTAACAGCGCTGGGATTTTGTGTAGCTGGTTAGAAGCACAACCCCAGCGGCTGGAGCCTGGAGCACTGCAGGGTTTATCCCCTACAGCCTTTGCTTCTCCCTGCGCTCCATGTTTCTGATCAGGTGTGTGACACAACTGCCCCAGCTCTGCTCTGCCTCTCCTCAGACACCCCTCACACACCAGAGTGAAGCACTGGCTGCCTCAGCACAAGCACAAACCCACCCACCCACCGTGGGCTGCAGAACCTTTCTTAATTCATGTAAATTTTGGCTGATTTATATTTTCATGTCTTTTAGCAAGAGACAATTAAAGCTGTTCACAGAGACAAAGAAGCTACAGAGTCAGATTAGAATGTCAAAACAGGCAGAATTTTGAAAGACTAATTTTGAAAAGCTGCATCACACACTCACTTTTAATTGAACCATTTCAAGTGAATTTTCACCCAATTCTAATTTTCATTACCAAGTGTTTATGACCCAGGATATTATATGATTGGGTAAGAGTTTTCTTTTTTTCTTTCTTTTCCTCCTGATGGACACTGCCATGAGAACTACAGTGAAATGCATTCTTCCTACTCTGGTAATAAGGCATACATTCAATTCTAAATTATAGAAGGCAATAGGTTTTTGGTGTTGTTACTTTTAAATTATAGAAGGCAATAGGTTTTGGGTGTTGTTACTTTTAGTAACACAAATCAGGCCGGCTGGAGATGTTATTCCTACCCTGAAGAGTCTTGTGCAATGTTTTAAATTGAAAAGGGAAATAAGTGATTCTAGCTTTTATGACAACACAATTCTCAGTGACTTCTCCTGGTATTATTTGTCTGGGAATTGCTGCACACTGCAGACTAACATAAACTTCTATGAGCACCTTGAGAGAAATATGCATTTAAAAGTTTATTTAGGCAAGGTAAAAGATTACACTGAGAATGCTGCATTAGCACACACCAAGCAGAACAGAGCCTGATCTCCACCCTGCCTACATTTTCCTCATACATAAGTGGACAATTTACTTTAAAATTCCTCCTTCCACTTGGATGCAAAGTCCTCATCTTCATATTCCAGTCAAGCTAAACAGACAGATTGTTTTGTGAGAATAACTGGAAACAGTTCTTCCTTAGGCAACAACCAGTGACAATATAAATGATGTAAATGTAACTGGATGGTATAAAAAGTTTCCAAAAGTAAATAAAGAATATTGATACTGAAAAATTAATTTCTCAAGCCAAAAGGGAGTAAGCATCATGAAGAGTTCTGTAGTTTTATTCAGCATTAGCTCAGTTTAGAAGCTGGGATAGATGGCACAAACTAAAAACAAGCAGCTACAATGCAGGTTGGTAAGCCTGAAGGAACAGCACTGACTCCTTGTAGAATTCCTGTGTCCTATGGGCAGGTTTTTCATGCTAAATAGCTTCTGTAATGCCACTCTGCCTGCCTTCCGCAAGACATGAAAACACAGCTCTCTGCTAAACTGTTTGCAGACAATCCCAATTATAGTGACTGCCAAACCCACAAGAGACCAAATTGTCCCATTCCCTGCACTCCAACGCAGCAAACAGTCTTGAAAGGAAAACCACCAAGTTCCCTTTCTACTAGAAAGCTTTAAAAATCTTTACATACTAGTAGAGAGGGATGAGAAGAATAATTCAGAAACACCACTCCACAGTAACAGGTGGCTGAACACAGAAATATATTCTGGTTTAGATTCTTAACAGGTTTGAGTTCTTTCTTCACACAATACATCCATCTTTTTAAAGTAGCAAGACTAATTCAAATAAACACCCTTAAACAAATGAAATTTGAAGTCAGTAGCATCTTGTAAGGACATAAATTGCCCTTTTTCTACCCGTTTCTCTTCTCTGGCTGTATATTCCGGACACTGAAAATAACATTAACTGTATAGACAGACAGCTAACATCTGTCAAAGTTATTGTGTGGCACAGCTGGCAAGAAGCAATGCACAAAAAGAATGCACTAAGACTTCATTCTGCAACAGGAATTGGTATTTTGGTATTAAGTGTATATGAAAAAATTGCACCAATAATTTTTTTTTTAATCAGGAGAAATATCAGCCTAATAGTTCTATAGAAATGGCAGGAAACTGCTGCAAAAGAAACTTGTTTCCATGGGGAATATGGAAAGAACTGGACTAATGTACAGTAGGCACTTGAATTTAGCCCTGTATCTGACTTGAATGCTACATATTTAAATGTAAGATTGGTAGATAAAAGTTACCAGCTTTCTTGTCAATGTGTTCCCAACTCCACAAAACATACACAGCTACTCCATTAAGAGCTAACTGCTTTGACTGAAAAGGAGGGGTTTAGCTTTCTCATAAAATTACAGGAATTCCTCAGAAAAACATGAACTGGATTTCCAGTTTGCTGGTTTTGTTACCCAGTCTGGTTCTTGGAAAAGCGTGTCTTCATGCACAGTGTTCTCTACCCTAAAATGATGGGTAACTATTCCACCTTTTCCCTTGAGCAAAGTTCAGAATACACAGTTCTAAACAAAAGCTACAATGGAAACACAGTAGAACCTAAAAAGTTTGGCTGGTGTGCTTTTTTACCCTCCTAAAAGGAGGGGAGGAGATTCACACCTAAACTTGCTTACAGTTTATATACAAAGAGCAGAGGTTAAAACATCAGTTAAAAGGTGGCTTTCCACACAGGAGACAGAGATATTCAGAAGAGTTACATCTGCTCAGTTTTGTTGGGTTTTGTTTGGTATGGGTTTTCATATATGAGAAATATTTTAATAAGCTTTAGTTAATTGCTTCTGAAGGGGCCTTGCTGGAACCAATCCCTATTTTGTAAGAATGTAATGTGCATAAGATTTTTAGTTGCTTTTTTTCTGAATTGAACTCTAAATTTGTAAATATGAAACAGTTTATTCCCAACAGCTGTACTTAACAGCTGCACTCTTCTGAGACACTGGAATATGGAGACTACTGACAGAAATTAGTCAGTGATGGGAGAGTTGTGCTGTGCAAAGGATTTAATTGGAAAGGTGCACAAGGAATTCACAGTTTTAATAGGACAACAACAATAGATGACATGCAAAAAGAAGGTATGAAAAAACTCTACACGGCAGAAAGAGAATGGTGCAGATCTCCAAAGTCTGCAAGGAGCTCAGAAAAAGCAACCTCTCAGCACCCTGTTCTGTTCTCCCGTACTTCAATTCCCTAATTTATTCCAGTCTAACACAGCTGCAACCTCAGTCTTCTTGAAGCAAACAAGTTTGTTGTTCAGAACAAACACCAAACTGATCATCAGAGCTAAATGCTTTGTCACGCTGCCAGAATGACTCTTTAAAAGAAATACATTATTACAATTTTAGGAAGTACATTAATGTCACCAGTACAACTGGCCTTCATTTTCCCCGTGTCAGTGTTGGGCATGCATACACACTGCTGCCAGGATGAAGGGCAAACAGCTGCTCCAGCTATTCTATTTACTTCTCTCAGCTTCCCAACTGTGCTCATTCTTCCCTGCTTTGCAGTCATATGCTGAAGCCTCAACTAAGATCAGGGCTCCTGTGGCCAGACACAATCCTTGCCTCACACAGATCACAGGTTAAACAGCCAAGACCAGCAAATGGTAGGAGAAATAACAGAGGAAGCTGGAGATAAAGTTACTAGCCCAAGGTCACAGAGCAGGACATGAACACAACCCCTACCAAAACTTCCATTCCTAATAGGTCACATTTTCGCTCACCTTTGGCTGAACTTTCTTCTTTGCCGCTTCTCTTCAGTTCTGAATAATTCATTCTCCAGCTCTTAGGTCAAGATTTCTGCTCACACACGATAACGTTAACCAGGCAAGTAGTCTTATGCTGCCATATAAAAGCACTGGCAAGATCAAAATTTGTAGCCAAGAATTTTGCTGCTGGTTTCTTTATCCATATACATTCAGAATTGTTTCTTCTTTACTGATACTGATGTAACTAATTCTGTCACTGTCTGCTCACGGCAAGGAATTAATTTCTCCAATTCTTACTTCAAGACATGAAGAAATTCTGCATTCAGATTAGCTGCAGTATTTCCTCTGCCCCATCAGTATTTTGATTTTGTAGAATTTACTGCAAATATGGCAATAAAACTTATAAGTGTAAATGCAAACTGTGACTTCTACTACTAATAAAAATTCATCACTTTTACATGCAAGACTGGATCACCCATCTGAATGACTTGGAGCCAGAAAGAAATTCTAACTAGTAACCTTTTCTAGATAAACAAAATTGTTGTCTTGACGTTAGTCAGACGAAGTTACTGCATTGAATAAAGCGGACAGACATTATTTCTGTAAGTGTAAATACAGCTCCTATTGACCCTAGCTGCGATAATAAACTGACATTTTTACAACTGAGATTGTCCATTGTTCTATTACCCTAAATCAGTTTGTCTAAGAGAGTATCCTTTGGCTACCTTCTATTAATTAAAGCATAGCAACCAAAGCTGTTGAAAGTAAAGTGCCTTAAGCCTTTAATTAGAATGCTGGTCACGTTATCTTCTGTCATTCTCCTTGAACTCCACACCTAGATTCTGCACCTTTCCAGTCACATTTTCTTTGACGGGTACAATACAAACTACTGCGTAATTCTAAATCACCCACTAAAAAAAGGAGACCATGTGATGATTACTATGGGAATTGGAATGTACACTAGACAGTGAGGATGAGTAATAGCAACAGTAGATTTCTTTCTGTTGTTCAAACTGATGGAGCACACCTCCCACAGTGGCCCTTCTTAACCAGCCAGCAAAAACTGAAGGTACTTGGGATCCTTTACCTAAATGTCATGAAGTATTGTTTGAACAGAGGACAGTGTAAGTAAAAATCATCTAGAACTGTTCTCTAACGCATAAATTACATCACCTAACTTTAGATCCTGAAATACACCATATCAAGTATTTAATAGTACACTTTATATAATAAAAATTCAATGGAGCATAAGGTGGTTGCTATAGCAACTGGGCAAAATAGCTCCATGGGAACTAGATGAGAGTGAGAAAAATGCATGAGATGTCCTGGTAAAAAATCTGGATGTTTGATTACAATGCAGCAACTATAATAATTCAGTACTCTTCAGGTTCTACAGGTGACAAAAGAGGAGGCAAACTCCAAACAAAGTGCTGGCTGTCCCTTGGTCAGGATAGCAAACAGGATAGCACAGCTCTCTTTGTGTGGTTGAGTATTGTGACAAAAGCCGGATGATAAATTCTTCAGTTCCAAAAAATGGGCAGGTTTCCCTGACTAAAGCGTAATTCTTGTCCGCAAACAATTAATTTACAACAAATCCCATGTCAAAAAGTGAAGAGAAACGCAGAAACAATGAAGCCACAAACCCAAAGAAATATCACTCTTCAAGCTGAACGGTGACTTCACTGAGCAACACTGTAAATTGTCTTGCACATGAATGCAGAATTAGGCACAATGACTTCAGGAGATGTTTAAAATCTACACACAATTCTGTGGTTCTATTCAAGCTGCATGTTTGGCCTCCCATTTTAAAGCTTGGCCTACCCTTAATTCAGGCCCACATACTGTTTCTCTTGATCAGAAAAGGAATGAAAAGGGTTTTGAAGGCAGAAAACTCTCTCTACTTATGTTCAAATGAAGTGCATTTTCAAATAGGAAGAAGAAATAGAATAGAATTGATGTTTTAGAACCATTTCTAAAAAAGCTCCTGTCATTTTTTCCAAAAAGAATTTCAGAAGTGGGAGCGGCTGCTTCAGTTCCAATCAAATAAATGCCTGAGACTCAGGATTAGAAGCACTGAAGAGAGAGTGCTCCTAGGAGGGGAGAGGCGGGAGAGGACACGTGGTTAGCTTAGTCACTGTTCACACATACTGGACACAGAACTTAATGGAATAGAAACAAACCCATGCAGCCTTGATTATTCATCCTTAATGTAAAAACCTCACATTTTCTACCGTTTCCATTTAATTCAAAACATAAATGCTTTATTTTTGCAGTAGTTTTCCCTGCTGTGGTGTCTTTTGAAATCCAATTGCAGTGCGAGCATATAGTAAATTAGTCTGTAGTCATTCAAAAGACAGGCTGAAAGATGGACTAGGAATAGAATCAAAACACAGAACCATATTACTGTGGTAAGTATTGGAGTTAATACTATATATAACTGCACAGCTAATGCCAGCTTCAGCTTGTAGAATCTCAGGTGCCCACGTTAACATTATAACACAAGAAATGCCAGCAATTAGATAATAAAGAACTGGTGCCAAATGTGACTTTAAACCCTGGGAAGATAAAATCAGTGCAAGCATCTTCTCAGAGGGAGAAGCCATGGGGTACACAGTGTACGGCAACTTGCTCCTCACCATTTGCAGCACTGCGCTGCCACAGGATGCACAGGAGGATGTGCAGCAGCCCTTTGCTGTGAGCTGATCCCTAACCATAAGTACAGTTTAACATCACCTAAGCAAAACAGATCTCCTCCAGATGGAGGGGGAGCAGGAGAGATCTCAATGTCCCCTTCTACCGCTGGACATTAGCCTAAGTGGCCACAGTTACAATGAACACTACTGGGAAATTAACTGACTGGAAACACACAGGAGTGAAGAGAAACAACCACTGGACACAGGAAGACTATTGAATAGGAGCTGACACTGAATTTCTTACCGAAAGCTCTGTGTTCACATCACTTTCTGGCAAAGTACTATTCACACACACGAAACAACAGGGACTCACCTTCCCTTTTAACTGACACAAAAGCACAGTGGCATCCCACCTTTCGGTTCCTTAAAAACGTTGGGAGGAAACCAGTGTGAAATGATTCAAATGTGAAGCTGACCCATGAGCTTCCAACAGACAGTTTTTCCTGAAAGCATTTTAAGGAGCATCCAGGCCCTCTTTTCACTGACTGCATTTATGCCAGCCAGGCAGATTCAAATCTTTCACTGGCTGAAGTGCGCTCAAAATCTGGCTACTGCAGTTCATTTCTTTCCACTATGGTTCTGTACCTGATTTTTTATCTATGTAGTGCTTTACACTCAAAAATCCAGTACAGTTTTAATGCACTGATTAATGTAAAAAGTTATGACGTATCAGGGTGTCTTGGTTTTGAGAGAAATAAGGAGGAAACATGCTGAAAAGGTGTCTCCCCTAAAAGAAAAGCCCTCTTTGTTGAATACCACAGCCTGCAATCACAGCTTGTTTTTGAACACAGGCCATGGAAAGAATTCCACCGCCCTCCCCCGCTCTGAGGTACAGGACTCGCGTCTGGGCATAAAGCAGAAGACAGGGGATACAGAACCACAGCATCACCCCAGGACACAGACACACACAAAGCCATTTCTTACTATTCTTAGAGTAGGTGAGCAAAAACTCACAAACAAACATTTCTGGGGTGGGGAGGAGGCTTCAGGGGATCATGGGGACAGGCATATTTTGGATAATCAGAAACTATGTGCAAATTTTTAGTTCAATTTATTCAGTGCTGTAAGTGAGGATAAATATGTCCCATTGTAGTTTACCTGTTCCAAACCTGCTGTCACAGAACCAGGGGAAAATAAGTAAATTTCTCTCAGGTTTCCTACCACAAGGAAATCAGACGTACATTTTTGTCTAAACAAACATGTCATGTCTAGAGTACCAAAAAAGAGGGCAAGATGAGACTCTCACCTCAATCGTAAGTGCTTGAAGTTCAACAGCGGCTCACAACTTCTGTGAGCAATTTTTCACCACCTGTAAAAACACAAAAATTTTTACTATTCACAAAAAAAGTCCCATTCATGCCCTTTGCCAATCCCAATCCCACATAATAGTCCTCTATTCAAAGTGTGACAGTGTTAGCACAGGACATTTGATTCAGTGACAGAAGATGCAAAGAAAAAAAAAAAACAGACACAAAATAAATAATCAAACAAAACAAAACCAAACTAAAACAACAAAAAAAGGAACCAACAAAATACATATACCCTAAATCTGAATCAGTTTGAAAACACTGAAAAAGAAATTATTTCCAGAAATCTTAACTTTATTACTTTTCCACTCTATGAAATAGTTTGCACGAATAAACTGCAATCAAGTTACAGCTTCATAAACAAAGAATTAAAGTATGGTAACATAATTAATGCCAACCAGGATGTATTTACAGGAAAAGCATCTCAACTAACTTGATGAGATTAAAAGTTCATATTAAAAAGAAAATTGCTCGATGTAGTTAGAATTCTATGTGGATAAATTAGACCTGGTACTTCCTGAAATGTTAACTGAGAACTTGAAATGAAAAAAAAACCACATAACACACGCTAATCAAATTAAAAACTGATTAAGTGACAAATCTCAGTTGAAAGTTGTAGCAGAAAATCCTCAACAGGGGAGCAAAGCTTTTAATGGATTCCTGCAGGCTCTACAGGCTTTTAATAACTTACTTTTTACAATTAGCTACTCGATGAGAAAAAAACAACAGTAAAAGCTGGAGATGAGACAGAGGAAAAAGCAAGAAATAGTGTGTGCCATGAATGTACAGGGATAAATACCAGCCAGAGCAGCTTGCACTTTAATACTTCTAACCATAAACACAAGCAAACATTTTGGCACACTTAAGGCTGGGAGGAGGAATCTTTCTGAATCCCTGCACCACAGGATACCAGTAGGAGCTCCAAAGTGTTTTGATCTTGCTTGTTCTTCTTACAGAGGAACTTCAGCTCTTTAACACTTTTGATTTCAAACAGCTACTCTGCATGTGCACGTGTGCACATCTACAGAACAGCATCTTCTTCCTTGGGGTAACAAACAAGGGGAGACCATGCTATTTACACAAGAAATTAACACACTCCCATGGAGATCTGATACCATTTTTTGATGGATACAAGCTCCTCGCTAAGGTGATCAATGAAATTAAACATCCCCGTGTCATTACACTCCAAACAAGGTGGCAGAATCAGTGACAACCAGCAACTCCTCCTCTCCAACATGCTCCTGAGGACCGGGAAATTTATTTACAAAAAGCTACAACAAAAACTCAGCTGAAGATAACTAAACCTTCCCATAAATCAAAATTCTGTTATTTCTCAAGCTTTTACTGTAACTCAAATATATTATTTTTCTCTTTTACTATCGAACTTTTCTTTAAAATCTCTAGTTTGAAGATGGCATGGTCAGCATTTCAAGCATCTCCAAAACAACCATTTGCAAAAACACAACCTGTGTGCAATCTTGAGAACAAGGGCCAGCAAAGCAGTTGCAGTGACTAAGAAGCCATTTGCACTCACATTGATTTCCCTCATCAGGTTGGCAAATTGTTCTTCACTTCCTTTTTTTTTTAAAGCATCCTATCCTCCTGTCATACCATGATAGCTAGAATAGACAACATTTGCTAGGAAAGAAAACAATAAATTTGTAGAACTAAAAATTGATTTTTTTTCATGATCATCAAAAGTCTGGAATAAAAAATGTTGTGAAAGGTAATGATTGTACTTTATTCAAATAGGACAGTTTCATAAATTATGTTCAGTGCCACAGGTTGCCCAGAGAAGCTGTGTCTGCCCCATCCCTGGAAGTGTCCAAGGCAAGGTTAGATGGGGCTTGGAGCAACCTGGGATAGCAGAAGATGTCCTGGGCCACAGCAGGGGCTTGGAACTGGATGATCTTTCAGGGAGGGCCCTTCCAACCCAAACCATTCTGTGATTCTATTAGTTTCAGAGCATAACCCAGTATTTGTTTCACAGGCAGAGCTTCAAGGAATCAGTTTCTTCAGCTACACGAGTTAAATAAATGGAAGTGAGGAGTGCATCTCAAAAGTTGGTTACAGTTGTAAGTCACTTTTCAGAAATGAAATGTGGTACAACATCATGTTGGTTATAATCCTGGGCCCTTGCTAATTGCTCTCAGAAAGCAGATTCTCGCTCTCATCCTCTGCCCTCAAGCACTTATTCACCATCTCCCTCTGTCCTAGTACACATGCTCATCTGAAAAAAAAAAAGCTATTCAAGGACACAATAAATTAATATTTCTCAAGTTATTAAGGGACCCAAAGACCCATATATATGCACAACTATGTTTCCAAATTCATGTCTTGTTTTTCAAAAATCTACAATGTTCAAATGAATGATGGGATTCGAACTTGCTATTAAACGGCACACATGCCTCAGATGTGACAATGGCTATTAGTGTTCATATCTGGTATTTCAGCATTTCCTGTGGTGAATTTTTTCCTGTAACTGAGAAGTAATTATCACAAAGTTACTGGGTTATCAGACTTCTAATGATGTTATAATTGCTTTCATTATACAATTGATTTGTCACAAATGTTCATATTACAAATATTATTGACCTCCTGCCACTCCTATAACATAATTAAAGTTTCAGTTCAGTTTAACACGTTGCCCTCCCATGCTGCTGAAGACATCACAGAAGCCACAAGGTGCCTGCAGTCACTCTGCAGCTCAGCAGCTGGCTGAGAACCTGGCCAGATGGTATTTTGCCATCTCTTCTCCAAATTCTTACCTTCTCCATACTTCACTTTGGTCTTCCAACAGCTTAACTTTGCCTCCTTATTTCACCATGCTTCATCTACCCCCACTGCATCATATTTCTCTCCACACACAGAACTTATTTCCTGTTCTATAGTTTTCCTCTGGACGCTCGCTACATTTGCACCAAAACCAAACTAGTTTCTGTGTCTGCTTGGTGTTTTTCTTTTTGATAAATTAATATCCCAATTAATTCACTTTCTATTTTTTTCAGAGTGTTCAATTTCCAACTCTTTGCACAGTTATTTTTCTTGCTCATTTCTTTCTGGAGATTTTGTTGAATCCTCTTAAAGTTAAGAAGAGACCAAAGGAAGAGCAAATACAACAGTTTTTAATTGTCTTGCTTTAGGAGCCCCTTCAATCCATGCCTGTTTAGATAGATTTGCTATGGAATTCCTACCTTCCACAAGCTCTTGTTCTGAAATAACATGAGAACTCTGTGAGCAACCCTTCCGAAAATGAAATCCCTGAAATCTAATATTGTTGACACCTTTATTCAAGGTTACTACCTTCACACAAACCTCAGCAAGACCCATCTCTCCCTTATTTTTCGTGCCTGCCAATTAAGGTTCAGCTGATGGAGGCTCACCAGCCTGCCAGCACCAGGGAGTTCATACACTTTACATACTGACTTCTGCACGTTATCAGGTCATTAAGCCATCCATCTGCCTACACAATTTCTCCTGCATCTCAGAGACATCCACACTTTAAAAGCCACAGAGGAGTAAAAACATAAAGGGGTGAGGGGCAGAATCATGGTTACTCTTATTCTGTCCTCTAGAATCAAGCCAACATGATTAGGAATTAGGGAACTACATAAACATAGCACTGTAAAAAACCAGATGTCCATAACAGTAGAAATTCTGTAGTGTGAGAGTCAAAATATATCCTTTAGGTAGTAAAAAGGGAAGCTAATACCAAGAACAAATAATACCGGAAAAAATCTAAAATGCATGAACCTTTTAATACTCTAGAGAAAAATCTTTGTCAAGAAAAGTAAAAATTAATACATGTTTAGGTTGTTTGACATTGCTGACATTTAAATTACTGCATTATTAAATGAAAAGGAAGGAAAAAAAAACCCTAAAAGTTACGTAACACATATGAATCACCATTGTCTGCAGTGAGAAACAAACACCCAGTAACTCTCCTAAAATGTCTATATTTAGACAGAATTCTTGCCTGTGTAGCAATCTGAAATGCAGTGTCAGAAGTAGGCTACATCTAACTCCAGGAGTTGAATAATCACCTGATTTGCACTGAAGATACACCAGTGTAGATCAGGAGCAACTTCACTGAAGTCAAGGTGATGCCTGGGAAGGCTGACCTGGAAACAGAGATCAGGTAGAATAAAAGGATAAAAAGCTATTTATTGAAAGGATACAGAATCTGAAAAAAAAATAAAAGCTAAAATTGAAGGCATCAAAGGAATTGAGAATAAATCTGTCCCTTCACTCAGTAGCCACATATCCATTCTCTGATAGGCAGGAAGAACATTCAGCAGAGTAAATATGTGGATGAATTTTAAATGGTAAATTCCAGAATCCATACTGTTGCTCTCTAATGCCCTTCACATTATGCCCCCATTTAACCACTTGTGAGGATCTCCACAAATTCTGAATATTACACTCTAAGAACCTATGGCCAGCTGTGTGATTGTATCAGGAGATGAGGTCTGTCAACAGGTGGGAATCAGCGGTCTCATTTAGCCCACGTACCACTCATTTAAATCACAAAATTGATAGAAACAACAGCAGAAACACCCTTGTGAAGCCAGATTTACAATCTCTGCCTTAAAACAGGCTTTATTAGTATGAATGTTTGCATCTCTCAAAACAGCATTAATCTGCTTATGAGAACCACTAATGCCAGAATATATGGATTAGCCCTACGGACTTGGAAAGAACAGGAAATATCCTACATCATAGAAGGCTTTTGCAGAAAACCTTTCAAACAGACCTGGCTGCTTCAGCTACAGAATTCAGAACAAACAACACCGATTTGGGAGTAGGAGAGGCTGGCTAAAAAATACAAAACTCTTACACAAAAGATGAAGCTTACGTCACATAAATATTTCAAAGTGCTACTGTGCTACCAGTTGCTTAGCAATGTCCTCTCCTCTAACAAAGAGCTGTCTTTAGTTCCTAACAAGTTCTAACGCCAGAGACAGCAATCCTGGTACTCAAGCTTTACAGACGCTTCGGAGGACAGCGACGCTGATCCTGAGAAATCACTGCACAGCGACTCTGCCCGCCCTGCTCGTGTCTCTCCAGCTTGTTCAGCGCCTGGCTCTGCAGCGCTGTCTCTTTCCATGTCCCCCATGCCGCGCTACCGACTGCTCCGACCCAGTGTCACAGCAGCAAACTGCCCGCGCTGTCCCGCCGTGTCACCTGCCCGCGGGTTAGGGAGCTGCAGCAGCTCCCCGAGGGCTCAGAGGGACACACACAGGTGGAAGAGGGGAAGGAGTGAGGTATCATCTCTCACTTGGCACAAGCTGTTCCACCTGTTCTGCTCAGACCATCTCCTCCAACTTCCGCTGTGAGGAAGCGTGACTGGAGACTTGATTCAGCTTTCTATTTAAAGCCAAAAATGTCATCTTACAGTGGTGTAGGAGCAAGACAATACTGCCAGTCTACTACTGTTTAAGAGCTCTTTACAGGAATTTCACTCTTTCCTGAACAATCTCTTTCCTGAACAACTAATCTCGAGCATGCTGATGATGCTTCACGCAGAGAGGTGGAAGAGATCAGGCAGAGCCAAAGAAATCCATCAGGCCTTTTTTTTACAAGTTTGGAGGCAGACTTTAAAAAAAAGAACTTACTTTTAATATACTCCCTGCCATACTGCGTTCTGCTCATGAGTGCACAAATAAATTTGAACCCCATTTCCGAGACATTAAATCTCTCCAGAATGCACCATTTAGACTTTAGGTAATACAGAGCTAAAAAAAGATGCACAAAGTTTCAGCAGCAGGACCAAAATTAGAGACCTAGGCAAAATTATCCAGAGAAAATTTCTTTCAGAGCATTCGTCATTCATATAGCGAGGCATGACCCCGGTGGTGCAAATGTCCATGTGTGGTTTGTGGGATTTTTAATGAAGAGCACAATACTTAAAATTATTACTCTTCTTCCTAGAATCCTGAAGTATTGAAACATCTTTCCCCAGAATCCCAAAATAGCAGAAACAATTGCATTTGACGTAACAGTAACTATGAATTATAGATGCCAAGATTTGAAACCAGTTATCATTACATATACTTTCCTCTGTTTTAGTCAGTTCTCTTCCAGTTAAAGAATTCAATTATATTTTTAATTAATCACATTACTGTCAAAAAAAAAAATGCAAGAACACTGATGATTACTGCAGTTATTTTCTAGCTATTCTGAGCTTAAACTTAAAGAATGTCTTTTGGGAACACCGTCCTTTATTTTCTGGCAAATGATGCAATTACATTTACCAGTAAGACTGAGTAATTGTTAATTTTACAATCAATTGCTTCAGGACATTTTTCACACAATATTCACATACATGTACATCTTTCCATTTCTACACATAATCTGATGACCGCTAAAAATACGGTGGATACCGTAGATCCATCATTTCAAAGAGGGCACATAGAGAAACTGACAACACATTACTGAATCTTATCAGATGTAATTAATCACTCTGTCAAGTACAATTCCTTACTCCTGTGCTAAATTCAGGCTCAATTGGCAATACCGCTCATGACCAGAGTCCCATCAAACTCTTGATGTGTCACCGAGCCATTCATCAATACATTCCATAAAGTAAAGATGTATAAGAAAATTCACGTTGGAATACATGCCTCATACAAAACAATCCTCTAAAATACCTAAAGAGCAATGCTGCAAACTGCAATGACGACTGCAGACCTTGTAATCCACGGAGTTTTTGTGTTCTTTCCCATGGCATTTTAAACCAGGCTCTGTTCACCAGGGGATTGCCACCATTATCAGCAGCCTAATTACGCTCCAGGGGAAGGTGCCACCAGGGCAGCTTGGGATCCAAAGACAACCCTGAGGCTTCCACACAGCTTGCAGAAGGTGCAGCTGCAGCTCCTGGGCAATTTGCTGCGAGCAGCACCCTCCCAGCCCTCAGAACACCAAGCCTGGCAGTGTTAGAATCACGTGGAGAGCACCCTTTACAACACACTCCAACTCTTGGTCAGCCCCAAAGTGCTCCAGCAGCTGGACTGGGGGATCATTGTAGGGCTACCAGTAAAAATCATTCCCACAAGAGTTACCAGCAGCACCTTAGAGACGTCACAGCATTTGCTAGAGTAGACAAAATCTTGGAAGTTTATGACACTAAATATTATTAGTGCTGCCCAGTCAGTTAGTGGCTCTATTCCTGACATTTGAAGCCATTAAATTTGAAATGGAAAAGTCTCTCCTGGATCACCAGAAATGCATGACAGGTATTAGCAGCATGGTACTGCAAAATGAAGAGGCAAATTGGGAAAGTTCCTGACGCAGGACAGAGTCAGGCCTGTGCATTTCAAAGGTAAAATATGAAAGAAGAGAATAATTTAAACAACTTACCCAGCCCTTATACCAGGCAGAAATGGGAAAAATATTGAGAATTGAGATCTGAGTTTCTCTGGGAAGCTCATAAGCACAAACTATCCATGCACTTTAAACAACTACAATGAGCTCCAGGAAAGAAAGTCCTCAAGGTGCTCTCAGGGCTTTACACTCTTTGAAATCCTCAGGAACTTGCTAAAATAAGGTGGGTGTTTTTTTATACAGGATTTTGTACATTGGCTTCTTAATTTATATGACAGTCAAAACATTTCACAAAACAGCAGATTTCTAAGACAACTTTCTACACGTCAAAACAAGACAAAAAGAACTGAAGTGCTGGCAAGCAACAGCAAGGTATCAGACCTGTATTTCAAATGCTTGGTTTCAACTGGACTAGAAATGATTTAGGAAAAATTTCTTATTAAAAAAAATAATAAATAAATTTCAGGAAGCTAAAATACTTGGGCTAAAGACTGCTGTCAAATAGGCACTTCGTCCTCCATCCCTACCAAGGGGCTTGTCTTTGTGCAAGATCTGCTTTCATGGATTTCTCCCAGGCCCCACAGTAATACACATGAAAGACCATCTCTAGCACATCACCACTATCAAGTAAGAAACCCCCACTCACACAGCAAAAGGACAGGAGGAAATGAAAACTACTTTCAGTAAAGTCATGCACGGAGCTGATTCTCATCTTGAAATATTTTGACTTTATTTCAAATATGGGGATAAAAAAATAATTCTCCTGCAGGCGGGTTTACTTCATAAGAAAAAGATCTTTTAATGGAACAATTTTCCTTTGAAAAGATGTTTTAAAAGTAATCTTCTCTCCCAGACTGTAATTTACAAACTATTAGGTCTGCTCATAACGGACAAGAGCACTTGTGGTGATGAATTCTAGCAAAGGCACACTGGCCAAAGAATGTTTTCCAGATGATTTCAGAAGTGAAGGCATTAGGGAAGTTATCATCACCCTGCAGAAGGACTGAATTTCCAAGCAGGTTTTCCTTTCCTGCTTTTCTTTGCTCATGTAGCTGCTCTGCATAAGCCCGAGTGGGAAGTTCCCTCACGACGAAATCTCCCACAAATTCAAAGGGACTTTGACTCAATGCAGCTGCTCAGGTCACACACAGAAACGGGCAGGGCTGTATTTCCACTGCACAGCACTGCCTTCACCCAGACAAACTAAGTACTAACTCAACTATTTCTAAATTATTGGGCTAAACTTATTGAAAAAAAAAAAAATTCTTTCTTTTTCTTTTTCCCCATACCATAGACTGGAGTTGGTAATTTCCTTCTTGGAAAATCTAAAATGTCAAATCTAGATGAAAGGCTTGAGAGCCCAGGGCAGAGCCACACGGGCCAGGCCCTTGCAGCCTGTGGCACTCAGCCCTTGATGGAGACTCACAAAAGCCACAAATGTCACTGCTCTCTAAACACAGTGCTTATTACTGCATCACATCTGTGCGAATTCTGCACTTCCAGGAAGGAGAAACAGTAAGTTCCAGGGGGAAAAAAAGCTACAACTATCTCGGGAAAGAAAACAAAGCAAACCAGTGGAAATGCCTTCGCATTTTGATATAATTACTTTCAAAGTAACTCTTCATAATTTTTGTACTTTGTCTTTGAGCTTCCAAAAGCACAAACAGGAATTTCTCCAGCTCTAATTGCTCCTCAGAATACTTTTTTATCAGATTTCATAAAATCATGTATTTTAAAGCTTTAAAAACATTACACAGTTATGCTATCTTATATTAAAAGGAATGAATGACTGTATCTGTCCCTAAACATCACCTGCACTTGTTAAAGTCCTTCTTTTGTTCTCTTCAATTCAGTAGCTACCATCACTGCAGGAGGCTGCCATTTTTCTTCCTTCACACTTTGAAAATAAATCCTCCATGTTTTAAGACAATATTTAACTTCTATTTTCTTATTTATTGGCAGATTTATGATGCTGACGACCACGACACAGACACAGGATCTGTTCTTTGCAGCTCCCAGTAACTGTTCTAGCAAAAATAACCAAGTCACCTCTCAGCTCCTTTCACACTGCAGCTCACCCTCCAAGATGCAAGCATCACAAAATGAAAAGACTTTTGAGGAACTCCCCACTCCAACTAACAAATGTGCATGGTCGCTGTACCTTGTAGTACACACACTGGAGTATCTATACAGCTCTACAATTTGTGTTTTTCACAGAGATCTAAAGGAATACTCTCAAGTGAATGCTCTATACTCTTTAAAATCATAAATATGAGCAATTAACTGAAAGATATAAATCTCCCGCTACTGAAAAAATGACTAATGCATCTTCTAACTAATGGACTGTGAATGCTATAAAAACCTCAGGCTTACAGAAGTGTCCTTTTTGCCAGCTCCTAGTGCTTTCCAGATAAATATCTAATTATTTTTAAGTAAAATTTCAATACACAAATAATCTCAGCAGAATACTATAAGTAGATATTGATATATTCCTACAAAGATGTCTTCACTGGCTGTAGAAACCATTTAGACTTGTTATGCTTTTTGTGTATTTCAGAATGTTTTGGGTTTTTTTTCATCTGCTATGAAAGACTACATATATTTCTAATAGATAATTTCAAATCAATTAGAAATCAGTCTGGAATTGACACAAGGTCAGTGGAAACTACGGGCACAATAAATCCATCACAAATCTTACCTGAAAGCTTAAGAAAATACTTTCAGATTGAGCAGCACTTTAATTATTCTATTAAATAAGAGATAATGTTTATAAAAACAATTTATACTTAGTAATATAATTTTAAAAACCTCCTAGCAATTGAAGAAGAGGTAAGAACATTAAAAAAATCCTAAAATTAGCAACTTCTGTAATTTCCATCTGCTTCTTAGATACTCCTGCATAAGAAAGGTTCTTCAGTTTTGGAAATTAAAAATAAAATTGAAAAAAAAAAAATTGGTAAGCCTAAGAGAAGCCTGTTGGCATACTGAGTCCACTGCATCAAAAAGGGTTCACTTTTTTGGTTAAAAGTGAAAAATCAACTCTCTCTGTTCTAAGTGGTCTCTCCAAGGCAGCCCATTGGGATCATTAAGAGGTGTTTTGGTTAACAACGAGCTAAGCAACACAAGGCTGGGTAGAACTTACACGGGCAAATGTGTAACAATAAAAGCATTCCAAGAAAAGATGAATTTCTATTGCTACATGAAGCTAAAATATCTATATTTAGAGATAAGAAGTAGATAAAAAAAGATGCCTCAAGAATCCTTAAAGAAAGGAGAGATCTCTCAGTTTGTCCCTTCAGCCCCATGGACTTTGCCAGGCTCCTGTTATAACCAGAAGGTGCTGGCACATTTCTGCTGGAATGAACCTGTGCTTTTCTCTAGCAATTTTACAATGACATGTCAGACGAAAACTCAGTGAAAGACAAAAAAATTGGGTCTGGTCTTGGTCAAATCTGACCAACAACCAAAAGTGATCCATTTTTATACACAGTACACTGCACACCTCAAAAATCAGCAATTGCTTGACTGTGCCATCTGATGGTGGAATTGTGCCCCATCTCCCCACACTGATTGTTAAGACCTTCCATAGGATCCAACAGGAAGGGCCTCTGAAATAATTTCATTAATACTTTTATTAATATTTTCATTATCATTTTATTAATATTTTATTAATAATTTTATTAATTTGAAATGCAACTAATCTGAATGTGATGAAGAAGGTGAAACCGAGTACATCAGAAAGTGGTTCTAAAAGGAGGACTCAACAGTTTTAGAAATTACACCAACATTGGAGTTAAAACTGGTAGCAACATGAAGTTTATTTGCTGGTCAAAATCAGAATTTAGTACTGGTCAGTACCTAACTGAACACAATACACTGTGATACAAGACTTTGCAATGAAGATGGTCAGTCCCTGGAACAATTTCGCAAGAGATTTATCACCCTAAACATAGCTTGAACTCTGTATTTCCTTTCCCTAGACAAGGACTTAATTTTTGAAGCAAAAGGCAGCACTTCAGCCTACAGTCCTAGTAAAGAACAAAAGTATAATATTGTTTGCAAACGCACACACAAAATCACAATTTGCAAAGAAGTATTTTGCCACACCAAGTGCTTGGTTAATGAGCTCATTTAAAGGAAGTAATAGCACAGTGATTCGTGCTTTGATTTCTTGTAAAGGAATGACCAGATATTCTAGAACACTGTCAAGAGAACCATGATTTTGGAAAGCTGACATTACACTGACCCACTTACTTTCAAAAGCATTGTAACCATTTGTCAGCTCATGAAACTTAAATATGTAAGTAAGTGTTTTACTTGAGCAGTGAATTGAGCTTAAAATCTAGCTTATTTTGCTTTTGCAAGGAAACATGATCAGCATCAGAAGAAAACTGGAATATTTTACCAGTTATAGCTTCTATGAAGTCTGACTGCTTGACTCAGCATTACAGCTCCTACTAAATCTCTCCAGACTAATTAGAGAGAAACTAATTATGACACTCACAACCAATGCACTTCGTGGATATCTGAGTTTTAATAAATTAACCATGTCATTTTATTCAGTGTCGTCTTTCCTTACTGCATGTGACATATATCACACCAATTACTGAGTTTTCAACTACATCTGCCACAGGTCAAAATAAAGCAAAAAAAAAAAAAAATTACTTATTGTATTTGTCATCATAAGATCCCTTATTTTATAATAATAATACTTCTACTGCACACCAAGCTGTAAGGTCAACAACTACTTTCTGAAACTTATTAAAGTGCATTTTTGTGAACAGAACATCCAGATTTGATTTCCACACAACTGTTATAACAGTCAAATCTCCTTAAGGGGCCAACAAAATTAGGGAAGAGGGAATGCCTGCTTTTCTAAACTAATACTAGATATGTTGGTGGTTGCAACCTAAAGCTGACTGATGTAAATGGAAAGCTTTCTACTGATTTCTTCATTCTCATCCAAGCTAATCGTATCATCTGTGTTCCACATAGCTCAGTTAAAGAAAAAGGAGAAGAAAAACCAAACGAGTGATTCAGGAGGAAACAGAAATGGGATTATCTGAACATAATCTGAAACAGGATTATTTGATGTCATCTACATCTGTAGAGCAGTAGAATATCTTGGCAACAAATGCTGCAAGATGGGGGCTATTCCATTTCACTCCAGGGTCATAAGGAAGAGCGAGTGGGCACATACCAGAGGTCTCCAAAGCCCTCTGCCTTACTTCACATGATTCTTTCCATGGAACCTCCCAAATCTCCATGACATAGCATGCAGATATTTATTTATTTACTATCCTAAGCTGAATTTCATATCAATAAAAACAGAGCATTCACATTATATAGAATCATGTTAAATTCTTACTTGAATTTAGTTTAGGTTATTGAATTGCTTGGGTGGGGAGGTTGTTCGTTTGGCTGGCTTTTTGATTGGCCCGTTGTTTTCTTTGGGGCAAGGGGTGTGAGGGAAGGTGTCTCAAAGTGAGAGAATGAGCTTGGAGAATGAGCAAAACATGCAGAAGATGATTCTGAAGACTTGAAATCGGTGAGATTGTACACAACGTGATACTCTATCATTGGCTTACTAATCTTGCAATAGCAAAAAGGGTTGAATTTGTGCTGGCAAGCAAGAGAGTGGGTAGGGTCAAGGTAGGCAAAACATTTGCTGTTCTGCTGAGAAAGAAGTTCAGAAGCAGAGTACTCCATTTCAGATGGGCAGGAGAAAGGCACTGAAATCACATCATCCACATCTTCCATGTGCACACATCGGGCAAAAAGAAGGAGCAAAGACAGCACAGAAAAACTTTCTAGTCTGAAGTAATTAGGCACAAATATAGACATCCTTAGAATGAACACAGGGACACCAAGGAAATCTGTACTTCTTAAAACAGCATGCAGGCACCATGAAATGGATTCAGGACTCCAAAGGAACATTGCTCCAGCCCCCTGGTTAACAAACACGGACCACTGCTGAGACGCATCATTTAGCTCTCTCTTTGAGCAGTGCTACCTTGGGTGGTTAATTGGATCATACCATGGTGTAATTGCACACAACTGTTCAGTGTAAAATCCTCAGTTACTGGAATCAAAGTGTTTGAGAAAAAACAGAGAAAAACTCCAATAATTGTTTTAAAGTTAGTTGACAAGATACTTTTGCTTCCACTCCACTGAGCAGACTTCTGCCTTTCTTGTCTGCTATAAAGTTACGCTACAAGCATGTCAGTTCTGTGACAAAAGACAATCTTAGCAATGCAACGAGACAGTATTAGATTCTAATTGCTGAAGTTTCAAATTATCTTTGTTGAGATGCAATCACTGTCTCCCATATCTATTTTAATAACCCACAACTGCCTACCTAGTTTTAAATGCTGAACTTTAAATTACTCTAGTAGCTGTTACATGGTTTTGAGGGATAGTTCTAATGCACTGACACCTCACATGAAGAAAACCATTCAAAATACACATGCACTAAGTAATTAGCTGCTGAAGTAGATTTAAAGCCACAGCAAACTGTATCTGTCACAGTGCAGAGAAGAAAAAGAGTCAGAATTCCTCAGCAGGGGAACACCTGCTTTTTGCAGAGAGGAAAGCACACTCAGACAGCAGCACTGCAATCCACTCAGCAGCTCTACTGCCCAGATCTGGGCATGCGCCTGTTTTCAGTTAGGTTCCAGAAAGTCAAATGCACAGAAAGCTGTGGAAATTGTCAAAAAACTGGAACTACTCTTCATCGTCTAACCTTTATGGCATACAATCCCTTCAATACCACAACACACACTTAGTGGACCTCAATCTGTTAAATGCTTTTTGCTGCTGATATTAACAGCCCTAACAATCGGACACTGCCTAAGTGAATTGCTGCATCTGTCGGCTGGAGTCGATCATGCTCCATTTATCAGTTCCAGGATTTTCAGATCATAAAGATGACCAAATCAAAACAACATTTAATGGTGTTGAGGGAACTATTTAATACATTCATATACAATTATTTTAAACAAATGTGCCATTTTTCTAGTGATAAACCCATTCCTGGCCATTTGAGAGAAAACTGCAATCTCTTAGTATCTTCCTAAAGCTCTAAACCTCACTGGCACCCTGCTTTATTTCTTGTATGCTTCAAATAAGTGGTGCAACCATTTTAACCTCTTCCAATTAACGCAAAGGTTTACGAGACCCAGCCATCACTTCTGATATTAATAAATGAAGTTATGCAGAGACACAGTACATTCAAAATACTGTGCACTTCTATGGGAAAGACTGGCATATGTACTGGCAAGAGAAGACGTAACAAGAAACAATTAGAAGCAAATTAACTCTATGGATTATCAGGTTATTTCAAGAATGAGTGACTTTGGAACCGTATTCCCTCTAAAATCTGGGCTATATTTTGGCCATATTTGTTGGGAACTTCATTCCTGTTAGAATGAGCCTGGTGCACTACAAATGAATTGACACTCGGTGACCTTTGCCCATGTGATTGATGTTGCCACATAAGTAAAAGGCAGTAAAGCATATGCAGTTTCCCATCTGTATTACAGTCACCATTGCTGGTTTACAGTTGCTGGAATTTAAGCACAAAGATGGACTTAAGGATCTCTGGTACAGCAATTCCCCCCCCAGCCCCTCCAAAATGTTGCTACAACATCTGATTTTATAGAGGAAGAGTTGGCAGCTACTTCTGCAGTTAAAGCATAGAGTTAAAAATATGAATGCTGCTCTTCTTAAATATACATATTCTACATACAGTTTTTCTTCATCAACTGATTTATACACCGATTATATGCTATTACATATTTTAGATATGTAAAAATATATTCAATCTGAAAGAAGACAATTCACAGTTAAAAGAAAAAATTTACCTGATTAACTTCAAGTTATTTAGGTAAATAAAAACACTCAAAAAAATACTTCATGCCAGAATTATTAGCCAGCAGTGATCCTGCTACAGCAATGGTGGTAAAACGTTTCAGCAGCATACTATATAGCCACAGAGTTCTGAGTGATTTTAGCTCTTGCTTATCCGAATTCATCTGATTTTATTTTTTGCCAATTCTATGCAGTCCTGTAATGCATCTCAATGCTTTACATTACTGAAATCAGAGGCAGTTTCCACCACATGCTCATGCGTATTCTTAGGGAAAATCTGCTTATTATAAGGACACAGCTAAACTGTGCTCAATTTGAGAGGAAATCCCTTCTGTCACACGATGTGCAGCCACTGGTAAACCACCCATCCCACGCGCCTCCCGTGGGGCATCCATCTTGTTTGGCAAAGAGAACGAAGAATTTAAATTTTAGCCACTGTTATAAATGATCAGAAGCCAATCTAAAATAAAAGAATTTATTTAGTAATTTTCCAAGGATCGAATTAAAAAGCCACAATAAAATCGGACAACATCAACTGAATGTTGGGTGGACAGGTCAACAGCAGCAACGGTGCTATCCAACCTTGCCCACAAATGCTGGACTCCAGCATACAACTTTTATACAGTTTTTCTGTCCTGAGGCTAGGTCTATTGAAAGTCCAAATATTCATGTACTTCTTTATTCCCAAGAAAGGTTTTGAAAGGAGTTCCCGTAAGTCTGAAAGAAGTCTCAAGAGTCTTCCCGGAATTTCCTTTTGGGGTATTATATGATCATCCTCTGGATCCTCCACCAAGATTGATATCAGGTCATCATAAGCTTTCTTCCTAAGTTTTCTTGAATAGGTATCTAGGAAGATTACAGGGCACAAATCTCACTGGTCCTGGAGGCTTCTAATCTACTTATCACTGAAGTTTACTCCTGACACAGAAGGAGAATCTATTTCAAGCAAGAATGCCATTGAAAAAGATCCTAAAACGACACAGTCTCTGATTTCCCAGGGAGAAAATAAAGCATGTTTGTTTGAACAGGAGGTAACAAATCCAGCAGGCAGAAAAGTTAACTGATGAAGATACCTGCTTTAAAAACTCTTACTTTGTGCCCCATATGTAGTTTTCCTACCTCATAAATTAAAAAGGACAACAAAGCAAAAAGAGAAAGACGACAAAAAACCCGAAATCAACCTAATATACTCTAGGGTGAAAGGGTACATCATCCCTACCTTTAAATACCTGATTGAAGCTCTTTATTTTAGTATTCAGAGGAGCAAGGAATGGTGAGAATAACTCCAGGGAGAAGGGACTGAAACTGGTTAGTGCTGTGTGTATGTAAGACTTTTACCTGTGTTATTCATTACAGGGATATCTTCTGTATGCAGCACTGATTTCCTCTGCTTTTCCTGCAGTAAATGGATGTAGACTGATAATGATTTTTTGATTAGACTGTGAAGGTTTCTATCACAGTAACAAAAATTTATTTTATGTATAAGGTGTGTTTCCTTTTTGTCAACAATACTTGAGGCTAACAATGCAATCTGGACACTCAACACTAGAGTTAAACTGAATCAAACATTCTACTTGAGATTTTCACCTCATTCCTTGCATGCAGCAGGGCCAAGACACAAGAACATTCAAGACTAAGCCTTCACACTTGCCTAAATTACCTGGTGAGCTTTCCAATACCGGAGTAAGGACTACTGGACGGAGTCAAAATACAGCTTTTACTTCTTTCATGATACCTTGGGCTCTAATCAACATGAAGAAGCTGGTTGTAACAAACTTGTTATATTCCAGGATTGTATTATCTCTGTGTACATAGGTTTGAGGATATATTTCTGTCAGATTCTTTTGTTTGTTTCTCATTAAGTACTTTATATTTTAAGAAATTTTAATTATGTAACAAAGTTGCAGCATCTTTGAAAAGATTTCTCACCCTTAAGATTTTTCCCTCTAAGGCATATATTACCAGCAATAACAGCTAAAATTGTACAAGAAAGTTTTTTTTGAGTGAACTGCTTTGCCCTAATTATTTGAAATGGTTAAATCCCATGCCAGCAACCTCAGTACACATTTGGCAGTATGCCTATACTCTGTTACTGGCACTTATAAATATCATTGTGAACAGAACTTCTCCCAGCGTTGCTGCCCATATAGAATTAAATAGGAAATTTTTCAGAACACAAGCAAAAATATTTGTCTAGTCTATGAAAACAGAGGGCAGTAAATCAAAGAGCAGCAATTCACCCCTGTCTGGCAAATGCTGTCTGAGACTCATGGTTAAATATCATTTTGTTATCTTTCAAAGCACGTGAAAGCTGAATATTAATAAGAGTATGTGTAACAAACTGAGTGTCTAACATAAGGCATGGCTTACTACATTGATGCTACTATTACAAAGGGGCCAGATTTTAAACATGTTCTGAGTAAGTCCTGCCTTAAATTCCCCTATTAACACAGATCCCCATTGTACCTCTTCTGCTACTGATCACACTTAATGAAACACTGGTGGAAATCAGCAAGATCACAAGACAAAACTGAGAGCTCACCTAGTAATTACATCTCCTGGGACTCCTTTATGTTTTACCTTAGGAAACTACAGGTCATCACCATCCCTTTTATTTGCCTTTTACTTGTTTGAGCAAACATTTCTGCCTGCCAATTTGCAAGCATAGTGATTCCCATAGTTACAGTTTCCAGTAAATGTAATGGCTAAAAATCAATAGTCACTACAATTCTTTTGAAGTTCATTATAAATTTCAATGCAACCAGAACTAGTTAAGATCCCCTGGCTACAATGACTCAACCACATGAATAAATCTACACAAATGAATAACTATTTTGGGGTCAATGCAATTTTTCACCAGTGTGAAGGAAGTTTCAAAGACCTTTTTATAAACCAAAGATTAGGAAAGAGGCAAAAATACTCCTGGGAGAACTAACACTTGTGTATATTCAACTATATGCTGTAATTTTGCTCCGACCCATTTTCTGGGAACAAATGTTTAGTCTTTAATAAATTTCTATGTTATCCCCTATCTGACTGCATGCCCAAGAATGCCTCCTATCCAGCACTGCTTTATTCAAAACTCTAACACTGTTATTATTCAAATAGTATCTGTCCAGTTGCACAGGAGGCTCAGTTATTCCATTACACCATAGAAATAGCATGTACCTGTGTTACCTGAAGATATTAAACTAAATGAAGTTGGTTTCCTTATCTCTAAATCTTTGTTTTCAAACAGGGGCCACAGGGAATCCACTGCCCTGCTCACCACCAGCAGAGGGGAAGGGTAATACACCAATTTCTGCAGCACAAATCCCAAAGGTTTTCTAAGCTCATGCTGTTCTTCTTAGATCTAAAGTATCTCCCCAGAACACAGTGCAGAATCTCTCAGGAAAGCAAGTACCCAGCATATACAACAAAATGGCTTGTGTTTCTGCTGCCTTTGACAGATCTGCTGAGCAGCAGCTGAAAGCATTTGGCAGCACTAATCAGGTCCTGGTTGGAGCCCAGGAGCCAGCAGGGAAACTGAAGAACTGTGGCAGTAATGTCTCCAGAAACCACCAGGTAGCTCTGCTCAATGACTCTGGGGCACGCCATCATTTTCTTCCTGGCAACATTGTTCTCTTGCAGGAGCCTGCCAATTAAATAAAGGCTTTTGGAAAAGCTGAAACAGCAAGGCCCATTTCTTGAGAATGCTAAAAGGCTTCTGAAATCAGTGGATGCCCAACATGTAGGCTGTTGTCTCCCAAAGCTTTGCATAACCTATGTCTGGCTGAGGACTCAGTAATGCAATTATTTTATTGGCAGATGTCAATGAACACTTCTTGTGCTCTATAATGTTAACTTAAATGCCTTCTCAAACTCAGAATTTAACGCTACTATTTTTTATCTCAAATTTTTACTACATATTCTTTTTCTTTCACAGTTCACTAGGACAAATTGGGAAACACCAAACATCACTCCTACCAGCAATTACATTTTACCATTCTTGCTTCCCTTTATTATCCTTTTGATTTAGACACGGCGCATCAGCTCAAAGTGCTCATATGTCCAGCCCAAAATTCAGTTGGGTTACTCAAGCTATCATACTTGTGTAAGGTTCCACAAAACAAATCTTTCACAGGGAAGAGGGAAACATCCTAGCTACAACAGGAAATAACATTCAATCTCTTCCACTGGTAGATGATTTAAATTTCTAACATTCTAGGTTGCGAGGCAGCGTCAGTTTAACAGGAGTCAGGATGAAAGCTCTCCTTTGCAAAGGTTTTCCATAATTCTCCATTTCATGACTGTTGATTTCCCTTTAGAGGTCAAGTCCCACACAGAACATAGCAAACCACCCAGACCTCCAGCCTGAGTTATGTCACCTTGGCACAAACAACTCAACTCCAAGCAAACAAGAAAAGAATAAACAGACCAGCTATCATGTTGGGTTGTTTTTCTCATCCCTCCAGCACAGCAGCACTGATGGAGTTGCCCTAAACAGGCTGGCACGGCATGAAGCCAGCTTTACATAACCTAATGGAAATGACATGCACAGGAGGGGCAGGGGGGCTCCTGAGCAATGGGAGCATTCCATGAGGGCCCTGTAAACAAAATACTTCACAGTACACCTTGATCCCTTTTCACTGCTTTGCAGTTGTACATAATCAATGCAAGAGTATCACAAGCACTGAAAGCGTGGCTGCAAATGTCTTACACCATTCTACATGTGCCACTGCAGACCCAGGCTTTTAGAGTGCCTCACAATGTTGTTGTAAAGTTATTTTTCTAAGTCAGTAAAGAACATAATCTACAAAGAATTTTACAATTAAACATGCAAAGTATTATGTTTCTGAAATAAGAATAAAAGAGCCTTTTAAGGCTGAGAGAAGAGAAAAATTACAAGAAGCACTTCCAAGGTCAGGGTTTCTATTTCAAAAAAAAGCAACAAGCATTCAAAATCCATGCCCCTATTGTCTTCAACCACACTTAAACTTTAAACTGCTTATCAGTTTTCAGATTAAAACCCTGAATAATATTTTCAAAACTTCTGGTCAACCCACTGAGAATGATCATTATCTTTTACCATCAGAAGCAATTTAACACTACCCCAATACACAGCGTCTGAAGGTCCAAAGATCCCTGAGTTTTACCACAAGACGTGTGGCTCACATCTCAGTGATCAGGACAACATGCTTCCCCCTCCCTCAGTATTTTATGATATTTTCTGCAGAAGACCTACTGCTATAGAAACTTCAATAATATTGCTCCAGGAATTACCAATATACCTTGTTTAAAGCTCCGTTTTACACTGACTCCTGCTATGGTTTGTTGTGTATTTGTAGCTCAGACAATGGTATTAATGTAATGAAGCTCACTCTTACTGTCATGCCAATGAAAATAAAACCAAACATTCTTGCACATGATTGAAGGAAAAATGGGACAGAAATAAAGAACAAAACTGATGACAACCTTATAGCATGATATATACACACTGTCACTGACTATGTGCTCTTCTATTTCATTTTACCTTATATCCACTTGAAAGTCCTCAAACTCAGTCTTTGATATATTTTTCTTTGCAAATTATTTTTTATAATAAACTAGTTGGTTTTCACTTACCTGCATGCAATCCAAAATGATTGAGAAATTTAATAACAGAAACTGTAATTTGTAGTACAGTTATTTCCTTATAATTAACTTTGCTATGCATTTTGACAGGCAGTCTTTAAGATTGAAACTATGACATTCATTAATACAATTTTAAATTTAGCTTACTGATGAAAAATGGCTCCCTGTTGCATAGCCTTCAGTTCTCACTGTCAAAATAATATAAAACCTGCATGTTTTTCTGTCAGAAATTCATCCTGCAGATTTCTTCAGTGTTCCTTCTGGTAAAACAACTTATGGTTTTATATCCAATTCTGAAATCCTTGACATTACACAGAAGACTTTCCTTTATGCCATACTGAAATACAGGGAAGCCTTTTTGCTCTCATAAAGCGTTAACTATTTTCAGTGCTGTGCTATTTCCACAAACTTAGGCTTAGGGAAAGCAAAGGGCCTGCAAGCAAGAGCTAGAAGAGGCACCAAATCACCCGAAATACTCTCTAAGAAATATGAAGCACTAGAGCAATGAAGTCTAAATTGCAGTGCCTTGTCTGGGCTGTTTGCAGGACACAGCCTGAGCAGAGCCTTTGTCATCTGAGTGCCATTCCCTCTCCATGTCTCCATGAGGAAGGCTGAAGGGATCCAATTTACAGGTACCCTTCAGAGGCTTCCACAGCACCAGGGAAGGCTCCACAGCAGCTGAGAGCATTTTGGCTTCCATGTCACACCTCAGACACTGCTCTGTGGGCTGGCAGAGGTCACATGAGTGAGAAACAAACCATCAGCAGCTTCCTGTCATGCAAAATAAAGCTGATGATAAAAGCAGAGTGTAGAATGCAAACTTGAAGGCACATTGAGCTTCAGAAAGTTTCTGTGCCTCTGGCTTAGAATTATAGCTGGGTGATAATGCCTTCTTTATTTTCGCATGTCTACAAGAAAGTCATATAGAATTTAAGATACATGAAGCTACTGCTATCTGATATTTTTCAGTTTTCACCTCCATCAAGGCTATCATGTTAGAAATACCAGATAAGGGTCTGTGAAAAGTTCAGTAGATTCGTTTAGGGATATTGTGATCCATAGTTTTATACGCTGTGATCGTACTGAAGAGAGCCATAAAACAATCTCCTTTTCTGTTACAGCCTTATGATGAGATGTTTACTTAAACACCAAGATAAATCCCTCACTACCACGATGCCCAGACTGTCACGTGGAAAACATGGCCACAGTACCAAACTCCACAACCCAACAGTGCTTCCAAGTGGTGCCTACTGCAGGGGCTCAAAGTCCAGTCAAAGTCCAGCGCAGCCCGGGTATCACAGCCAGCAGCAAGACCCAGCTCTGTGCAAGGAAAGGCACAGCTCAGCAGGAGCTGGGCTTCACACCCACCAGAACCTCCCCACAGAACACCTACACACAGAACCTCCCCCACACAGCGAGTCCAGGGACACTGCCAGGCATGTTCTCATGATGGGGAGAGACTGAAAGACTTCACACAAGAGCTTGGGGTAAACATGTTTAATGATATTTAATGAGATTTGAAGAACTGCATTATTATGGCTACATCAGCCTTTCTACACCAGGGAGGCCTCAGACTGTGGCAAGCTGCTACAGTCCAGCAGAGCAAAGCTAAGGTTGTTTAAAATGCTACATTTAGATTCTAGTCCAGCCTACAAAATCTGAATAACTCAGAAGAGCAATGTCACAAATACACTGACATAGCATTTGGCTTTTAGGAAAGAAGTTTTAAAAAATTCCAAACATCATTCATATGCTGTGCTGAAGTACTTTAAGCTTTCCCCAGCAAAGTCACCTCAGCTTTGTTGATTTACAGTAATGAACTCACTTCTTCTTTCCATTATTGTGTATTGTTTAGTGGCTTTGCTTACAACACTGACCATTATGAACCACTCATGCTCCAAAGCACCTTGGCACAGCAATTCATTACACAATAAACCATTTCAAAACACCTGAGTAACAGAAATGTAATAATCTGTGGTCTAGTATTCTTTTGACTCTTAAACTTCAGATTTCCAGCTACAAGTTCCCACTCGTGCAAGCTACAAGGTTAAGGTTCCACTTAGATCCCATCAGAAGAAACATCATGTATTTTCCTTGAAGAACTAGAACAGAAGGAAGTGGGATCTCCATGGTAGTTACAGAGTAGCTTTTAATGCTGCTAAGCAATACAAATTGAACAGTCAAAAGTCTGGGCAACTAAGGTGTCTCATCAGCAACAATTACTTTTTAATGCAATCCAACTTTGAAATCTCTTGGCTACATTAACAAATATGTGCAAAGGCTACAATAAGAAGGTTTACATGCTACTGAAAACCAAGCACTTTGTTAAATCATTTTGCTTTCATCCAGATTAAACCTGGCTGAGCTGCTTTTAAAAGTAGTTATAACTAGCTGTGAACTCACAGGTATTTTCATAGAGGTATTTTACATGAATCTCAAGGGAACAAAAAAAAGCAAGATTCAATGTTCCTGTTTACATTTGCAAATGAGACTAGATGAAATATGAAACACTTAGTCCTCAATGTAAACAACTATTTCATACATTTTAATAAAGAAATGAGATCATCCAAGGAACTGCTCTTAGATAGCAAGGGAAAATTGGAAAGTAAAATGCATGACATCTCAAGCAAGTGAAAATGCATTGACATTTTATTCAAAGCTCTATCAAAATAAATAAAAACCCTCTCAATCTGCCAATTATTTGGGGTATTAGAGGGGGGTGGGGAGAAAGGCCACTGTTTGGTTTACCCCACATCCATTTTACATACATAAGGCTCCATATGGGAGGCTTTATGCTGAGTCCAGTTTAACATCCATTTGAAATATACAATAAGGGAGCCATTACACAAAATATTATACCAAGGTCCTGGCCAGTTTGCCTCTCTCTTTTCTTGCCTACCTTCTCTCAGCACATAATAATTCTCGAAGTGAAACAAACTGCCCCACCAGCTTTGCTGCACACAACCTGCTTCATAAAAATTCTATTTCTTCATGTCACACAATTGTTCTTCTGGCGCAACTTATTTTCTTCTGAAAATGTACATTTTTATTAACACTGTCTATGTGGAAGCATCTCTTATTAATATTACAATTACTTGTAGAAAGAATATTGCTGCGTTGTTTAATATATTCTGTTACATAAAATATTCAAGACTTATCAGGTTCCTGTGCAAATTCATACATCTGCTACAAAATATTCACATGTTCAGATACACTACTGCAATACAAATATCTCAAGATAATATCCCAAGTAATATATAGCACGATCCACAGATATGGTATCAAAACAGGAGCAAATTTACATTTACAGCTCTGGAACCATATTCCATGTTTGATGAGTAGTCACACAAAGACTGTGAGACTACTCTGTCTGTTTCAAGACGCTTCAATTTCCTCTTTCATGTGCTATTCAAAAAAAGCACATGAGGTGCTTTTTTAGGTGTCCTGAGACACCTAAATTGCCTTTGATCCCCTATTATTGGATTTTCACCAGTTTTGCTCCTTTTTTAAAATAAAAAACAAATACACTCCCTTATATCACTATCCCTTAGCCAATGATATTTACAGGCAGCCTTGTAATGGCATGCCTCGTCCAGAAAGAGTCTCACCTAATGTTTCTCTTCACTCCAGGTGTTTCTGAACAACTCAGCTTCCACACGTGACAGCTGACCCCTCAGCTCACCTTGTTCCCCCTAGGTCATAATGCTGAATCCCTGCCATTTGCACCTCCGAGCACCACGGGCATCCCTTCATCCTGCTGAGCGTGAGGGAAGTCATGCTCGCTTCCTCAGCTCCTCCTTCACAGCCATGGAGCCCACAGAGGGCTCTTCCCAGCAGACAAGTCCACACCACTGACGCCTGTACATGTTCTGCCAGAAGTGCCTATGAGCTGTCAGCAAGCCAGCTCCCCTGAGCTTTGTGTGGCTACAGAGAGCTCCAGCAGTTCAACTCAGGCTCCTTCATATTACACAGTTAGTGGATATTACACACATTACATACAGTTACTGCTGAAAGCCATGAGATAACCTGGGTTTTGGACAGGAACCAGAACAGGCCGCTGTCTGTAGCCTGCGTTTTATCCAGATGGCAACAGAGACAGATTCTGAAAGTCATCATCAGTGAAACTGTACCCAAATCAGTTCCCTCCTGCTAACAGTTCTGCGTTTTGTAGCCATCTCAGGTGCTCATGAGTTCAAAATCCTTGTGCTGTTGAAGTGTTCGTACATGCACATACACAGAACACAGAAGAGGAGAAAGACAAACCCTTTATGAATACAGCATCATACCAGGTCCAGCCAAGTCTTATCCATCACAGCACCAACTTCCAAACCCCAATTTCCATTGCAGCCATAAGAGTTCTCCACAAACAGGAGAACTCAGAAGCTCTTTATGAAAAATCACCCATATCTAAGGAAAAAAGGGACAGGACAACTGTAACTCAGAGATGAGCTATACTTCTTCCATACATAGTTTAAATGTTTTAGTTTCTCATCACAGGCATCCTCATGAAACAGGAATTGTGGTGCGCTCTCAAGAATTTGAAAAATTACCATATTTTGTGTCCACGCTGTGTTCCCTCCAGAGAAGTCCTTTACCTGACAGAAAACACCACTGAGCATTCAGTGACTTAGCCTTCCTGCCACTTGGTCACTGTCCTTAGATGTCATCAGCACTCCACAACAGGGCAGGAAAAAGCAAGATGGGAGAGCACCACCCATAACAGCAGAGGCTTGCACTGGTGACAGCACACAAGGTCAAAACCTCAGTGAAGGCTGGTTTGTTTGAAGGGCACAAGGCTATTTTAACAAGGTTATTGTACCACTTACAAATAACTGAACAATAAAGCCTAATCCTAAAACCCAACTGCGCAAATACAGAATCTCTAACCATTCTTTTCATTTAATACATTAAAAATGCCCAATTTCATTGCAACATTCTTTTGCTGAAACAGTAAGCCATAAACTCTCCAGCAAATGAAAACAAATTTAAAATTTAAATGAGAACTAAGTCAACAATTTGGTGATACAATCATGTATTTTCAATTAGATATTCAGAGTCTGCAAGTGAATTTATTTAGGCCAATGTATCAGCATCATCAACAAAAAAATTCATCATAATTACCACTTTCATCTGGCAGAAATTAGTAGCAGATGTTACGGAACTTTTCCACGTTTATATTCATAGATGCTTGACATTCTCCCATTGAGTTCAAAACACAAAAGCACAATGAATAACAGCCCTATGTTTTGCATCATCATCTGCACTTACTTTCAAGTCCCATCCTGGACTGCAGCAGCCACTGCTTTTCAGACTGAGTCTTAGCAAGATAATTTGCTCCACAGAAAGGATGTGAAACACTGAAATGGAACATTGGCTTGCAGGTCAGTTACTGCCCAATCACTGTAAATATTCCCCGGCCACTCTGATTTCTGTGGACACCACACACTTACTTCACACCATCAGTAAGAAATGTCACTCCTATTCTGCAGCCCCCTGGTAACCAGAATATTAAATTTTACTTATAGAGTTGGACAAGTCTGTGAGCTATGTACAGCAAACTCTTCTACATTAGCCCAGTCAGACTTACCAATACAAACATTTACTGAGTGATGATAAGATTTGTGATTCAGTGTTGAAAAAAAAAAAAACAATGCATGGAGAAAAACAAACACACACGGCTACAAAAAAAAAAAAAAAAAANTTGGCTGTCCAAGTAAAATTATCCAGATTGTCCCCCTTCTTTCTGCTGGTTAGGAATCACACAGCTCATAGTGGTGACAAAGTCTGGGAAGGACAGAAAGGAAGCTTCTCTTATGTACCTGCATTGCAAACAGGGAAATCTAAGGAAACCATGAATCACATGATGAAACTCAAATTTCTTAACATACCTACAGATGTTTGTTTGCTTTTACATCATCCAGGAACTAGGTGTACTGGAGATTTTTTTTTTCTCCTTTTCTTCTTCAAAGGATTAATTTTTCAATCAATTGATTTACTGCATTAACATGAGCACTCAGATAAGAGAACTGGCAGGCACCTGTGGCAAGGAGCACACAAAGAGGAGACAACTGCCTTTTTCTTGGATGCTGTATGTGTTTCCACTGCCTCCTGAGATACAGGAACCAGGGATTAAAATGCAAAGGACCCACCCTATAAAGATGTAACAGGAAGAGACAGATTTGTTCCCACAACTTTTTAAATCTCCTTGCTCTCCCAGATGATATGAATTTTCCAAGACTACCCCTGCTGTGTTTTTCTAGCTTGCTGTTTTGCAGACTGGGCAGTGAGGACTCCCAGCACACCCACAGAGAGGCTGGGCAACGCCAGGAGGAGTGGGGGGAAGAAAACCAACCCCACAGCTTAATTCTTATTTTCCTTCTAATCAAGCAGCTACACCTACCAACATCCTAAAAGATACCTCAGGGACACAGAGACCAAACCCAGAGAAGGGGGCAGGAAAGAGAAGAGGAATTACAAGACCAACAGTGGCACTCTAGCAAGAAGTAAAAAGAAAGCCATGGTGCCTTAGATAAAATACTGACAACTCTAGCCCAGAGCTAGCACGGTACAGAAAAAGTCCTGATGTGCCCTTAATTCCTATTTTACAGTACACAACACAAGCAAAGAGGCAAAAGACCACATTGTAGAAAAAAATATACAAACCACATAAACTGGTAATAAACCTGAAATATTCATGCAATGTCACTCTGCAAAAGCACCTAAAACACTAGAAAGAAAACACTTGGGCATTGCAGTATACTCATTTATAACCGAAAAAACCCAGAAATACAACTTCTCCCACTGAAACCCTCTATTTACTTAAAACTACAGATTATTATACTTTATTTAAAACTTAGTGAGGGAACAATACTAATTTGCATCTGATAACAATTACAAATAGTTATAAATCTGCACTTGGAGTTAAATATTCCTGCAAACAGGTATACATTACATTTATTGAACTACATAAAGGAGATGTTAAAGTAACTGGATAGCAAGACAAAATGAAAAAACTTTGCTGTATATATACCTTTAAGTATGTTTGATTAGTTAAAAATGTAGCTACATTTATCACTTTGAGTTAATGGTGATTAGCAATGTTTTTCACGCAACATAAATTGTTACTGGGAAGTAGGAATACAGGAAGCTTTGTGTTGTTGGTTTATTTTTGGGGGGGGGTCTTTGTTTCTTTTGTTTTTAATACAGTAAAAAAAATAGCCCTCCTTGCAAGCATCAGTTAGCAGAGAGACTCTGCTCCCACCCCCAACAACTCTTGCTATTTTCAAGATACAAGTGCAAGAATGCACTTCAAAAGTGCACAGCGTAGCCATAAGGCTTTTATCACAATTCTTGTAGGTCTCCTGTTTAATGAGATACCAATAAGAGTATAAGGTAATTATAAACAGTAACCTGGAGGGCACGAGAGCACAAACCAGTTGTACTATTCCCAAAGCTGGCTCAGACATCTAAGAGAAAGATAAATCTGACAGAGTGTGAGCATTGTAATATTAACTATTAATGAATTCAATCAATGTTTTCTAGATCGTTCTGGAAAATGTAGCAGGGGAAGGTAGCAAGCACTCCCATACCCATTGAGATCAACTTTACTTTTTATAGAATATTCCTGAACATTTTTCTATAAACAGTAGTTTTTACAAACACAAAAGTAAAAGCACCTCATGTCTATCAGCCCCAGTATCCAAGGGATGCATCTGCTCCCTCTGGAACTCATTCCTGATTCACAAGGCAAGAATCTCTTCCTTCCTCAACTATGTGCCATTCATTTTACTTTTAGTCTTCTTGGCTGTTTGCAAACCCTTAAGCTACCCACAGATAAACATACCAAGCAGAATGCAGGAAGATCCACAAATTTTCAAATAATTAATTTCTCCTTTCAGTCAAACAGTTTTCTTTTACAAGCAAAGAGTTTCTTCTTCTACCGAGTGAAATTTTGGAAAAGTTCTTCGTTAGAAAGCTAGACACAGAAGAAATACATGAACTGCCTGGCCTCCCTAAAGACAAGCAGGAATATTACCTCATGACACACACAGTAACAAGATGCTGAGAGTGTGGGTTACATTCCATGGTGCTAGAGATTCCAAGGATTTCCTGACTATGAAGGACCAAGTACCACATAATCAGAGGTTGTCTATCAAATAAAAGGAACATAGCTGTTCCTCTCAAAATTGGTATTACAGGGCAATAGACAAATCAATCACACATTGGGATCATGCACTTCATACCACATGTGGTCAGGGAAAAGCACAACACAACCACTGTGAAAATGAAAAACAGGAGGCAATTGTATCTTTGGGTCTATCTTACACAAAGTGCCAGTTCTCATTCTATGAATTCCCATTAAAAAAGGGGGGCATGGAGGGTGAAGACAAAATATTTGAACTTATCACCACTGCAGTACACGTTCACCTCCTTTTTTGACAGCAGTTTCCTCTCGGATATTTGCATTTCCAACTGTCCTTTGTCTTTCCTGCTGGACAGATATTTAGGCAGTGTTAATCAGGTGGGGATTTGCACAGCTCCATTTGTCTGAAGCGCAGCTGTTCCAGCTTGCACAGGTGTGGGCAGGCAGAGCGTGGCTGAGCGGATCAGAACAAACATTCCACCCTCCCCAGAGAATCCAGGAGCGAGGGGCAGTGTGCTCTGTGGACAAACTCCACATCTCAAAGCACAGTCATGTATGATATCTTCCCTTGACAAAAATTCCAGGCAAAAAGGAGGGACAGAAATTCACTCTAGAAAGGGATTTTCCAGGGTCATACACGGCAAATGGCACGGGAGGATGACAAGGAGCCAAGGAAACGTGTCCGTGTGAACGCAGGCTCCCCTGCGCAGACCCATCGGCCCGATGGCACAGAGCAAAGACAGGCTCCTGTCCCTGCCCAGTGGCACTGTCCCACAGGACACAGCTGCCCAGGGACAGCACATGCTCACGCTGTGCCACGCCACAGCCCACCCCAGGGAAAGCCGAGCAAAAACTTCCTGTATTTGCCCGAGGTGCTCGGTGCCAGGCAGGAACGCTTCCGTGCATTCTGGCTCTCGTGACCGTGCACAGTCACTGCTAATGTTACAGAGTTCAGAGATCCATGGGCCTTCCTTTCCCTGCTCAGGGCTCCCCATAATCCCCCCAAGAGTTATTCTCCGTGTTTCAGCATTCCATAATAAGTCTTTCCATATCTGAGTTTTCCCTTCACTGCTTGCAAACTGACATTGTTTAAAGTCAGCGAAGCAGAGAATGCAAAAGACTGAAGTAAATATAGCTAGAGCTAGACTGCTTGATTTGGCTTCAGAAAGGGGGGTGGAGAGACAAAGAGAACTGTGAAAATTACACACATTACAATGCTAATTAAACCTTGTCTCTTCTATCTCACTGGAATATTTCAAGTTTTCTACAACTTGAAGCTCAATACCAACTGCAGAGCAATCTGTCACTTCCAAGCTTCTCAAATACCCAAGTATAGACTTCTAAGCCTAAATTTAGTCACCTGACTTGAAAATTTTCATGCTGAAAGGGATTCTGGGTGAAGCTTCTAGATTGTAAATTAGGGTCTGGGTGCATGATCAGACTGAAGCAAAGGACATCATTCAGGAGCAGAGCTTGTTTACTTTAAAACGTCTACACATCACACCTGTGCTTCAAATCATACATTCTCACATATTTTAAAAGGCATGTAAGATTTGGGACTGATGGGGTAGGAAATGCAGAACACTGCATTTTGGAGAACTTCTCCCACATGAGAATAAAAAGACTGCACTGTTTGGTTTTGAAATACTAGTAAGAAGACCCATCAAATCCCATAGAGAGAAGCCATCCATAATTAAGCAGTACAAAGCCGTCTGTGACAGCCTGGTTGATAAATCACAGCAGAGTGTCTGACTACAACTACAGCTGTAGAACAAAAACACTCTCAAGTAGCTGGATGTGATCAGCATACAGAGACAGGAAAGAGCATCTTCCACATGTAAAAAAATGCTTTGGTTTTGCTGCTCTTTAGGACCAGAGTTGGTCAGAAAGAACCAACTGGGCTCTCAGTAAATATTAGAAGCAATCTGCGCAACCTGTGAGTTGCATATTAAATTATACTGAAAGTTCACACTGGAACTTAAACTCTTTGGAGAAAATCATGGAAATTATGCATGGGCAGGGCCTGAAAGGATTGGATTGCAAAAGAAATTATCTCAACCAATGAAACTGTGAATGGAACATACTAAGAGGAGCCCCCAATTGCTAAAGCAAATAAATTTCCACTGAGAAAACGAACCCCTGCTTTTAAAGTTATTTTCTACTTTTTCCTGAGTTTTGTAAGATCTTTCATTTTTAGCAGGATACCTTTTGCTAATCCCAGCGTTGCTAGTGTAACTACTGAATTTGAGAAAAGTTCTGAACACGATGCACACAAGATGCAAGCTCCAAGGAAGAGCTGAGATTTGGCTGCAGTTGGACGCCTGAATTAAAGCTCTCGCTCCCATTCACTGCCTTTGTCACTGAACATAAGCAATGCTGAATGCTTGCACAGCAGATGAACCCTAAAACTTGGGCTGTTTACAAAAAATACTTTTACAAACCTTCATTACACTGAGGATGACTCAGTTTATATGATTTTAGTAAACAACATTACACTTTCACTGTTTCGTTATTTCAAAATAACAGAAGTTTAGGACATTTTAAAATGTGAAATGCATAGGAGTTTCAAAAAGAACATCAGGCATTTGAAAACTTTCTCTCATTTTCCAGGGCAAACTACTGGGCACCTCTAGAGTAGTTTTAAGATGCTCTTTAAATTACAGTCATATTTCATACAGTGTGTACAGCTGTCAATTCCTGACCTCCCAGATCAGACAGCCAGACAACTAACTAAAGCTTTTGCCTATAGTGAATTGCAAAAGATGGATTTCAAAACAAAATTGTTTAGGCTTAGCTTTAAAATTAACTTAACTATGGTTTAATTTGCATCACAAGATGTTAATCAAATTATTTTGTAGGTTTCACAGCTTCTTTCAATACTCTTTCATCACAGTGTGTTCAGACTGTTTTAATCAACATCCTGAAAGCCAATGTTCCTTCTTGCTGCCACGTCCTTGCTCATGACTCTGCAATGGGGAAAACAGCAGAAGGAGAATTTAAGAGCATTGTGGTGGAGAATAACAAAACCAGGCTTCCAGTTTCCAAGTCACATAGACCATGAAGCACTGACAGATACAAAAAGCCCAAACAAATCAGCTTTTAGGGCCTGGCCCTTTGATCTCATCTACCCAAAGTCTCAAGTGCATGTGGGACATTGCTCAACTCCAAGTCAGTCCTGTTGTACATGGATTTGTATTGACCAGGACAAGCCTTTGGTCACTCAAGTTCACGTTTTCTTCACATGAAAGTCAGAGTCGGTCAGAAAAATCACCCACCTGAGAAAGAAAAACCTCAAGATGCAAAGAGCAGACTTAATTTAGTTTTCAGTGGAGTTAAGGCCTGTTCCTCCCATTCCAATCCCATCCATACAAACAATAATTGCAAGCACAGACTGGGGCAGGTGAGGCAGCGTGGCCAGTGCCCAGCTCTCCCACACTCACGCTGTGCCAGAAGGGGGAGGACACACCCTGGACACCGATGTGCAGGGACACGGGTAACAGACTGTTGTTACCCCTTCCTCTCCTGAACAAAGAGGATGAGGAGCTCACACCGCTCTGAATACAGACCAGGACCAAGATGTGTTTAATGGTTACCAGCTTGTTTAAAGCAGTAGCAAGCTGCTGATTTACAACATCCCATGATCTGTTATTTAACCTTATTACAGAAACCCACAAACAAGACAGGGCCTGTCGGGATTCCTGTGTGAGGTTTATAATTACTCACATGAACATACAGACAGGGTACTCCAGCCAGTATTAGAATAAAACCAACACTCTCAGTTGTTGTTTTTCTGCTGCCGGAAGTGAAATATATCTTTGTGATTGCAGACATAAGCACACTGGCTCAGACCTTCAAGTGGCCTGATAAATGGTATGGTGGTTTTCCAAATCTACTGGGACAAGTCAGGTGACAAATGATTTCCATTAGCTTCAGCAGAATGGAAACAAAACAGATCAATACAAATGATTTGCAGCAAGTTCAGATCATAAATTTCCTTTTGCCCAGTTCCATCATGTTAAAATAGAAGCATTCTCCCCACACAATATGAAAAAGGCAGTAGTGATCCAGCGACTTGATCATTCCACTTACAACAAACTGCTCATGATTTCAGCTTGGAGTGCTTTTTAGTCAAGCATTAATTTTACTCAGTGATACATAATGATACCATTTTAAATGATGTCAAACAATAAAAATTGTAATGACCTTATTATTTTTGGAAACGGAATCGGATCCTACTGTTATGTAAAGCCATAACAGTTCGAAATTCTACTTTTACCTTACTAAAATTACCTGTTAATTTTACTTTTCCCCTTCTTTGGTCTATAACAATTTCTGAACCCTGTTTGTGAAGGATGTTTTAGAAGTCACCAATTCTTGTATCTTTGAGGTCAAACAAAGATTATGAGCCTGCACTGCAAAGAACAGCTTTACATAGCTCCTTTTTCCTCATAGCTGGCTATACTAACAATTTAACAAACTAGAATCCCAAAACATACTCATTTTTTTGTATTTGGAGGAGATAACCTGATTTATGAATCTGCTCTTCTGAGTAAATCATCTGTACTAATGAAAAAGACATTCACAAACAAAAAAATTTTGGTGAGGCAGGAAAATCACTGGCTCCTTCAGGGCAGGCTCAGTGCACCCCACTTCCAGAGGTACATAATACACTTCTACAAGAACGTGCTGTGGGGAAAATTGCCTTGTAAATAGTTAATGTAATGACAAACAAATACAGATGTTTGTCACATTCTCTTGATATTTCTACACAGTTATCAATATCAGTGATGGCTCCTTAACTAGCTCTGTCCTGGGTTCATTTTCATACCATAGCTGGTTCCACAGGTTAATTATCAGGCACCAAGGGAAAACAAGTTTCCCATTGCATTAAATAGGCTCCCTTTCAGATTCAGTGCATTGCCTTTACCTCTTTTATTACAGAAGAAGAAATACGGAAGGAGAAAGTTTTCTTTTTTCTATATTAATGGATTAGTAGAATCTTTTCAAAACATTTCTCCTGCTGACAACAGGAGGAGATCGGTACAATTTTCTCCTCAGGACTGCTACACAACACATTGCCTGGGGGCACATCCCCACCCGCCTTGTCACAACACTTGTCCTTGTCTCTTACCTCTCTCTAGTCAGAAGTCACAAATAGGCCACTGAGAGAAAACAAATCTTTCCCTGATATAAAGCAATCGTACCTTTTCATTCCTGTACTTGACAACATAAACCAAAGAATTGCTATAAATCACAAGTGGATTCAGTTAAGTGGTGGGATCCTATCCAGAAACAAAGCTTAAGGAATCTGAACTGAATCAAAACAGTATCATGGGTTAGAGGATATATATCAAGTGCTGTCATCTATTGGTACATACTAAATATTTATCTGGAGAAAAAAAAGTTCACCAAAATGTGAAAATTTTAGTATTTATTTAAGTAAACTAGAGTGGTCTTCGCTGAAAGTTGTCTAATTACCTGGAAGCTAATTAGCATTAAATAGCCTCCCCTTCAAAAGGTAGAATAAAAAGCTAAGAAAATACACATTTTACTTAAGAGAGAATTTCACCAATATTGCACAATTCTCCATGCTGTAAATTACTTCAAATAAAAAGCATCATTAATCCATAAACACAGAGAAACCCAAATTCACAGCTACACCTGATGAACATCCACTAGCTGTTGCATTTTCAAATAGGATATGAGAGGCAATAGCATGATTTTATTTGATTGGAGAAAGCAGAATGGATTTGAACACAAATTTCTTGTACCATTATGAGATTTACTGTTGGACTTGGATTTTACCTCTCTCTCTTTCCCCTTGCTCTCTAGGCTTTTTCAGCTTTTTTTGCACGTACAGTTTTTCCCATGTCTCAGCCGAACACAGCAGTGCAGGTTCTGTACCCCCATTTCAGAACAGGTTACACACACCCCCTGCTGCAGCCTGCAGAACACTGGAGCACGACACTGGCTTTGTGTGACTCAGGTACTGCACTGACCAACCCTGTGACAGCTCTGCAGGACGCTTTAGGGACATTTGCTGAGGAGTTTCCCTTAAGAGTCACCTTCTGGGCACTATCCCATCCAGGACCTGCTAAAAACCTCAAGCAACACAATGCAGACAGGTGGTTTAATTTCACCTTTTTCAATCTGTCAGGAAGCATGAACTTCACTGCAGGCTGGGGAGCAATTATGTGCTGTCCATTCTGGATCTCCCCTTCCCACCCACATTCACCCCTAGTGCCCTTCTTCGTTCAGTCCAGGCCGTTTTACTATTTTAAGTCAAAAGCTCAGACTTTTTTAAATTCCTAAACTGATCTAGATCACAGAAATTAACTTTCCCTCCCCCAGCAGATATGTAGTGAAAAAGCAGTTAACCCGGTTCACAGAATATTTCATCAGTTGCTTTAACATCCAGGAAGAAGGTTTTAAAATCAGTTCTGCAAATGTCAGCTCACTGTAATGCACTACATCAAGAAGACTGAGTAAAATGCAGCCATTTTGAGCATTTGAGAGGCAGTGATCAGGAACACAACAATGAATTGCAATGTGTATAGAAATAAATGCAATGCCTATACCCACAATGCTGATACTTCACAATTGAACTGGGGTATTTTTCAGCTTGGCGGATGGGGGGAGATATGACAAAACCACCAGCAGGAAGGACTGCATGGGTCTGTCTGACTTTTCTAAAAGTCTCCATTAGGCTTTCAGCTTCTCAGGAGGGAAAGAAGAGAAAAACAGAAAGAAGGGATGTGCCTCTAAAATGGTGAGCAAATGGTCACTTTAGGACTGCAGCTGTTTCTCTCTGCAGGAGGCACAGACAAGACACCAGAAGATTTGGCAAAGATGTTCAATATGTAGAAAATACATAATGTGTGATCTATTGTGCTATGCTTCCCCCTTAAACAAATCCCACTCCCAGATGGCCTGCAAGATATTAAACTATTGCTTATGTTTGCACTTCCAGCTGGAGACTGTATATAAACAAAACTACTTCTGTAAGTCTACTGTTTTACTGTAGTACAGTAAAATGTTTATTCTTACTTTTATATAAATCCCTTGAACAACATTAGATATAGACAAATACAAAATATATCAAATTTCAACTTATCACTTCACTGCACTTATTTAAAAAATAAAATAAAGCAAGGAAGACTTCCCTTGGTCCAGCCTACTAAAAAGAAAAATCAGGTGTTCTAACTAGGTCCTAATGGCCCTCCAGGATTTAGAAGATGTCTCCAAACACCATTACATGAATGAAAGCAGAAACAAATATCCAGTGAACCCAGGAAATGTCTCAATTTGAAAAAAAATTAAGGAATAACTTTACTAAATAGACCACAAAGCATACAGCCTTTGGTACTCTTAAGTGGCTGCATAATCTTTAATTAAGCAGTTGCACCTAAAACAAAAATGGTGTGGGAAAGTCACACTTGGCAAGAAGAATTCTCTGGGTGCAACACATATTTGGAATTGTTTGGCTCCTAATTAAGCTTCCATTAAGGTACACAAGGGGGAAAAAAGTGATTTCAGAAGACAATATTGAGAACACAGACTAGATATCGAGACAGCCAAGTATTTTGAAGGAATTAAAAGACAGGCGAATGCTAAAAATGTCCTTGAGATAGCAAAACCTCGCCTCAGAGGATAGGAGCAGCAGTGAGCTGTCCCCTCAGTGCCATATCAGCACCCAGTGACAGAGGCAGCTGGCCAAGCACTTGACATTTCTCTACTCTGAGGGACTGCAGCAGAGGAAAAGCAGCTTAGACCATGCAACTTAAGAGAAATCATTCTCCATTGCTTTGTTTACGGGTGAGACCTGATTAAAAAAGGAAGGTCCTTCCTCCCAAGTGGTATGGAAAGTCAGCCCTATTAAGCACAATACTTCTTCCCTGTTCTAATCTGTGTTATGAAACCCGGCTGCATCCCCCAGGCCTTCCAGAAAGCAACATCAACATTTCTGCGTTGGGATCTTTGAAGGTCTTTTCCTTCCTGTAAATTTCTGATTCCACTTTTACTTTCTCCTTTCTGAATTTCGGTAATCCATCTGCTTGTTCTCTGCTGCTTTCCTTCATTTCTCCAAATAAAAGACTACATCAAGGCATGGAATTTCACCAACACAGTGTTTCTTTGCTCACTTTTTTTGTTGACAGGAGTTCAGAGCCCATTCCAGAATGTGGAATTGTACATGGATGTTAGTAACACACGTGCAAAGGATGGGCAGGAAAAGCCCCACAGTTGCTGCACCAGCTGTGGGACAGAGCCCATTCTATTGCCTGGGCTTAGGGGAGCACACCACAGCATCCCTCGACTCAGGAAGATACTGAGTGTTCTGCTGAGTTGTTCCTCATCCTTTCTGCTACTTCCCTCTCCTCCCCTTTTCTTGTTTTGCTCCTGCAGGTTACTGTTTAACAGCCATTCTTAGAGCTCACAGCTCATGTAACCCAGAGTTATCTTTATCTTTACAGATAGGTACTTGTTACTTTTTTCTGATGCTAGCCTCCTCCTGCTCGTTTTACTTATGCTGCTCAACAAATGAATATAACAAATCACTATAGGTATGGTAAATAGATAACAAAGCTTAAAAATACAGGGATTATTCTACACAGGTTTTGCTTAAAGCAGTAAATCAAATGAAGAATTCCATCAACAGAGAAACCTCAACACTATGAACAGCATTTAGCAGACCAGGTAGCATCCATCCACTTTCTTTACCTTTTTTTGAGCAGAAGAGTGACTTTAATTCACACTGGTTACAAGCATCAACATACTGACACAGGCCATGCCTCCATTTGTCTAAATCCAATTCTACGATATATTTACTGCCTGCTGGATGTAAGGAGCACTCCAGGCAAATGATTGTATCCATTTGCCTTACACCTGTAATATGAAACCCTTTCAGCATTTGCTGCGCTGCTAAGATGATTGGGATCAAATACTCTACGCCTGATTTTGCAAGAGCACTTTTAGTCATTATTTAAAATGTTCTCATAACCTTATTGCACCCAACAATAGATTCCAAGCTCACTCTTTTATCCAGACTGCAGCATCTTTGGGTTCTTTGCCTGAATCTGTACATCTCTCCTGACAGACAAGGTCTGAGCTGCAGGCAGCCCAAAGACTTCAAGAATCTGGGAAGAATGTGGAGCTTCATGACTCGGCCTTCCTGGTAGCTCTAGTGCAAGACACCAAACTTCATATGAACACTTAGAAAAACAGCCACAAAACCAAAAAAACCAAACCCACTAAACCCAAACAAACCACCCAAATAACCTAAACTTCCAAATTAGCCACCTTACTTAAACACGAAAGCCTTTGAAAATCTTGTTCATTAGCTTATGTCAACCTCCAAACTGCAGTTTCTTCATTTCAGGTTTCACTGCAGACAGAACAAGTTTCAGTGCATGTTTTACCTCTTATTTCACTGCTGCAGCTTTAAATAATCCTGAGGAAGCAGGAGGTGTTACCAAAGATGTCAAGGATCCCTCAGTTGCTATTGTTCACTTACCTCCTGGGCCTCCAGTACCCACCAGTCCTGGCTCTCAGCTGGCAGAGAGCAAAAGCCCTGACTCCATTCTCACCTTTTTTAGGCAAAACCACTGCAGAAGACCTTCAAGTTTAACAGGGAGTTGCAGCAGGCACTTGCCAGCAGCTAAAAGAAAACATGACCACAGCCCCATCCCAGCAGAACCCAAAGTAACAGGGAAGAGATGAAAACAAACAAACACCAAAAAAAGCCCACACAGAAAACCGACAGAGTAATAAAATACCCACAAATAACCTCAAAGCATAACCCCATAATTTTATGCTAAGCCTCAAGACAGTAACATGCCCACCAGAACAGGCAACCCTCTCTTTCACAAGCCCCAGTGATGAAATTGCCATTCAAATGAGGGTACCAGAGCTGCAAGGGATCCAACTCCTGCCCCTGCAGACACAGAGGCCATCCCCACAACCTTCCCCACCAGCTCTGCCTCTGAGCCCGCAGGTGCTTCTCTACCCCAAACAGCTGAATTTCAGTCAGCATTCAAAACCCAGCCTGCTGGAATTTACTTATTTAGCTCTCAGTGACCTGAGCATTTCACAGCAGCTCTCCTGCCTTTTTTCCTCTCCAGCTTTACTGAAAAGAAACACTTAGATTCAGTTATTTCAGCTGAATTTTATTGCCACTTTCTCTTTCCTAGGAAGCCACCAGCTTTTTGATCGTCCATCCTAAACTAAAAAACCCCCTGCAAATCAACCAAAAAAAGCCCACCCAGCAGAAAACCAGCTTTGCCCTAGTCTTCTCTATACCAGAGATGTGCAACACTTGGATTAAACAAAAGTCTTCTGTTTTATGAACTACAGAAGCATTTCAGTTTAAGCCATCTCATGCTCGTGGAAGGAATCCATCTTAGTACAATTCTGCTCCAAAACAATCATGTTTGGTTAACACAATCAGTTTTAAGGGGTAGAAAACAGCAGAATTAGTGGCTGATCATTTACCAAAGTCAAAGCATCACAGGTGACATCCTACTGATCACAAACAGAGATGGAAAAGTCAAGCAGCTCTATTGATCTGTGTGAGATCCTGCTGCCAGCAGAGTACTGCCATCACCCCACACTGAATTCTTAAATACATGGCATTGGTACACTTCAGCTGGTGTCAGCTGTGTCACCGACACCAACCCAAGGCAGTCCCCACAACACACACCAACACCCAGAAATAACATCAGTCGTGAAAGTCGGCTTTAATCTCTCCATGCATTTGGGGTTTCTTTGTTAATAGTACATGCAATTAGGATTAAGTACAAATTCTGCTTTGACAGCCTATCAAATGATAACCAGCACAAAGCATGAAAATAAGAAGATGGAGAAGGGCATGGGTCAGACTGCTGCTGCATTAAATTGGCTGGATTGCCCAGCATGAGCCACAACCTCTAAAGCCAGAGCTGCCAGAATTATTCCTAGCATAGAAAGCAGTCAGCCTCATCACCGAGCACATATTGGTCATTTCAACAATATGAAGCAGCAAAGTTGGGCACTGAAGAAGTCTAATCTAATCTGCAGATTTATTAACTGAGCATAAATCTGCAATGAAGCCTTCGGCTGGGAAACGCAGCCAGCCCTCCTGCACCCCGAGCAGCGCCCTCCCTTCGCCGCCTGCTGGGCTCCCGCTGTCCCGGGCGATGCCGCGGCCGCCCGGAGGCCGGACCCGGGTCAGGGACGCTGCTGTGGCACGGGCAGGAGCCGCTGCCGAGCGCTGGCACCACTCGGGACCGTGCCGCGCTCTGCCCGGGGTGCAGCTCATACTTGCTGGCAATAAAGCAGTTCCAGCTGGGTCATTTGATTTCTGGCTGCCTCGTTCCCTGCACACGCAGTTCCACGGGCACAGCGACGCTACTCGGTCAGCTTTCCCATCAGTGAGTCCAGCTGTGGAAACTGCGCTGCTACCCAGAGATGCTATCAGGATATTATGGCCTTTCAAAGCGCAGCTGACAAATGCTCTCCTGCCCCATTCTCCTCTCATTGGCACCACGAATGAGGAATAAATTGGCATATGCCAGAGGAGTGGTATTAAATTTTAAAAAAAAACAAAAAACTCACCATTCCCTGCCTCCTAAAAAGCACACAAACCAAAACACAAACTAAGACATCAGTTACAGATAGGTCAGTAAAAACATGCACATGAAAGCAGGCAATGGAAATACAGAACCACAATAACTTATTTGAGGTCAAAGTAAAAAAATACAATTTCTGGTTCAGAAGTCCAGAATTCTCTATCTTGCAACAAATAAATATTTTAAATATTGGAATTTAAATCTTGTGGAAGGTTCCCAAAATTTAGCTCACATTTATATGCCTTTTGTTTGATGTTTGCCCTGTTGAGAGACTAAAGTCTTTTTAGAATGATAACTGTGATGTTATCTTTTTTTAATGCCTATTGAGAGTAAAGCAGCTAATACATGTAAACAGAACTAAATATACACTCATTTCTATTATAAATGGATTTGGAGTTGAGTTCAGAAAGGAAAACAAACTATATTCCCTCAACAAATAGATACTTGGTTAATTCCTAGCAAGACTTAATTTTCACAGCAACTCCCAGAGCTCTATGGAAGAAACTCTGTAAGGCCACACAATGCGAAATCAGTGGATTCCTTGCATTTCCCCCCACTTAAAAAGGGAGAATGAAATACCTAACTGCATCATATTATCCCCTCCTCTTTAGAAAGTAAAGATGAAAATACAGGAATCTGCATCCTGGGAGGAGTGGATGTGGCTGCTGACAGCCTGGTCATAGAGAGAAGCTCACAGCTTTCACAGGCTGTCCTGGGGAAGCCGTGAGAAATGCAGAGAAAGAATCAAAACAATATCTGCACCTGTTGTTTGTCTCAAGATGTTTTCAAGATGGTGTTGTCCTCCTTTCACCAACTGGCTGACAGGTGTCGCTTGCTAACCTGTTAACCAATACGATCTTAGTCCATGACCTCACCTATAAAAAGGATGAGTTTTTTCTCAATAAATGCTTCTTTTGCCTCCTGTATGTTTGGAGTCTTTACTGCCGCTGTAGCAGCAGTTCCTAACTCAACAGCGACAAGTGGAGGGAATCACATTTGAACAGCTGCATTATTTTATCAAGTAAGAAGTGTGAGAACCTTACTTGGCTTTTTTCACTGCTGATTCTTCAGCACCAGGACTGAAGTTCAGCCCTTGGTCTCGTGTCACTCTCAGCCACAGCCTGCAGCACAAAGAGACTTCTGACACAGAAAAGAACATCTGAATCTCCCTACATTTGAGCTTGCTTTCCTAAGACAAACATTGGCAATGCGTTTAAGCCCACCAATATTTTCCAGACCATTCCAAGGTGTCAGATACAACTTCTAGAATTTATGTTTTTAAAAGTAACAGATGTGCGCAACAGATCGCAGTTGCCTTGCTATTTCATAATATAGAAATATCAGACAAAAATTTCCAGCACTTTAAACATACCAAATGTTTCTCACATTTGCACACTGATATTTGTGCATATTTAGGAATACACAGCATTTTAAACAAACAATAAAGCAATATTAAAACAGAGCCAAGAGCTTTGAGGGAAAAAATCGTTTTAACAGGATCTACAGATGAGAAATCAATCTTTTTAGGTACAGCTTCTTAGACAGCATTTTCATGTAATATTCCTAAAATAGAAGCCAACTTCTCATTTTATTAGCAGAAGAAAAGCCAAAAGCAGAGTACAGTCTATTGAAATTCTCATTTTTTGTTCATATGAGCAACCCAGGGCACAACCCCACTGGATCCTATTGTATAATAGAAAGTATAATAAAATACTGAATGGGCTCAAAAAATATTGACATTATTTTCTCATGTCAAGGAAAATACTTTTCCAAATTCACCCTGAGGAGCAGAAGGCAAGAACTATGGGCAAATCAATGTTTATGTGATGCTGTATCCAAAAACAATCTCCAAACCAGCACGTAGATGAGATCCTCTGAGCAACCCTGCCCTGCTGAGCCAGGCACAGGCTGAAGGGGTGGCCTGAAGCACAGGCCAGGTCCTCACCCATCACTGACAGCACAGAAAAGCCATCTTTCTGCACGGTTCCCAGAAAATAATCTGCTGGACACCCTACTCATGAGTTCACGCTCATTCCCATAGTAGCTCCCACTTCCTTGAGAGCAAAATCCTAGATCCTGTTGTGGAAGAGCTTCTATTCCTTCATTAATGCACAAGCCAAGGTGAACTACAGATCAGTTTAAGACTCTCCACCACAAAACTTTTTTGTGAACTGCAGTTTCTGTGTAAAAGTCAGTTTGTGATACAACCAAAATTGTAAAGAAACATTTAGTGGCAAGTAAGGTGGTTCTTTGTCAGTTACATTCCTGACAGTGCCTCACATTAAATACAAACACCCCAAAATCAAACAAAATACAAGAGGAGAAAAAAAAAATAAATTATAAGAAGTGCCTGGGATTCCCCCTCGCAGAGCACAAATTATTTTTGAAGACCTGACTTATTCCTATCTTCCCTGCAAATATGTAGTCTCCTTCAAGGTAACGATCACTAACATTTTGGGAAATAAATGTTATACCCACCACACACAGGGTCATAATTAAAATAGAAAATTCATCATTTTAGTCTATCAATATTCACAGAATCAGAATCAAGCTCACAACACGCCTTCAAGCCTCAGACTGCAGAACGCTGAACCTAATTTGTTGGAGGTGCAGAAGATAAATTCCTGTAAAATTGCTACAGATGCTTGAAGGTTAAACCAAGAGAATTATAATGTATGGGATTCAGCGCATAATGACTAACTGATTGCTGCAGAATTTGATAAGGCTCTTATCTTTCAAGCAAATCATGCTATGGGATGTGCAAATCACAAGATGCTACCCTTTTACTTTCCCCTTCTTCCAGGAGAAAGGCCAGAGTGCCCATGTTCAATATGGATGAGGGCAGTTCACAAACTCATTCCCATTCTAAATTCCAGCTGCAGCAGGTTCAACATGCAGTATATGTTAAAACTGAAGGTATGGAGTTTTTTTGTTTGTTGGCTTTTTTTCTTTTAACAGGGTCCTATTGTGGACAAACTGCCCATTTCCTCTGGGGGCAGAAAGCAGAGAGCACCTCAGAGCGAATCCACTTCCTCCATTCCCAACACTCCCCATAACCTCACCTCAAGCTCATAGCAGGAGCATCCTAAGCCAGAGTGGCTGGCTCATATCATATTTCACTTCCTTTCTGCCAAAAGCTTCCAGTGCAAGCTGTCCCCTGGCCAGCACCCCCTCCCTTCCCACAGATGTGCCCTTCCTGCCCTGCTGGGTGCAGTGTCTGAGCCACGAGGCTGCACAAATCTCAGGGAAAGAGCTGCTCCGCACGGAAAGAGGGCCCCCACTCCAGCACAACTACTCCTCTTCAACTGACTCCACTAGTTCGCAACAAAGCACTGTATTTGTTTCATTTCTGCCTCAAATAAGTTCCTCTTGTATATCATTAACAATATTTAGTGCATTCACTGCTTTGTAACTGTGTAATGGACTAGAAACCATTTTCACACCTCTCAATGCCCCGGTCTCCATCCGTTGCTACTTGAAGAATAAATCAAACATGTCTGGAATATTTCACATTCTCTGTGCTGAGATAAATGACTGAGCACACAGAGCAAGAAAGATGCAATTCTAACATGCTTAGTGCACTCTTTGCTAATAGCCTGTCTGCTATGACACACCCTACGGAAAACAGACCTGCATTAAAGGAGACTGAATTTTGTTAGCCACCGAGACAAAATACTAACCAGAAATTTAAAGATGCTCAAATGGAAATTAATCAATCAATCTGATACTCTAAACTTACCCTAGCGACCTAAGAGCAGAAAACTATTTCCCTTTAGCCATCGACGGGAATTTAATTTACCTCAGTAGCCACCTGCACCCAAAAGGTTAATAATCTCCAGTACACAAATTCTTGTTTCTCTTCTCCACCTGTTTACACAGGCCCTGCACAGGAAATGCTCCTGTACACCTCAGAGAACATTAATCATGGCTACGTTCCAGTAATGGATGCACCGTGGCCTTCCCAATTAAACAGCAGACAGCAACCATACCACAGTGCAGACAAGTAGCAAGTAAGAACAAATATTTACTTAATCGAAAAGCCGTTCTGTATATCTATAAAATACACACACAGAGTTCCTAAATAGGTTTTCAGTGTTGTCCTTAAGCGTTCCTTTTATTTGTGCTTTACATGACTAGCAGTTTTTCACAATTAATATAAACCCCCCACACCCAGCAGGAGTGCTGTTGCATTCCAGCTCTTGAGATGATTCCATCTGTGATCCAACACAAACCTGCTGCAGTGCTGGGCCTCTCTTCACGTACCTGAAAGCTCTGTGTTACAGACACATCTATCCCTTTGTTCTTGGTCTGAATTTCACCTTTCCCAGCCTTTTTCAATTTAGTGCTGCCTCTGCTCTACCTTTGTTTCCAGGGAATGAATCTGACACACCAAGCCCACAGCTCAGAGAGAGGGGGTCAGCTGACAGGGTGATCAAACGAGCACAGACCTGAGGCCACAGTGCAGGATGGCAGCTCCAGATCAGTCATGAAACCGCCCCAGCCTTGTGCCAAACCCCCTAGTCCTCTCCTGCCAGGTGCAGTAGCTCATGGGCAGTGGCACCGTGACAGCGTTCTACTGCTCTCCACTCTGCAGCCAGCCTGGTGTCTGCCAGCTTGTACATCTTTGTTCAATACTCCAGTGCACAGCAGAAATACACATACTGTGCGCTTCAATTCCACAGCTTATGCTAAACTTTGGCTTGTCAAAGCATCTGGAAGACAAGTGGTGATGTGGCTGACACACAGGGGGAGGAAAAATATTATTTTGTCCTCTTTCTAATACAGATCTACCACTAATGCTGCAGAATATTTCCTCCTGCAACTCAGCACCATCCCTCTTCTCCTCACCACCCTGTCACTGCCCCTACATCTACTCTTATAGAAGTACTTTATCATGGTTTGCTTTAAAGTTTTTTCCCCATGAAAAATCTCAGTGTAATGGAGCATTCCATCAAGAGGCCCACAGCATACAGGCAGGACTCTGAAAGGGGGTTTGGTGATAGATAAAGGTAATTATAGTGTAACATTTGCCATACCACAATTTAAGGCTATGTCAGCACTTTTCCCCCCTTTAAGAGGCTCATAAGTCTGAAAGCCTCTGGCCTGCAACTTGAGAAATACATCCAGTGAAAAATAATCTGAATTGTAGAGTCAATGAGATCCCTTGAATTGAAAAGCAGTCATGCCAAAAGTAGTCTTGAACTCATAGTGGATGGAAGATTAGATATGAGTTGCAGAGATCTAAAAATAAATCGTTTCATGCATACTTTGAAGAACTGCCAGTGGACAAAGTTTCAAGAATTTGTGCTCTAAGTTTCTCGGTGAAATTATAACTAAGAATGAAAAGTATGCCTGAACACATGTTACAGACTTCAGCAACTGCAGATTAAAAGTTCTAGCAAACCAATAAAATATGTCCTTTCTCCAGGGCAGCCTTCCTATTGCATACTACTATGCTTCCCCCACCCAAGTGTTTTAGGGAACCCACTGGAATTGTACAATATACATTTTTCCATTAATACCTGCACGTAAGCCCTGAAATCACAGCTGCACTTCACAGACACCACTCAGGGCCTGGCCACACAGTTGGGTACAGGCTGGGTGAGCACAGAGCAGATGCCCTCTGGCCATGTACCCAGCACTAGCCCAAGCCAGCTCTGGTCCAGGACTGCTGTAGACACATCAGCTGGGTGATGCACCTGAGCCAGGACTTCACTAGTGAATACCTCAGAGAGAAGGGAAAAAAATAAAAAGGAAAAAAAAAATGGAAAAAAGGAAAAGAAATAAAAAAACAGGGGGAAGAGGCAGGGAGCTTCCAACCCACACACAGTAAAAATAAGCCACAGCCTTCTGCAGTTGCCACAGTCTAAGGAGAGTTCAGTTTGTGCCAATACACTTCAATACAATTTAATTACAAATTCAGAAATACTGAACTGGGCTATCTGTAATTTGGCTGCACGCTTCCATAAACAGGCCCAAGCAGCATCCTGAACCAGAGCTGTATCCAGGCTCCAACACATTTGGCAAAGCAGCTTAGCCAAGTTTAGCTCAGTGTAAAGATACTGATTTGCCTTAGTTTCCATCAAAGCACAGGGCCTGTGACGGCTGGCACAGGTCAGGCCGTAGCTGTGGAATCAAAGTGCTACTTGAGCTGGAAAAGGACTCAAGAGTGGCACCACAGACATTTTGGATCGTGCCTTGCAAAGTTGTCACAATGAGCTGCACTACATTTTCGAAATCCCTGAATCCATTTGTTTTACCATCAAGCCCCTACCAATTCTACAGCATCTTCTGGAGCGGGACAGAAAACAGGAGCCATTACAGGCCCACCTTCCCCTCTCAGGCTGTAATTTCTGCACTGTCTTTTACAATAACAACAAAAAATTGTCACCAGTTGTGTATTCAATGCAAATAAGAAAGAAATTTCACGTAGTCATAAAACGTTGCCTATAGCAGCAATCTCCTCATTTGATATCAAACAGAATCTCTCCTTATCACAGGAATCTCTCATACACTGGGTAAAATACCACTCAAATCAATAAAGTTACACTTCTTTTTATTTTCAAAAACTAAAGAAGAAAACCAGTATTCAGCATTTCTTCTGAAAAATCACCCCAAACAGCAGGAACAGTTCCACCTCACAACCAACCTCACGAAACAAAACACCAAAAAAACCTACACATTCTGATAATCCCATCACCACTTCAGAACCAGTCCTTGAAGGAGCAGAGACCTCCCTGTTATTCAGCAGACACCATAAAAATACAACCTGGCATCAGCTGCGTTAATAAATATTATGTCAGTGGGCAGAACTCTGTCTTTGGTGGAAATCTGCAGGATACAGACAGAGCACATAACTCTACAATATTCTTCTTAGAGTAAACTTTTGGGGAATGGTGACCTTAGATTACGTGTGGCTCCAGGTGTCCAGGCAAAGAAAAGAATGAACACACCTCTTACCACTAGCTCATGGCTGATAAAAATCCAAGCACAGTCCACACAGAGGTTGGGACCTTTGGGTGATCAAAGTGATCCTGGAGAGGTTTTATGTGCTGCCAAGGGCCTCCCTGCCTTTGACACCCACATGAAGGAGCAGGGAGAATTGCTGCCTCGAGAGGCTTTGGGAGAAGGAGGGCAATATCACACTAAATTGTACCTGACTTGAAACACAGATTGCCAAGGATAAACCACAGTAGCAATGATCCCAGTAAGGCTTCTGGAGGAACGAGTTACTTATCCAGCTCTGCAGTTTTAGAGAGGATGGAACCAAAAGGACGTGGGAATGTCACTAAGAGCATTTCAGAAGTGTTTTTTAATATGGGTGGTTGGAAAACAAAACACAAACTCATTCTGGCCATTGTCATTTGCAATCACAGAGTAAGAAAAGGATAAAGTAAAAAGAGAGCAAACTGTTTCTCTATGAGGAAATATGGACATAATTCTTATCTCCACATTCCATGGAGAGAGCCATTCAACAAGGTGATCTTATTAACTCACTGCATACATGAGAATTATGCTGTAGAGAAAAGTGATACCAAGTACATGTGTGTCAAGCAGGAGGAAAAAAATTGAGGAAAATCTCACACAGACTGGAAAATCTCACAAGGACAATGTACAAAGATAAAGTATCAGTGAAAAAAAGGAATATACTAACCAAGCTTATATATGAATCAAAAATGCCAGAAAGTTTATTTAAAGTGAAATCACATGACAGTAGTAAGAATCGAGTTACTCTTCAATTCCCTTCTTTCCACTTTCTGTTTAAAATACTCCACAAGTGGCCACAATGAGACTGGAGAACGTAAAAGGCACCTGCTGACAAAAGGTCTTTTATTTTACTCTTACAGAGTTAAAGAAGACAGCACTCAGTAGATAAAGAAGGTCCAATTAAAATTCACAGAGCTATTGATCTTAGCCCTGCTCCAGTGAACCCTCTTTCTGCTTCTAGCTCATAAACAAGATGACAAAGAAAAGAACTATCGATTTTCATATGATATCTTTTGGAGACATTTTCTTAGAATCTTAAAATTGCATCAAGTGGCCATAAAACAAATAGACTTAATGTGGTCACACCTGGCAGATGGCACAACCTGTTTGCCAATTATTTTACATGGGGGAGATAAACCAGACAGATGGTTCTCCTTAACATAAACTCATGTTTTCCACCTGGAAACCAGCACACTATTGTATATCTACTTGTCTTGTAAGTGACAGAACAAGAACTTTGTACTCCAAATAAGTGCAGGATGATTGAAACATCCCCAGCTGACACTTCCTGTGACCCTGAGGAGGCTGAACCTCTCTGAACACATCCAGGGCCACAGAGTATCACTGTCCAGACACTGGAGCATCTGCCCCTGGGGCACCTGCAAGGCTGCTAGGGTAGCATCTCACCTTCTTGATCACCAACTATAAATTTGCAAAATGAACTATAAACTTGGGCCCTGACTTGCAACACTTTTAGGCAGCAAATTATGAAACAGCTGAGCTAAAGTTTAACATCTGAGTGGAAAAAAGGCAGTTCAAAAACAAACACCAGAGAAAACAGAAATGCCAGGGTGCCTCTGCTAAAGAGCTTAGGCATTAACTGACTGTGCTCAGAGAGCTCAGGATGAGGTCAACGCCCAGCCTGTTTCCCTGGCATCATCTCCCAACAAGTTTCAGGTCACAGTGCCCACAGTGCTAATATCAATAATTTATTTGTCAGCATCAGAAGAGGTAGGAACACTCTCCCCTCCCTTCTTAGCCACCAGCCTTTTTGGTCAGGCCAGGTCATAACAATACACTGACTTAAGCTATATCTGCAGGAGAGAAGCACACCTGGGTGGTATAAACATTATCCCACCTTGGATTATCATTTCCTCACCTGGGAAAGGGCAGGAGCTGAGGTTGTTCGGATGAGAGGCATTAAAACTGCTGCCTTTACTATTGCCCTCTCAGTCAAGAAACTCATTACCTAAACCAGGCGGCCAAAAATCAGTAATTGTGCAAAAACTTGGCTTTCTTATCTACTGATTTACAACCTGATGCAAAACTGATCATGCCTAGATTCAAGAGTCACTCTATATACAAGCATGTCTAAATTAGGATATTTGATAAACTCCAATATTATGTACCTTTCATTGGAATAAATTTTGAATAAGGGACAACATACCGGTAATATTAAGCCTAAGATAGCAACAAAGACTCAGGGTATATAACTAATGTTCTATTTGCAGGAATAAAAAGTAGAAAAACACTTCAAGGAGTCCTTTTATCTGTTGATAGTTTTGTTCTTGTAAAATAGGAAAAAAGCCACACAAGCAATGGCAGATTACTTTGACAGAATTATTTTGTGATCTCCTGTTTTTAAGCAAAGACCACTTCAAAATATCAATTTGCTTCAGGGATTTGTTTAACACTGAGCAGGTTCCTACGCAGTTTCTTTTCAAGACCAAGACAGAGTTGTGGACTTTTTCCATTCCCCTTTCCTAGTCATCTTGCTCCATATAGTATAAATAATTACAGAACTTGCCAGTAAACAAAAAAAAAGACTCCTAAGCCTCTTCTTTCTGCTGTACTAGTGATTTCCCCAGGAGGCAGCATATAGTCTAATTCCTACCACTAAAATTCAGTTACAAGGGATGTCCTTACTGACAGGCTTTTATCTAGCCTTGAGTCAGCACCCTCCCAGGCACCCCATCCTTCCTTGGGGCTGTTTTACTGCCAGGAATTTCCCAACCCCTACCTTGCATCTTGCCAAAGTATGACTTTTTAACCTTTTGTTTGATCCAGTACAGCTAGAGGGACGAACTCATGAGTCTGTTCCATTTTCAGAATCCATTTCGGGCATTCTCTCCCCATCCAAACACTCTAGCACCTTCAGGCTTCATTTCTGGACAGTTTTTCTCAGCCATGTCACAACTCATCTGTTCTGCCACCCTATTATTTGCCAGACAGGTCATTTACTGCTCTTTATGTAAAACTGTGCCTAACTAATAACTGTATAAATATATATATTTATATAAATAAATAACTGTATCTATATTTATATATATAAATAACTGTAGTTATTAATGAGCATTTCCATTGCTGGTTCTGGGGAATTTTTTATGGGATATCAAAGGCTTTACTAAAATTACTGCCACTTTTTCCCCTGTAACAAAGTCCTCCTTCTCTCCTTAGGAGGAAGTCAAGTGTGTTTTCCAAGGACAAATTGTCAGTGCAGGCTGCTACTACTTCCTTGTCTTATCAGTGCTGACAAGAAGATGAATTCTTAAGTTCTTTGGTTTCATTTATACTCACAGTTAGATTTGATATCATATAGTTGTACTTGTTCCCTACACATCCCACTCAACCCAAGAGCAAGAAGAAGACGTAATGCCTGTGCATTGACAAAACAGTTTAATGACCTCAGCTGAGATGGGAACCAGGAACCACAGACCTGACACGTTTACAACTGCCTGATTATAGAATACTTCAGCAGAAATCAGAAGGGTAGCTCCCACCGCAGGAACAGCTCAGGATGGCTGCATTTCCTCCAAGAAAACAACCAAAAACCCAAAGGCCATTAAATCTTCAGGCCGAACTGTTCAATTCAGCATTAAACCAATTTATATTGCAAACCAATGCCACCTGTCAGGACCCCACCCTGCAAAAAACATCAAGAATTACTATCCTATCCTTTCTCCTTACTGTTCAAGCTGAGGTCACAAGGGACAAACGGAGGGCAAGTTATGAGAACATAGGAAAAGTGGAAAAGCTATTTTTTATTGTCTGATAAAGGCCTAACTACAGAATGCCAGGTGCAGCTAAGGGAGCAGAAGAGGTGTAACGGGCGCTATTAAATTCTGTCAGTTGAGAAGTACACACTGTTTACACAGACATCCTGCAATTTCACATTGCAACTTTAAGGCTCTATTTTGATTCAGGGAGTAATATTTTCTGCAGACTGAAACTTTGAAACATATTTAAGTTAAAAAATGCACTTCATAGCAAAATTTCTAACAGAAAAATGATGTAATTTGATGGTCATTTTCTCAATGTAGTTTGTGCTGGTTTCTCTTAGCAATGTATAAGTAAAAACTGTGTTTAATGAAACAAATGCAAGATTTCTTGATTTTTCAGACTAGAAAAACGAAGCTTAACACAAATAAAGAGAAAAATCTCAGCCCAGGAACTCAATAACAAATCACTGAGATTTCCACTCTCACTGTGACAGAGAAGATGTGGACTAAACCCTGCACGGGTAGGAATCCTAAATTGCAAAAAGGGTGTGAAAGAAAGATCACACGCTATGTGAGGTCAACTGCTTTCCAACCTTGTCCTTTTCTTTTGGTAACTGAGGAATGTATTTCAGTGTAGAGACTCTAAAACATTCATCATTGCTTTATTTGAGCCATAATATAAGCAAACCCCACCAACAACCTGAAGCAATGCTCACAGGTGGCTTTGGAATGCAGTTAACTCCTCCTGAACTCAAACACTGCCTCCCTCATCTTGCTTTTGCTGGAGCCAGCAGGGTTTTACCTGCCTGGAGAGCAGCTGTGATGCCAGCACCATTGAAACACACCTCAGGGGGCAGAGCCTACCTTTGTGGATGAAGCCCATGGCCACAGGTCCCAAGCCTTGCCTCTTTGGCAGTGCTGGGACATTTCCCAGCAGGAAGGTTTGCTCTGCAGATTATGTGGGAGTATGGATAGTCAGCAAATTTTCTGCTCTCCTGTTTCTGTGCAACACTGCTCACAGCTCTTGCTGCAGCTGCTGTGTGAGCACTAGGACTGGAACACAGACCAACTCACATTCGGTGAGTACAATATTACTAAAGCACTTCACTTCCACAGCTGAAGGTGTTCTCTCTTCCCTCACAGTTTGTGCCCAAACAGGAAAGGATCACAGCACAGACTGCAAGGATTCAGCTCCACAGCTAAGAAGTATATTTTTCCATCCTTAATATTTCTTTTACAAAACACTTCATATGGAATTCAGCACTTGATTCTCTCTTTCAAATATAGATTTCTCCAGCCATCCCTCCTTAAAGCGGAGAAACAGAATACTGTTAAGCTCCTCTGAATATACCAAAGTGAAGAGTTCAGGAATATTAAGCAAATAGCTATAATATCACTATAGAGCTAGGAACTGCTGCATACAGAAATAAACTAGGTATTAAAAACTACACATGCAGGAAGATTCAGGAAAGACTGATAATATAAGGTACAAGTCTGATTTTAAGAACAAGAGCAACAGCGTCATGCAGTGTGAGCTGGCACAGCTCAGCTGGCATCCAAACTATCTACATTTCAACTGAAATGCAGTGAAATGCAACAGTGTGACACAAATGCAGAAAATAATAGTATTAGCAATGCTCAGATATAGCCAAGGCTTATCCTTTCTACTCCCTTACATACACATCTCACCTTTAGTCATTCTCTCAAGATAAGCATAAAAATATGTCACCTTCCTCATTCCAACGATGCAGCTTGAAAGAGAAAAAAATGAGGATGGCACAGAGTACAGTGTGCATAAACTTGTTACACTTCACTGCATGATCCAGACTTGTCAGATCTGAAAGACCACTGCCACCATCTGGCGCCTTCCAAGTCTTGAATCTTTCTTCCTAATCAAAAGGAATTCACCCTTTACCAAATTCAATACATAAAAGAGGGAAGTGGAAGAGAAGCGGTTCTGAACACGAGGCTTAAAAAGCCCTTTCAGTGCAGCTGTTGCAAAAGGAGGCCAATATTCCGATGGAGCAAAACACAAATACTGGAGGTGAAGAAGGATTAAGAAAATAAAATAAACAAGCAAGGTCTCGTCAGAGAAAAAAGGCTAAGATTTAGAAAAATCTAAGATCATGATTCAAATCATAGCCATAAACATCTGAGGAGTTATGCACTTTTTAAAATATAATTCCAAGCATTGCTCACAAAAGGGTTGGGTATCATCCAAACAAAGCTATTCTTATGAGCTTCACTCACGAGAAAATAAAACAATCACAATGCAGAAGTTCTTGCTTTCCTTCAGTTATTTCTCTCGGAAAACAAAATCGGTTCCTGGTACTATACTTAATTTAAGAATTTTTCTTAAGAACCAGATAAGTATCTTGCTTTAAAAACGGTTTTATATGTTTTTCAACTGATTTTACACTGTATTTGAGGATGTTTGGGAGCCCTCTGGGATAATCCCACCCATACCATTCTTGAGGTCAAGGAACAGACAGCATTCATTAATTTTTTCTCCCTTCCTTCTTTGAGTGGATTCCTTAAGTAGGAGCTACTTCACTTCTGTGCTTTGCTGGGACACTGAATACTTCCTAATGAAGTGTTGGGATGGCCTGTAGCACACAGGTGTAACAAAAGCCCAGCAATGAAAACAAGGGCACACGGTGATGCTGTGAAGGACAGCGGTGCACAGAGAGCAATAATTAACACACGGCCTCACCAGCCACACCAGGGCACTTCAGGCTGCTTTCAGCCTGCTCCCAGCCTGAACACGCTGCACAGAACCACGCACAGATGTCCCAATTCCCTCTTACACAGATCCCTCATCCCCATCTCCAAAGTGCCCTTCCCCTCTCCTGCCTTCTGTAAAGGGTTCAGCAAGTACCCGGGGTTTTGCTCAGCCAGCAACAGAAATACACTCTGATTCTTTGCAAGCAGGTAATGGAAGCTGTAAATCTGAATATTAGGCATGGATAAAGTCAGCAGGCAAGGCAAAACTGAGAATACACGGCTGATCTTATTTGACTCCGGTTAATCGAAAGCCAGGCACCTTAACATTCAAAGCACAGACACATTCACTTTTCCATCTTGCTTGAAGTGATAACTGCACAAGCTGCAGCTTCAGAGCCCCCAGCAGGACACACAGCTCGTGCTACAGCAAAAGGCCTTGCAGCTTCCAGAGATGCAAACCTTGCCCAGCAGTTCATTTGCAAACCCATCTATCCACAGGACCTCCTTATGGTTGTGGGTTTTGTCATCCTTACTCTACTCTTCAGATTCCCTTCTGGAGGCAGCCTGAAACATTCTGTCACAAAGCTTTAAGGATGAATTATTGGGTGGATGTTACCAATACAGCTCTGCATTAATTATTCATAATCATGGCAAAATATTTCCCATATTCATAACTTATAAATTACTAATTTAAGTGCATGTTAATCCGAGGATGATGATTCACACAGCAGCCCACATGATGTAGTGTTTAATCACTCCTTGAAAGTTAAGACACCTGTCCCATGAAGTTTACAAAAGCAGTATCTAAACTGCAACAAGTTTATAGCAAAGTAACACAATAAATCTATATTCATAGCAGAACAGTTGGATCCATCTTTGTCATCTCTGCCCAGCAGCATCATTTAATTGCTTTCCATCGCTCACTTCTCATTGGGACAGCTTCATTAAAAGAGTGGTTTATGTAAGCAGCTTTTTAAAAAACATTAACTTCTAAAAAGCCCAAAGTTGAATAATGATAAATGGAGATTCACATATATCATCCATGCTGTAATTGCTGTGCTAGAGTAACAAAGTGGTGTTTATTAATCAGTAGATTTGAAAGGTAGAAATAAGCAGTATTTATTTACATCATCTGTTAGTAGGTATTGATATTCTCAAAAACACTTGGTGAAAATCTGAACTACTGCTCAGGTAAATGGAAACATTCTGGGTCTACCAAAGCAAGATCTGAAGCCCAAAGAGGTAACCTGCAGGATTTCCCTCCCAATGCCATCTAAGGGTATTGTTATACATTAACTCCTAGGAAAGTTTGCTCTTTGAGCAAAAGGCAAATAGCTCCAAGACCTACACAAGATATATTTTATAAAAACCTGATTTTCTTTTCCCCAAAAGTAGAAAGCACTGTCTTTCTTTTATACATGATATTCAGGTTTTTCAGAGGCAGAGTTAGGCAAATCTTAGGTCTGCAACATTATGGACCTACTTTATGGTTTTCATAATAGAAGAAGCAAGTTTTTTTACAGTCTGAAAAATCATTCACATGTATAACTTCCCCAAGGAGGTGGCAGAGATGCCATCACTGGCAGTTTTTAAGATATGACTGGACAAAGGCTAGGTAATCTCACCTAGACTCTCTTTCCCACAAAACTGGGGCAGTTGATCTCCAAGGTTCCTTCAAACTTGGGCTTTTCTATGATGATTCTATGACCTCTGGCCCAGTGTCCACAGCACAATCCAAGAGCAAAAAACTATTATTTTTTTAATAAAAAAGGGCTTAATCACTAGCACACCTTCCCAGCTGTCTGGTTAAACCCTTCATGCAGGAGCTCCGGCACATTATCCCTTGTCCCTAGACATGAGGGGGAGAGCAGATCATTACTTGGAGCTCCACAGATCTCTCTTGCATCTGAGAGCTGATGTCTTCTCCAAACCTTCCTAATTGTTTTATATTTGCAAACCTATGCATGCAGAGTTCTTCCAAGATCATATTTCATGTACCTCGCACCACTTTTCTCTTTCCTCCAGGCTACTTTAGCCCAGCTTATAAGCTGCTGTTAGAGCAGAGCCTGAACCAGGCTGCAATGCTCCAGGCTGCACCTGGCAGCACGACAAGCAGAGTGGGCAGATGACTTCTCCTTTCCTGCAGAAATATACATCTCCCTCATACCTCTCAGCAATGTTAATACTTTTCACAAATGCTTGACCTTGCTGGCATTGGGATCCAGGTGAACAGAGCACAGGAACTCCCAGCATTCCCTTCTGCTGGGTATTCTGTATCCTGTGTCTGTGTGGATGCTGTTTTTGTACTTCTTCCTGTCCAACTGCTGAATCTGCTGTGCCAGTACAATTGAATGCTTTGGCAGGGGGATGTTCGTTTGGAATTCAGTTCCTTCCAAGTTTCGCATTGTGCCAATTTGTTAAGTGTACTCTTCATCCCTCCCTTCAATTCTTTCCCAAGTAAGAGCCATACTGAGCAGCACCAGGCCCAGGGCAGCCTGCTGAGGAACACCCGTCCTCTTTCACAGCTGCCACTTACAACTATTCCCCAAACGCAGTTTCCAGCCACTCACACACCACCAGTAGCTGTTCATTGACAAAGTTCCCTCACAAACCCCCAGCTACAGCAGAGAGTCTCCCATTTGTCTTTCTGCAGCAGCCAGAGCTGCCTCCCTCACAGCTGCCTCCAGCCCGTGGCAGCGCAGTTTACCTGGGCAAGGGGAAGGAGAGGAGGGTGTGCAGCAGCCTGGTAAGAGCACACATTGATGCCACCAGGCAGAACACTTTCACAGCTGCAGTAATTGATTGCCTTTGCGACAATCACACTCCACCAGCCTCATTTTTCAGGGAAAAAACCATCAGATTGGAACAGATGGGGGCAGATCAAAACAGATTGCACAGAACAGCCACAGTCTAATGGTGAATTGGGAATACTGAGCAAATATAAGAAGCTCATGTGCTTTGTATCTGAACTGGAAAGAGCTCTTTCATTGCAGCTTTCAAGTGCTGGTGTAAATGCTCTTCTTTCTGTTCTGACAGCTAATGGCAAACTATCACATTTGCAGTAGCTTTACTTGGGGCTCAATGCTGCGGTTATGACCAGGATCACAGATCTGCATAAAGATGGGCACAGACTTCTCNCCATCCAAACACTATAGCACCTTCAGGCTTCATTTCTGGACAGTTTTTCTCAGCCATGTCACAACTCATCTGTTCTGCCACCCTATTATTTGCCAGACAGGTCATTTACTGCTCTTTATGTAAAACTGTGCCTAACTAATAACTGTATAAATATATATATTTATATAAATAANATAAGAAGCTCATGTGCTTTGTATCTGAACTGGAAAGAGCTCTTTCATTGCAGCTTTCAAGTGCTGGTGTAAATGCTCTTCTTTCTGTTCTGACAGCTAATGGCAAACTATCACATTTGCAGTAGCTTTACTTGGGGCTCAATGCTGCGGTTATGACCAGGATCACAGATCTGCATAAAGATGGGCACAGACTTCTCTTGCCCACAGAAAGCAAGGAGACACAAGTACAGAGGGCGTCCTCAGGCCACAGCTGCACCAGCAATCCACAGCTCGTCCCTCACCAGGTCACCAGCACTGCACCCACAAAGTCAGCCATGCTCAGCAATGCCATTCCATCCTCAACCATCTTTTGAGGAACGTGGAATCAGTCATCACTTGGGAGATGATGATACAGAAAACAGTTCTGTTAAGTAAAAAGTAAACTTGTCATGAAGCTTTCTGCATCAATGAAAATATTTTCTGGTACAGTGGGGCAAAACAGGAATTCCAATAAAAACTTAAGTAGCCTGTCCATTCAGAATCAGTAAATTTCTCCTCTTTTCTCTGCAAGATTGTTAGAGGTGGCTCTACCCTCTTTGCCTTGTATTTCTAAGGTGTGATGAAAATTTCCATCTTGTGTCTTCATTTTTGGTTTAATTATATTAAAACCAAGTGGAGTATTGTGCATGTCCATAAAGTTGTCCTGTATTTTCACTCTGAGTCATTCTACTTAGGGTTGGGGCAGGGAGGGTTACACTCATAACACTGACATTTTATTTAGTGACTAAATCTAATCAATCAATCCTTTCTTTACATGGCAGACTAAACATAGTGTTTTCACCCAATTCTATACAGCTAAAAAAATTAATAGCTCTTTGCCAAAAAATTGTATTAGCTATAGCATTTGGACCCACCTTTTCTAAAAAGGAATGCACAAAAGAGTGGAATTTCATCACCAGATTTACCAAAAGAGATTAAAAACTTCCAGGAATCCACGTGGGAAAAAAAAGTAAATTACAACAGCAGGCTATCACTGAATGCACCAAGCAGAAATAATTAACACTTGTTTCTCTTTGTGAATAATGCATAGCTGTAATAAGAACTCAGCTTTCAAGCAATCACTGTGCCATGTAGCCAGGAGATACAGCCAGAAAGTAAAGCACATTACAACAGTCGTGTTCTCCTCATGCTCTTCCCAATAAGACTGATTTAGGCACTGAGGAAAACACAGACCTAGGGGAAGGACAGCGTGCCCTCAGTCCTTCCAACAGGATTTTTATACAGCTTTCTTCAGGCCAGTGCACAAAAATACCACAAGGAGTACCTCATTATGAAAAGGATGCTTCCACTCATTGGAAATTTATTTTTATTGTCCTACTGAGCAGGTTTTTGATGTTTTTCCTTGCATTATCAGTGCCTCTGCCAAGTATGCAATAGTTTGCTAACAGAAAACTTGAGGATAAACTTGAGTTGAGCTCAGCTAAACTGGTTTTCCTCACACTGTTGCTGTTTCTATTCCAGCTTCTTAGTCAATGTTTCCAGTCACCACAATCTGAGTAGGAACTCAGGAGAATATTCAATGCTGTCTGTGAAGGGTGACCCTCACAGAAGGCCAGACGGCAATCCTTGGTTTACTTCTACTTGAACTATTTATTTGGGCTTTACTTTAACTATTTAAACAAGAAGTCTGCCAGGCTAGTAAACCAGGACTCTCCTGGCACTCAAACCCATCACTTGTCTCCTTAACTTGAGCAGCAAAAATATCCACAGCATGGTGAAGGGAATGATTACCTACAAACCCACCTACCCAAAACCTAGAGATGCTGCCACCTTTCACAGGCTGCAGGGACAGAAACCTCCCAGGGCCAGGACAACACTGCTGGGCAAGCTCTAGCACCACCTTCCCTTGCCACCACAGGGGCAGGTGACAGTCTAGAATGCACCTCTGCTATGGGCAAGTGTCTTCAGAGGGTTTCCAGCACCAGAAAACCGCTGGGTTTGCTTCCAGGATCCTTCATCTTAAAATTGGTCCAGAACCCCTGTTGCAGCGGGGCCTAGAGAGGCAGCTTCACAGGCATCCCAAGGCACAGTGTGCAAGGGCCAGAGCCACCCCTGCTCCCTGGGCACAGGAGCCGAGCAGGCTCCGCAGCACTGCTGCTGCTCCAGCACAACTGCAGCAAATGTGCCCATGTAGCACAACTGTGAGCTGTGCACTGCCTGCCCCTCGGCTGATTTTCTCTTTGAAGAAGAGAACTTTACTATAAAAAGGTAAAAGAAAATCCTCAAAATTTGTTTTACTTGCAGGGCACGCTATTAAAAAAAAAAAGCAGAGCAATACCTCAAACCAAATGTTTGAATCCAAACATCTTCAAAGAGCAGGGCTTACAGCACTTCTTTCATTCTTTTTCATTTAAATTGAACAAAATGGTTTGCTGCATACATGCTGTTCACTTCAAAAGACCACTCTTAATCCATTAATAAATAGCAGCCTAGAAGGAATCGTACAAAAGTAAATTTTTAACACATTAGCCAAAACAGCAGCCAGCAGATAGGCAGGACTGAATTAACTGTGTGAATCCTTCTCACAAGTAACTTTGCAAAGTGGAAAATTAACAGCAGGTAAGTACTATTAGAAGGCAAAAAGTTTTTTAGGGTTTTTTGTTTTCAGTTAATGAAATAGGTTTCATTGCACTCCAGGTGCAATAGGTGGTATAAAACATGAACCTATTTTTAAAAACACAACACATCAATACCAATCAAACTGTATTTGTATCTATCAGTTATATCCAAAGAGTAATGATGACATGAAAATGGTAATGAAAAGAAAGTAAGAAACCCCAATCTTGTCACATAATTGCTCCCTGGTTTCAGTGATTACTTCTGACAGATTTGAACTAAACCACTTTGAGTATCATATCTTACAATGATCTGAAAAAAAAAATCTGTATGAAGACTGGCTTAGCAGGTTCATAAACTGATAATTAAATAGAAAAAGAAGCTTCCACTTTTGGTAAAACCTGACTCATCCTCAGCTCTGAGAGCTTTTTGCACTGCCTTGTCTCCAATCATCCCTGTGATAGATAGTTGAAATCTGAGTTTAAAAGAAAAGTTCGCTCCAATAGAAAGGATGAAGACTTCCTTGTCTGCAGGAAAACTTTATCCTTCTCCACACCTTAGCATGTTTATTTACAAGTCATTAGCTTTCCAGCACAGACCAACCTCTACCCTTACCAAGCCCTGGCAATCAACTGACAGCTATCAAACCCCAGCCACGCTCTGTAGTCGGAACAGTTTGGGAAGGACTCCTTTCAACACTTTTTGGAGGTACCACCTTTTAAGGTGATCACCACTGAGTCTTTTTCCTGATGGAAAAACATTTGAGCTGTGACCCCTCATCCTCAGAATTTTAAGAGCTACAGTGACTTTCAGCAATTTTGGCGTTTATCACAAAACCAAACCCAATTCCATTAGCTTTGTTTCTGTTAGGGAAGTAGCATGAATCTGTAATATCTTATCCCACGTCACACCAATTTAAGGACAAAACCAGGTCACCCTAGCTGGGTACATCATCCAATAAGCACCACTGTGCATAGTCAAAAGGCTGCATATGTCACTTCATCTCACACTTTTGGTCAAAAAAAAAAAAACAACCCAGCCAACAACCCAAAAAAACAACAAAACCAACCAACCAACAAAGAAGCCTGTGAGTTCAAAGAGAGAAGCACACATATGAGCATGTCAGCACTCAGCTCAGCCTCCTCCTGAGTACTTTGTACAAATCCAGCCTCTCTGAGAATAAGCATAGTGTGGATTTAGGAAAGCAGAAAGGTAGAGTGGATGATCAGAGCTCCTCCTGTGGAAGGAACAATGAGGTAGGTTAAAGCTTTTCCTTGCAAGACTCGTGACTAAGCAGCACTGTAACCAGGTTCTGCAAACTCAGCAGTGGGATGGGAAGGTAAATAAGGAATGACCATTGACTATCTCTCATTAGCTATGAGATACATAACTTCGTTTGATAGCTGCTGTAATATAGAGCCAGCCAAAGAAATACAAAGAATTCACAGAAGTGACTGGACTGGGGACTCATTGCCCTGGTGGCTGCAATGAGAACATTTAAAGGGGGTCAGTAAGCAACCAGTTACATGGATAGATTTTTTTTAAAACTTCATTTGGCCCTAAGGAGCCAGAGTTTTCTGAAGCATCGTTCCTACTAACTTTCTGTGCTTCCTCAGGCACCTGCTGCTAGCCACCACCAGGCAGAGCCACTCATGCCTTGGGACAGGCAAGGTGTCAAAATAGTCTCTATCTTAAAATAGAATGCAGTCAAACCTGAAGTGAGTGTTGATGCAATAGCTCTGATGCCCAGGAGTCTTGTGATCCACATACAAGACAGACTCCTTCTTTGCATTAGGGTGTTCCCCTTCCATGAAAAAACGGAGTTAGCTTTTTTTCTTCCCACAGTATCAAGACCTCCCTTATTCTTAAAGCCTTGAGATACAAAAATTATTTTCATTTGCAGCAGAGCAGTTTAGTTTTTGTTACACCCCAAGTTGTGAAGAACAGGGTATTCTTTCCAGAGGAAAGGGTCACAACAAGTTGGCAGCAGTCCCACACCACCCTGGGCTAGCAGGAGGAACCACAACCATGCCACAAACAGCTTCAAGTGATCAGCCAGTTCCACAGCAGAGATGCCAAGAAAGTCCAGCTGCCAGACTTGGCACAGAGGCAGAACAAGGAGTACTCCTACCCTGCATGGGGGCCAACACCACTTGAGTGCTGCCAACACAGTTAATAAAGTGCATCTTGACACCAAAAATCCATCCTTTACAAAAGACTGCACCAAAGTTACGTCCTATTTCACTTGGAAAAAAGCAACAACTTTCACCTTAATCCTTAAGGACCTTCACTTTAGAAGCGGAGTAGGAACCTTCTCCTTCTAATTTAATGTATTAATTAATTTGATTAACCAAGTTGGGTTTTTCCTTTCCCTCCAAGCAGACATGCAACGCAGGTCACATCACTGTGGTGAACACCCCTCTCCCCTCAGGGAAAGCCTTCTCCAGGCTCTTGCTTCCCTCCTGCCTGGCCTCAGACCTCTCTGGTGCACAACTACCACCTGCGTGCAGTTGCCACACTTGGTCCCTGTGGACATTATTGAAGGTCCAGAAAAAATTTCTTAGGCTTTTCAGGCTCAGAGCTTCTTTTCTCTTTTTTTATGTTGGGAAATCTTTCCCACACTTTAATAGTTTCTTAGCTCCGGCCTGAGCCTTTCCCAAGATAATAACATTCGAGAAAAATAAAAAGGAATTAATAATAAAAATAAAGCACCAAGTATTCATTAAAAACCAATTCTCACACTATCTAACAGGGTTTATTTTCTTTTATTGTCGAATGGACTACTGTTCTGTTTACAACTTGCGAACCACACTATAAATGTAGCTTGTTTTCTTAATAAAATCACTTCTTTAGCTGCTAGCTCTAGAAGTCTTGTCATTATTTGTGTGACTATTAGCACAGACAGCAACAGGTCACTCCCAGGCCAGGCCTGGCAGAGCCACAGGAGCTCCTCCCTGCCCCGGGGCTGGAGCTGCTGGAACCCCTCTGCACTCTGCAGGACAACACTCAGCCCGCTTCGGGCAGGTAACTCCGTCTGACAAGTTTCCTTCTCCACAGAAAAATTCAAATGTTAATTTTAAATAAGTTCAATTAAAATTAAAATCTAGCCAAAATCTTACAATACTTATAAAAGCTGCTTGACTGTCGCTTCTCGTGGCTATTTCTCCTCCAACCCAATAAACAAAGGACTTGCCATCTTTTCATTGTGATCATTATTTGAACTGCATAGTTTCAATATAGCTTGAATATAATTTAAATTTTGGTTAGCTGATTTTTACTCTATTATCTCTTGTTCTCTGGGCAAGTATATATTTGATCTTGAGAGAAAATTGTAATAATTAAATCTGTGGTTTTAAAGGCAATATGAATTAGAGGGCAGACCTGAAGTAATGCATAACAGCTTTCATGGTGTTCTATAGATGGAATAATAATTCACTTGTCTGAGCAGCACACCAGGACAGATTAGCTGTTACCCACAGAAGTTCTGTTATTCAGATTTTAGAACCCATTGAAATACTACGTGATGCTTAAATACATTACAAGAGCCTCTACAGAAATACAAGTCTATCATAAAGAGGAAATTGGAAATGTCAGCCTTTCAACTCAAACTGAAGTTTTGAGCACTGAGCCCCCAGCCAGAATCCCCAAGATGATGGTCAAAGTGCCTGCCTAAGGCAGAGACATTCCTTTAGCCTCTTTTTACTTTACTGTCACACACAGGTTGACTAAACAAAAAAGATGGCTTCAAGGAAGGAAGAATGAAATCTCAATTGAATGACTATAACCCAAAATTTCCTGTGCTTTGTGTTTGGGAAATCAGGTCTTAACAGCTTAAATTTGGCCTGGAACTGAAAAAGCCACTTTTTGCTATGAAATCTGCACCTATTTATTTAAGTACAATTATGGTAATATCTTTGGAACATATGATTAACAAATGCAGAGTAGATTCAGTTTCTCTCTTTAATACAAATGATAGTTACTTTTTTTAGTTCCTTTGTACATTCTTGACAAGCCAATGTGGACGAGGCCTGAACTACTGCGTCAGGCAATTGAGCTTCTGAAATGCATAAATCTGGTACTTGCACATGTTTTTCTTTATATAGCACATGTGAATTCCATGTGACTTATGTATTTCACAAGTTAAATTATGCCCCTAATTGGTACTTCATAATAAAATGCCTGGAGGAGACCAGGCTGCTCTGATATGTGAGCCATTTTAAATTTAAATTAAGTTAGGGATTGATTTCCATTTCAAAAGTGGTTTTGAAATTTAACAAGTGAAATACAGATACTGTTTTCAAAAAGGAACACAAAATATGAGAATTCCAACCGTTTGGTCAGGCAGTTGATGTTTAGACAGCAGAAACATTGCACACATGAAAATATTTTTATTGTGTTACTGTCCACTTGATTTAAGAGAACAGTAGGGTGGTCATTTTAAAAACTCTTCTTTATGAGCACATACTGATGGGTGGAGTTTAATTTTCTGCTACTTTATCTAGCTTGGATACTTATTTTATAACCTAGAACTACATTCTTTCTAAAAATACAAGAAAAAGTTTGAAGTTGTGAAATAAAGATCATAAGGTAGTTTTGTAACTGCTTAGTAGGACATCCTGTAATGACCAAGAGACCAAGAAACACTGTTAGTCTGAAATTAAGAAGATGACACCTGTTGGCTTTGAAAGCCATTACAAAAGGCAGTCTCCGTTCTGAACAGTTTATCCTTGAATAAATTCTGTTTGCACTTCCAAAAACTCCATTGAGTAACTGCTCTGTTCCCAAACTCAGCACAAGCATGAAGCTGGGTTGCTTTTATTTTCAAGTTCAAGTAGTTCCTAAAATACTCAAGAAATTTTAATCTAATGCTGCTGAGAATGAAAAGGCTTAAAAAACTGGAAAAGCGAAGGAGGATTTGGCCTATTTTGTTCTGTTCTGCTGGAATAATAAGAAAAAAAGCAAGGTGGTCTCTTTGAAGAAAATGCTTTACTGGTAAATGAACCACCTGCCTTCTGATTCTGCCTGCCATGGCCAAGCTGATCTTTCCTGGCCCCTCCGTTCTTCTGAGGAATATCTCATTTCTTCTCACCTGCACAACGCTGCTCAGAGCTGCTGCCTCCACCACTGTGTGTAACCTAAGCCCAAGAAGCGTCCACTCTGATGGAAGCTACAAAACAGCACAAGTGTGTTTGCTGGGGAAATTCCACACAAAGCCCTGGGTGTCTGAAACTGCTCACGAGAGCTGGCCAGGAGGAAAGCCTCTCAGCAGAGAAAAATCTGGATTAAAAAATAGGGGAGTGGGGGAGGGAAGGGGGGACAGGCCTGCCTAGGGCAAGATTCACAGAGACCAAAGGATATGTGGTGTAGCACAAAGCAAACAAATCCAATTTAATAAAACATGCTGCATACAAGGTATTACCTAGCAGTCTACAGAGAGATAAGAGACCAAGATAATGCTTTAGAAAATTGGATACTGTGACTCATAAAAGGAAAAGTGGAAAATGCACAAATAAAGTTGAAGCCATTCAGATAAAGGAAAACTGCTGAATTTAAAAGCATCTAGAATTCAAGCATATGTTCTTACCAAAGAGACAACTAAAGAAAAAATGAACCTCAAATGATTAAAGGCTCCTTTAAGCATCTAAAGGCCCAGCGTTTATCAAAGCATCTCTGTACAAGTATTAGGTTGATGGAAAACAATTTTAACCTGGTGGAACTGGAACCACAGAAAAATCTCAATTTGTCAAGGCTTCCGACACCTCTCTCTGCCTTAGGCAAAACTTTAAATAGAGATTTAAGAAATAAAAATGGACAAGATTTTCTGAAACATAAAAACCCTTAACTTGGAATCAGAACAATTTGGATTCAATCACTTTTTATTTAGACACAATGTCATAAATTCTACGTTGAAGTAAGGGAGAGGGGAATTAAAAAAGGCATGATGAAAGCATGAATCAATCAAGAGCAACAAATATAATGAGAGTTGAAAGCAGAAGAGATTCACAATTTCTGGATGCACAGAAGTAATAAAAAACCTCTACTTATGTGCAAAATTTAAGTTGAAGATTGTGACCACAGCACATTTTTAATAATATCTTCAGAAAAAGGAGCAGGCAGGTCACAAGGCCAAGCACCAGGGGCAGAGCTTGAGAGGACTCCACACAGAATCTATCCGGGCAGCTCAAAAGCGTGGGAAGCAGCGTGGGAATGCTGCCCCTGGATGTACCAGAACAGAGCTGTAACACACCAGTGCTGGAGGAGACTGTGCAAGAGGAAACCAGATGACCTGAACACTGGGAATCACAAAAGCACCAGCAGAAAGAGCATGAAGGATGTTCTCACACAGCACTTGGAAGGGCAGATGGGCAGCACCTCGGCAAAGGGCAGGAGAAACAACCAACACAGCCTTGATCACCTGCGGCTCCTGCTGCTGGCAGCAAAGAGCTGCAAAGGAGCAGCTGAAGGGAAACAGTGGCAGGATCATAAAGGCAGGGAGAATTATTGTTTCTTTCTTCCAGGTGGGAGATTTTATCCTAGAAACAGAAAGTACTGGAATCACAGAGGCAACAGAGTCTGGATGGACAGATCTGTGACTACAAGGTACTGAGAGAGGGACTGACAGCAGTGCAGAGGTGGCCACCTGAATGAGCTCCATTATCACTTCCAAAACTAAACTTGCGTGAAGTGCCCAAGTGTGGCACAAGCTACTGCGATTCTGGAAACCAAATTACAAACTAAGGCTCCTGAAAGGCAGTGACAAGGCTGCTCCCATGCCCAAGGGTCACCAGGCTGCCCATATCCATATCCCTCCTGGGCACAGAGGGCCCAGCCCTGCTGCACCTTGCCGTGTCCCACTCCTGACCCACATCAGGCAGGCAGCAGCCACTGCCCAGACTGGCACCTCCACCTTGCACGAGGCTTCTCACTCATCCCTGCTCTCTCCCGGTGCACACCTAGGTGGAAAACCTCCAGACTTCCTTCCCAGACTAGAGAGCCCATGGATTCATTTTCCTACCATGTTTTATCTTACTCTAACTCACCCTAACGCAGCACAGCAATTAGCTCTGCTTGTCTCAGCATGCAAGCTCTAGTCAACATCAGCTAGAGCCACTGGAAAAGACATCTCCTCTCACTGGAGACATCCACCTGCCAGCAGGTATTCCCAAGCCCCTCCCCTTTGCACCCTCAGTCTGACTGCAGTGGAGCAACAAGAGGTGCAGCTGAGTGAACCATGACCACCAAGCAATCGCTGCCATTTGGTTTTACCCCAGTTCAATGAAAGAATTAATCTGAAAGCTGGGAACAGTTTAAAGGATCTTTCCAGGATGTTTTTCCCTGTGAGCACTGCACTCCAGCATTCACCTCATGAAGAAAAGGTCAGAATATACGAGGTGCACAATGGAGACAATCCTACAGATGATCCTTTCAAAGCCACAACATACAGCTGCTGTTTCCATCAAACAGAAAATGACATGAAAATTAAGGTGCTTCAGTTCTCACAGAACCGCTACAGTACAAATTATTATCTCAGCTATTCTTCTATGAGCACCTCCAGGAATTTTTTTTGCCAATGAATCTTGTAAAAAAACCCACAGCTTAGGAGAAAATTTATGCATTGGATCTATTTTTCTTACAAGAAGGACAAAAAATTTCTCAATCTTGCAAGCACGGTAGTCTCATGACACTAAACATACTTTGCATCAGCTCAAGCTGTTGTGTATACTAAAATGATCAATGTTGAAAGCTTCTGAAATTATTTCCACAGCTAGATACTGCATGGCTTTTTCAAGGCTTAAAACAATTTCCTTCTACATTTTTATAGTTTGGAAATCAGCCATTAAGATGAATATGTTCAAAATACTAAGTGCTTTTCTGGCATTTTCATTTCTACAGTATACAAAAATATTCCGAGCATGCCAAAAGTCACACTTGCAGATAAATTCAAGTACCTAATTAGCTCCAAATAAACAGGAAATTTCCTATGATGTAGCACATTAATAACTTAAAATATTTGAGAGGTTAGATCATAGATTAAATTCATCTAGTGTTTGACTATATTTATTGAGCAACAGCACCAGCTGTAAAACAATTTAAGACTCCGTGATTAACTCTGAAACCACAGGTGAGTCCAATTTAGACAAAAACACACACAGCTGACCCACAAACAATGAGAACAGGTAACATTTGTAATGCTTCAGCACCTGATCCCTATAATGAGAAGCATGAAAATGAGCTTGTTTTTACAACCTTTTTCTACTCCAGAAACAGAGGCCCAGGACAATTATTAATTGTGACAGATATGTCTTGGAAGTGAAAGAACTGCCATTACTTTCTACATAAAGAGATGTGTTGCAAATTTCAGTTGTAAGGATGACAAATTAGCTGTGCTGAAATCATGCATTTCCTCAAAAGCTCCTGCTCCACGCCTGTGTCTGTACAGAGCTGGCTTGCTCCCTTACAGATGTAAGCGTACGTAAAAAATGAAAAAATTATGAGTTAAAATGGGACTCTTAAACATCTTCCTGATGTGCTCTAAGAGTTCACACAAGACAGTTGATTTTGGTGCAAGCTTTAACTTCATTTCTATTAATCTACCGCAGCCATTAGAGCTTTATTCCTTTAATTTACAGTAAATGATGTTGGCTTGATCACTGATTAAAAACATCTTTGAAAAACAGAAGCTACACTGCAGTACTCACTTTTCCAGCAATAAGGTAAATAGTTATTCTAATTCTGTATATGAGGCAAAAGATAACCAGTCAATACTCAGGAACGGACTACTTCACTGCCTTGAAAATTAAATTACATTGCAGCACAATGTAATTTAAAATGTCAGAGAAATCAGAGGCTCTCTTAATTAAAGTAATCTCTGTATTCAGACTTTGCCTTCTCCCCACCCTGCTGCTACTATTCCTTTAATATTTATTCACTGCACTGCATAAAACCATAAAAACAACCAAATTTATTTCATCTTTTTACAGTAGAAGAGATTTTAAACAAACAAGGACAATGTTCCCCATCTTAAATAAAGAACCATTTTGGACAATGACATTTCAGAAACCCAAGCACGCTCATGGCATAATTTCATTGACAAGTTGCCATAGAAATAGCCAGCCGAAATGCACGCTAAATCTCAGACTCAGAACAAAAACTAGTTCAATATTCTTTAACCAGTTTCAAGGGGGGGAGCCGGACGCCGATGGACAAAGCAGCAGGTAAAAGTCACAAAGAAAGAGGATTTGCAGGGAAGCCACTGGAGCCAGGAGGCTGCAGCACTGAGGGGAGCTGCAGATATGGGGTCACACAGGGCACCCCAAAACCCTTCTCTCCTCCAGAACAGCCTCCCACAGACCCTGAGGGCAGCAGCACCACCTCAGCAGGCAACTACATGGCTGTTGAGGCAGAGAGGGACAGTGCACATGGCCAAACACACCAGGGAAGGTTAAAAAACCCCAAACAAATCCATGCAGTGGGTGCTAAGTGCCAGAATAGCCCTACAGAGGTATGCCAGGCTGCAGATGGAGCAAACAAACTCTGCAAACCTCACAAAGCCCAAGAGACCTCCAGATTTATACCGTTCCCTTAATCACAGCCAAGATATTCCCTGATGAGAAAGCAAACTCTCCTTATCAGCTTTCCCTTACCTTTTATCCCAGTGATCACACAGGGCTCAGTCAGCTGCCAGGCCAGGCTGTGCTGGGAACAAACATGAGGACACAGGACACTGCCCACACCAAAATGGGGCGAGGCAAGGTGTACTCAAGGGCTGCTCCTCAGGGTAATTAACCTCAGCTGGGGTAGGTACAGGCTATTGGGGCTGCTCATCAGGGTAATTAACCTCAGCTGGGGCAGGTACAGGCTATTGGGGCTGCTCATCAGGGTAATTAACCTCAGCTGGGGCAGGTACAGGCTATTGGGGCTGCTCATCAGGGTAATTAACCTCAGCTGGGGCAGGTACAGGCTATCACCTGGGGCAGGTACAGGCTATTGGGGCTGCTCATCAGGGTAATTAACATCAGCTGGGACAGGTACAGGCTATTGGGGCTGCTCATCAGGGTAATTAACCTCACCTGGGGCAGGTACAGCCTATTGGGGCTGCTCGGCAGGGTAATTAACATCAGCTGGGACAGGTACAGGCTCAGTGCCTGCTCATCAGGGTAATTAACCTCAATAAGGGCCCAAGCAGGAGCTTCCAGCATTTTCTTCCCAGCCAACACCAGTTCCTCCTGCAGGAAATGTGTCAGCAGAATACCATGATTGATAGTGCCAAAGATGGCCCCCAAAGGCTGGAGTACCAGTGGTAATTTGTTTTCTGCGACAAATTCTATATCTTGGTCTATTTTTTTAATGTATTCAAAAATTAATATGTTATTCAGAAATTTTCTCCTGACCATTTCTAGAGGTTGTTTTTCTAGCTCATTTCAATTCCCCGGGTGAAACAGTCGTGATTGCAAACTTTGTATCTTTACTCTGCAAATATATTGAAATACGCACTTTAACAGCTGTTCAAGAGACATTGGATAGCAATGTCTGCCACCAGGAGCCTTACAGAGATCAAATTTAGCTCACCGTCAACAAAATTATAATAAATTGAATTAGGAATTCAATATTTTTCATAGTCTGCAGGCCACTTATGGGTATGTATAGCCAGCACCATTAACAATTATTTGCAGAAAGCGCCCAATTGCGCTGCTTCCTAGGAAGTAACTGGATTTCTGCTACAGTGTATTTATCTTTTTCTACCATGCTTGACACATTTTGAATCCTTTAAAGTGAGAAGTAATCTATTTTCTTTTGTTGGTGAGGTTTTGCTAGTTACAGTTGGTTAAATGACAATTTTTTGCTGAGTAAAAGTTCCTGGGTTTTCAGTTTCTGACTGAGGTAACATATGCAATCAGGAGCTATCATGTGCCATAGCTTAATCAACCTCTCATTAATATTCTTATCATCATAATTTTACAAAAAAAAAAAATTCTTCTCATGCTGAATAATCTGAAGGGGGGGGAAGAATCAGTCTTAAGACTGCATTGCAGTGCTCTCCTCTTTTCACCCAGCATGTTAAGAGGAAAGCAATACTAACTGTTGTAGTAACAAAAACCTCATTACCAGCATTATATACAGTTTTGAGCAGGATGCATCACCAACCTTAACTCACAACCACTTTTAAAACCTCTGAGAATATGTATTTTCATTCTGGATCACTCCTGTCACGAAGAAGATGACACTGAACAGACTCTTCGCCCTTCACAAAGCCCTTTTTATTTCCTTTTTGGGCTATAGGAAGAGTTCCGACCCCTGCTGCTGTGTAGAACCCCCTTGCTTATCTCCACAGCAATACTGCTGCATCAGAAAGAGCAGGCAGACAGAGAAGGTGCCAGAGCCTTCACCTGAGTCCCACTGCCATGAAATCTTCCCAGACAGCATTCCCAACCCCAGAAGCCTGGAAGCAATCCCTGCCTAAGCAGGTAATGGCCTCCCCCCTGCTCATCTCAGCACTAGGATTGGGGCAGGCTCGGGAGTAGGTTCAGTTTCAGCCCAAACTGTTCCCTTTTCCCCCAGGCCTTTTCCAGCCTCCCCTGCCAGCTCCAGCCCCGGCCAGCTGACAGTCAGATGCAGCTCTGTCCCCTGGCACCTCTCCTGCTCAAAACAGAGGCTCATTTTTATGAAGTCCAGAAGCGGGCTAAAACTGAAGGAGTTTGGATAAACCCCCAACTGGTCAGAGGGGCAGAGATCCAGAGGAAACAGCCAGCTCCTTCTTCTGCAGAGATGGTACCAGGGGAGCAAAAAAAGTCAAGATGAAACAAAGAACATCGGAACCTTCCTCCAAATATCTGTTGTCCCTTGTAACATAAACAACTGGAACTGTATTTATGAATTGTGATCCCAGACCAAAGACCTTCACCTCCACCTGCATTACTGGTTCCCTTACTCAGGGATCCTAACTTATCAGTTAGTGTTTGGGGTTTTGGGTTTTTTTGTGAGTGCAACAGGATGTAAAGGGTTATATAATGTTTAAACATGTTTAAAATGAGGAAGGCATTTGTTTTTACTCACAGCAACATTTTGGGGACTGGGAGAAAAGGAAGGAAAAGTCCTGAATTCTCATACATAGTTACATAAGTGGCATGTTGCCTCATGTTTCAAAGGAATCTAATTTTCTTTTGTGGTCCTGAAATCTATCAGCTGACATTTCTTGCTATTATGGACTTTAGTCTAGACCTATGCCTTTATTTAAGCAGTGGATAAGCCAGACACCTGCTTTCAAGAAAATCATATGCCAGTATTGATTTTCTTACTGGCAATAATTCACTACCAGTAGCAGCAGTAGCAATGCTGTGAAAGCTGCTTTCATAATGGTATTTCAAAATCTGGGGACATTTTGCAGTGAAAAATACAGAAACTACAGTCATACATTTACCTGCTTAAAGAGAAGACAAATTAGACTAAATTTCTCTAGTTTAGTTTTAGTTCTAAGAATACTACACTGGCATTTTGACTCAGAAGTTTCTCTGGCAGGTTCAAAACAAAGAAAGCCACAATTTGAACAAGAGCAAGGAAGAATGGTACAAGGAAGGCAAACTTTAATTGAATGTATGAGCCTGTGGCTCAAGTGAGAACACAGCGGGTGTGGGTTTCTGTGCAGCACAGCTTGCTTCTGCAAAAACCACTGCCAAGAAGAGATGGTTTATGGAAACAAAAAGTTTGATCTAGCACAGCCTCAAACATGAGGCAGACTCAGGGCTGGATTTCAAGTCTGGGCTCGGCTCATGCTCAAATGCAGAAGAGCACTGCAAACACCCTGCAAATTTCACTGCCCTGTGTAATTTCCACACCTGCAGGCAGAGCAATACTCCAACAGCACCCGAGCCACTGTGCAACCTGGTTGGGAGCATGCAGGGGCACCTCCCCGGCCTGGGACATGGAACCCCACCTTTCCTCTCTGTACCAAGCTGGACTTGGAACTTATCCCAGTCAAAAGCACTTGAGAAAAAGTCCATGTTGTGGCAAATAAGGTGTAGTGACTAACTTAAACAGGGGTGTGCTGAGGTTTTAGTATATGGGTTCATATTTCACTCCTACAGAAAGTTCAATTTGAATATTTACTGCAAATTACCATTCTTTTTCTTTTGTAGGTTTCCCCAGAAGTTTCAGGGAATACTATTTCTTGAGAGATCACTTTCAAGGATGCACTAACAATTATTATGTTTGCTAAAGAGGCACCTTCATGTCAGAGTTCTGTGTAGCAATCTCTACTGACCCCTGCAAACAGACAACAGTGTAATCCTACAATACACGGAAAAAAAACATGTACATTAGTCCAAAATATTTCTTTCCAGAAGTTGCATGTTCCTTTACAACTCAGTACTGAAGATGAGCAATAAAAAGTAGGGCTAGGAAAATGAGACTTGGCAGTGAAAATGGCAGAGCTGTGGATGAAAGGATTGAGCTGCAGGAAAGACAGGGGTATTAGTGTGAGGCAGACACAGAGGATGAAATAACAGGGAAACATGAGATGGAAAGAAGACAATTACTTCTGATCCATAATACAGTCAGAGTACACTGATGAATCTGACCAAAAAAAAAGTCAAAAGGAAAAAAAACCCCAACCATTATTTAATAATATAGCTTAATGCTTGTTCAGTTTTCATTGACATTTTCTTACCTGACATTAACAAAGCCAGATCCCAGGAGTTTCCTGGCAGCAGCTGACTGATGACAGGGGTCTGGTTTGGAATTGTGCCAAATTATGCCAGTGTGCCATAAAGTGCCTCACCTAACCTGACAATTATACCCAAGTCAATGTTAGAAGCTGGATTTGAGCTTGGACTGAAAAGAAACCTATAGATAGTAAAAGTGGGAATGCACAATTAGGATGTGTATATATCCTTAATTACAGCATAAAGTGGCACAGTGGAAAGGAGGATTAAATTATCATCCAAGACAGATCTGTTTCTTTTTCTCTAGTGTGCAAACACAAATACTGAGATGCCTTAATTAGAGCCATATGGCCAGTGCACAGAGTCACTGCAGGGTATTGTTAATGCAGTTTGAGTGCCCAAACTATGCTCATTCACATGTTGTTGAATTATCTGAATAGTTACAGATAATAGTAATCAACTTTGGAAATACTGGTTGCACAGATCATTGTTTTTTCACTAATGGCAATGCTCCTGTGTTGTGTCTAACCACAAAATTCTAAGCACACCAATTCCACATCACATAAACATGCATCCACAGAGTGGCTCTGGTCTGGTTACCTCCACAAGAACATGCCAGTTTGGAAAGAAACCCAGAAAAAACCCCAGGTATGGGTTAAATTACTGATCCAGGCATGTGTCACTGTGCCATAGTATCATTTGGAGATAGTGCTATGGGGTGCTCAGCATCTTATAAAATTAACCCCTTATATATTTTAGAAGAGTCACAGGTCAACAAACAATGAAGTAAGCAGCATGATATAGCCCAAATCAAATTGGGAAACTGGTGGAGTGGTTCAGTAGAGAGCCAACACATTTAGGCACTGATTTCAGATGCAAGGACGGATGCAAATAGTTTAGAAGTAGCAGAATTTCATTTCCAGACGATGCTCAATGGAAGGTAGGAAAAGTCTCACGTTATGAGCAACACTTTATAATAAATGGTGGAAAAGTGGCTAAGAGGAAAATAAAACCAGCCAGTAAATTACTTGCTGGCTATAAACCTATCGGTCATCTTTCCTCTTTCAACCTTCCCCTGCCTCCATAGCCACTGGTAGGAGCCTGGGGACACCAACACTTCCCACTGAAAGCACGTGGCTGAGGAGTGGTCACTCCCAGCAGCTGCCGTGGCCATGCCAACGCGGCTCTGCCTGAAGTCCTCCCGTATACTAAACAGCACTTGTTGCTAAGAGATTTGGGGGGCAGGGAGGGGGAATAGTGCAAGTAGGAGCATTTTAATATCTATATATAAAAAAAAGAAAAGGAAGAAATAAAACAAATAAAGAGGACCACCTATCACAGGAAAAAAAAAACAAAAACAGGGAACAGTTTCTTTACACAATGAAAAAATATGAAAAGATTTATGAAGGCCAAAGTGGTATCACAAGTGAAGAATGATGTAAAGAGGTTCCTTACTTAACATCCAGGATGTTAAAATACAGGGACAACATTGCAGATAGCAGAATTTTTTGTTTCCCACTAGCTTTCATCCAGATTTTAAATTAAGAAAGATTAAAAGAACCTCCAAGAGCAGTATTTTCTTTGCATATTTACTACAAGACACCACAATAAATCAAACACAAGCTATACCTTCAAAGCCCCATTATTATCTAGAATTGTCTGTTATTTCTATCATTGTCCTTCTTTTTATTTCCCTTGTGTGTTCCAGATCTATCTCCCATTAACCAGACAGAGTAAAAAGCTGAGAAGGAGACAGCAGAAATAATGAAAACAATGCTTTCTGATCTGTGGCTGCCTACAGACTGTGGTGGACTGGCCCTGCTCATACACTTGCTGTTCCTATAGCTGCTGTCAAAACTTGTTAGGCAGGATATTAAGGAATTCCTTATTTCTGCTTTAAAAAATAAAAACAACAAAACACATCCAAAAAAACCTCAACAACAAGGAAAAAAAAAACAAAAACAGAGAAACAGAAATCTCTCCAAAAGATCCTGCTCAGCAAAATATTCTGTTTTGCACTATTTTCTTATCCTTATAAATAAATTTAATAAACCAGTCAATCTTGTTAGCACACTTCGATGTACTCTGGAACAGTGTGCAAAGGGTCATTATGATATTGATAGAGTGAAGTGTATGAAGAAACACAGTGTTTCTGAAACCTGCTCCAAAACTCAGATATATTTGTAACAAGAATTCCTGATTTAATTCTCCAGTAATCTTCTATATCCATGAAGGAAACAATGTTTCTATTCCACAGAATTTCTCCCTATATTTTTTTAAAATATTATTTCTTCTATATATGCAAAATAAATGTCTAGAGCCAACATTAGTTTAAAATTTATTTTGAAAACAATGTTAAAGTTGTTTTACAAGCTTTCAAATACTTTAAGTTTGCATTTCTTGACACCACTAACTACTTTAATTAACACAAAAATTCAGCAGTGCTAGAAAGTCCTTATAACTACAGGTATTTGAGAACATTTTCTCTTCTAATAGCATCTGGCAAACAAAGAGCAGAAGATATGGCCTGGATGCCCACCCAGTTGGTACATTTTGAAGCCTCTTATTCATTATTAAAAAAGGTCTCCCAAAAATTGTGTCACAGGAAGATGGTGGGAATCGTTTGCCGTGTTGTTGCTACCTGCAGTCCTGGCAACAAGAGGGAATGTTTGCTAAAAGTGCTCCTGTGTAGGCAGTGAACTCTCCACTGTGCTGTGCTGGACACCCCTGGCAGCAGCAGCTTCCCCTCTCTGAGGTAAAACCCAGGTGAAAAAATCTGATGGCAGTCACCCAAAGCCCTGCTGGATGCTCAAACAAAACATCCTGTCAGTTTTCTACCAAAATTCCCCTGTCTAGTTATAAGTAATTTTCAAAGAATGCTTTCTTCTAAACATTGAAAATATTTAAAAGAGTCATATGTAATTTAAAAAACATAATAGACTATGAAAGTATTATTTCAGTCCAGATATTTGTAATTCAGTATGCAGGAGAAGGGTTTCACTGGGAGTGTCACTGAGCTATAATCTCCATTACAAGAAGTATCTAATAACAAACATCACCAGGACGCAGCTAACAGGCAGAAAGAGACTGAACCTTGGAGTGTTTTGAATGATGTGTTAGAGGTATTGATGAGACAATTTAACCATCAAAAAAACCTTGCTACATGCAGATCTAACTAAATTATCTCTCTCAATTGTCATAGCATAGTAAATCCTGTTGAAGAAAACCATGGGAACATGCACTCAACAGAAGTTTATAATACAAAAGAAATTTATATAATTTTTTTCCCAATGGATCTTTAAATCAATTTAAAAATTAATAGAAACTTTTTTTTTCCTGCTAGATATAGCTGGCCTCAGAAAAAATGTGCCACCTTCCCTTGAGAATGTCTCTTTGACAGTCTAGCAACAAGTTAAACAGTATTGCATAGGAAATTATGCAGGGAACAGCCCTCACAAGAACAAAATAATAATAATAAAATCCCCCTAGAACTGTGTAAGCATGTTAGAAAAATGAAACCAGCTGTGATTGTCACCATACACAGAGAATCACAGAGAGGTCTCCATGAAAGTCCAGAGATGGATGGGGCTCTGAGCAGCCTGGTCTGGTGGAAGGTGTCCCTGCTTATGGCAGGGGATGGAATGAGATAAGCTTTAGGGCCTCTTCCAACCCAACCCATTCTGGGACTCTGTGATCAGAGTATTTTACCAACAATCTCCTTCTAGATCAAAGGAGCACAAACCCTCCAACCAGGGAACTGAGCCCTGCTCACTCAGCTTTGGGAGGCTGCCTCAGGACTTCCCGAGAGCACGTGCTGGATCCCAAACCATGCTCTGGGATGTGAATGTTCTCTCCCCTGGCCATGCAGAGCGCTGCTCTAACACCTCTGTGCCTCCATGTAGGTTGAAGGGCTGTGCCACACATCCCAGGAAACAGAAATGCTAGAACTGTGGTGTGGAGAGGGAAGAACACACAGGCACAGCCCGGCACATTGGCATGCCTTGGCTGGGCACAGCCAGCCCAGCTGGAGGCTCATCCCTGGATAAAATAACAATAGTGATGGCAGAGTGAATTGGGAAGCTGCATAATTACTCTGGCAGAGAAATAAAAAGCCACGCAGTATGTTGGATGTATTTTTTAAAACAAAACTGCTGTCGAACCAAATCGTGTCTCTTGTGCCTCTCCTGAGAATGTGACCTCTTATTCTTCATTGTACAGTTCTCCACATGACAAAACCTTCTAATTTGGCAAGCTAACATAAAAACATATAAATTACCTATTAAAAATGTACAAACCCAGTATCACACCTCAAAGTGTGATAGCCTTCCAGGAGAAGTTCCAGACATTGTCCCTCCTCACTATTAGGACAGTCTGCATGACAGAAACCTCCTCTTGATCACATCGTTGTTTTCCTACTAAAAGAAGATCATTATCAGTAGCGGTAGCATTAAGAATTGCCAAAGTGGGGATAGGCCCTGATATTTTAAAACCTTTGATGCCTTTGTTAATAGAAGAGGAGCATTTCTCTTTTGCCACATCTGTTTTGGTCTCCCACCTCCACACGTCTCATAGCTTTCACTGAGTGATCCTGCCTCACAATAAAATATTATCTCAATAAACTCAGTAAAATATGCTCGTACCCAAAGCTGAGAATATCAGCCAGCAACTGGCTGTCAAAATGACTCTCACCCTCTGGCACAGGATGTTTTCTGGCAGTTATGAATTTTCAGGTGGCTCCATTCAGTGATGCTGGTTATGTTAATTTAACCTGTGGTCTCGTTAAAATGTTCTTGATTCTGCTTTGCTCTCTTAATTGCAGGTCTTAGGTTACCCATATCTGAAAACAAAGAGAAAAACAATAACAATTCCAAAAAATGAAAGGAGACATTGGCAATGCTTCTGTGTACTTACCCTTAATCCTCCTTCTTTGGAGGGATAAAACATTCTTGTTCAGTAGCTGGCATCCATGTTAATTGTATTTTTTAAAACCTAATTTCAAGATACACAGCCATAAGTTATTCTCTTTCTGTATTACAGATTGAAAGGATCCAAGCCTTGGGCCTTTCCAGGAGATTAAAACTGATCTATCACACCCTGCCAGGCTGGCAACATTTAAAGTCAACAAGTACAAGGCCTGGAAGCAGCAACACTTCACATTTCAAAGTTTTATCACCTTCTGTAATTCTAACTAGTTCCATTTAATTCATGTGTAGTTTGCAACCAAAATCTTTTAGGAGATTTATTTATTCAGACTGTTACATTTTTTTACTTTGGAAATACAGAACTATCAATATTTGAATGCCTAAATCATGTCTACTTTTGCTTGACCTACGGATTTGCTCTAATGGGAGTTTTGACACAAATATTTTAGTTTAGGGTTGCTTAAGTGTCTGCAGGAATTTTTACTTAAAGTAGTCTGTCCTAGCAACCTCTAAGTTCCAATTTCTTGATAATTTATATTATTTAAGAAAACCGTATTGTTAGAACAATAAATATATAAAAATAAAAAGTTCAAGCATACAAAAAATAAAACCAATTTTATGTCATTTAGGTGCTTCAGATAGTATTATTTTTCAATTCTTCTCTATGAATGAAAGTAAAAAATAGTAAATATCTCCCCTTTTGCAAAGACATGGATGGGATTTACAAACACATATTGCTTAACGTCATGGTCTCAATGAACAGGCTGAGGAAAGTGAAACTGTACATTTACCATCAGTGTTATGTGGTACAGAGCAATATGAAAATTGTTATATGTTACAGGCTGTCGTTCTGAATGCATACCTTGGGTCTGACTCTCAAAGGCCATACAGAGCCTCTGGCACAAACGAGAGAACAGAATGGAAATGGCTTTTTCATACATTTTCCCAGTTCCAGGACTCTCTTCATTTTATTCTCCTGGAAGTTTTGCAGCAGAAATGATTAGCCTTGTTCAGAATTTGGAAAAGGTAGTGGAGAGGGCAGACGAAGAAACAGAAAGTCACTTTGTGATTCAGCAAATGAATTACTAACAGATTGCCATATCCTTGAGAGATGAGGCAACTGGGCCTCGACAAGAGAACAATGTCCCAGTCAGACTCGGCCTGGACGACATTGCTCAAGTCTGGGACAAAGAGTGGTGGTGACCATACTGATTGTTAGGTTCACTCCTCTTCAAACAAAGTAAACTTGGAGCTATTTTAGAGTTTGAATAGCACCTGTTTCAAACACAAACATTTGTTTGGCTCATTCGTGAGGGGCTTTGGGGAATCTTTCACTCCTCTCCTCTTAACAAATAAGTCTCTGTTTGAAAAAAACTTACCAAGCAAATTCTACAGCCCCTAGAACAGCACAGAACGAAGACTGATTCAGATGCCTTACAAAACTTTCAAGACTTGGCTCTTCTCTTCCTCTTGTAATAAGACAAGAACATTTTATGAACCCTGGAATGAGGGAACAAACAGATGCCACACTCCTCTCTTCGGGTTTCTTGCTGCTTTCTGTTAAGATATGAGCATTTTTTGTGAACTGGTGAAATTAAGACCTGATCCAAAGAACATTAGTGACATTAGGGTACTTGATAAGCTCAAGCAGCTCAGAGGTGAACTCAGTCCCATCCTGTGTACCCACCAAATTCTTAAACAAAACTTGTGCTGCTTCAAGGACCAAGCATTGCCCTGTAACACCAATACTTGGATTAGAGGCAGGAGGAAGGAAACTGTTTTCAGCAGTTACTACCAGCATGTTCGTGCGACCGGTGCTTAATTAGGTTGTGCCACAGTTCCAGTCTGACCCTTCATTAACTGAGAATGTTACCTGGTTTTCTGTTGGAAATCTCAAAAAGCCTTCATGTCTGAAAAAAGAACTTTATCATTCTACCCAGTTCCTTTGTGCTCTCACCCAGCCGTGCTCTCTGGCAGCTCAGTGTCAGCAACCCCGGGGCAACCCTTTACAATTTTTGTATGCCTGCTAATTCTGCAACTCAAATACTCTTTTTGCAAGAGAAATACCACTTCCAGACAAGCTAAAAATCTCTTGCCCAGGATTTGTACCTCTATGCACTGACAGAGGAGGGCTGGCCCCTGCTGAATGGCCAGTTCAGCAATCCATATACAGCGACTGTCGTGTCACTCTGAGAGTCCTTAATATTTCATCAGGGTTTCACATTAATATAGAATGCACACTGCAAGAGCTGCCCAAGGGAAAGAAACACCCACAACTTATGTTTTCAGAACACTTTAAATCCTTCTGGAAACTTTGAAAAAAAAGCCTTTGTAGTTATTGTTTCTCTGCACTCAGGAAAACTGAGAGAAGAAATCTTGGTCTGAGTAAAAGTCAGCGCAAGTTTTGCTGTTGATTTCAGTGACACCAAGAATTCACTCAAACCCTGGCTGACTCGGACCACAGGCTTGTAACCATGGGGCATTTTCTGCAGACACAGCAACCACTCAAGGCAGTAATACCCTATCAGAGGGCTGTTCTTCAAGTTCTGCTCGTTGAGACAGCTGCCCTTGTCTGACTGCTTATGCCATGCTCAAGTCCATTTCTAAGTGCTTTCCAGACAGGGTCTGAATTGAACATCCCACATGGACAGACAGCATTACTTAACCCCAGATTACTCTGTTCTCGGTGTTGCTGTTCTGAAACTCCTTTGCAGGTTCCTCCCCCCATGCAGTCTATGGCACTCACACACAGTGTTCCAGATCCCACTCCAAAGTTCCTTGCCTTCTTCCATTAATACCAAAATGCGCCCAAGTTTGCATACCTTTGCGTATGTGTCTTCATGCACATACTTTTAAGATAAGTAAAATACAAAAAACACTGAAAATATTGATTTTTCTGCTTCTTAAAAATACCATCAGTTGCAAATATTCTTAATGTACCTTAGAACCAGTCAATTTACTTAGTATTTGTTAATAAAAAATACTAACAGGAGACAAGCATGGGTTTGAATCCACAAGAGGCCAAGAGCTTCTCAAAAGATGGGAAATTACTGAACCAGTTTAAACAAAATAAGCACACCTTGAAACAGTTGAGTCAAAACTTTCCTTTAAAACATCTGTGAGTGCTCAGTACCTGGCAATTTCCAAGCAGGTTGCCAGAAGGAATTAGCAGCTGTGCTTTCACTGTGCATCTCAAATGCATAAAATCCAGCCATAAATGGGCATTAAGACAAGTAAAAACATTAAGAATTGCAAGAGGCAAAAAATCCCTTTAGAGGAAAGAAGTTCTACTATTTGGAGTAGTATGGAGAAAATCATAGGTTTTAACAAACTAAATATGATGCACTGGAAAAAAACAATCCAGCAAAACAACATATAGATGTTTAGTATAGTAGCTGCCCATGCTATTTTACTGCTTTCCTATTGTTTCATAGGGTCTAACTGACACTTAACAAAGTCAGCTGCAATTTAAAATGCATGAAGATGTCATTATTCACCAGAAACCTGTTTAGCCTTTACATTAAAGAAGAGGCTGAGTAAACTACAAATATGTTTTGCATCCTGTACTGTGGGACAATTCCAGTTCACTGCTTTAACCTTTCTGATTTGCCTAGTGTATTCTTAAATGCATTTTATAGCAAAAAAGAAAATTTTAGACACTAGTACACTTAAATATTTATTCAGGTCACACATCATTCTGCCATTCATTGAGCAGTAAATAGCAATGAAAAACACTGCTTACATTATTCATTGGATGCAAGAAGGGGATTGGAGCTCAGGAAATAGCACCCTGTGCTAATCTCTGGTTCAGGGAGTTATCAAGCTACTCGCAGCGGAGTGGGTTTTTCTGCTAAGAGATGGTTGTATATCAGACGTTCAAGTTACAAATGTCAGTCCTCAGTGCACACCAACACTCCGAATGAGGGCCCTCGTTTCCATAAGCAGTATTTCAAGCTTCCTCAAATTTGTAACTTAACTGGTTTATGCTACTTCCTAATCTTGGAGCTACGTGGAAACTTGGGAAGGTTAATACAACTCACAACTTCGTTATGCAAGTGTTAGCCAAAAGCACCGCTTCTGGTCTGTGTACTCTGGGTTCATAAAGCATGTGCAGATCTTACTCTCAACCTTCAGGAATGGAAACTGGGGGGAGGTACCTCTCTCAGAATAATTACTAGAAATAATGTGTAGGAAACAGAAAATACCTCTACGAAAGCACTGGGAAACACAATCAACCTGCAGTTTGATGAAGAGGGTCCCTTGAAAGTTCAGTGCATTTCAAGTTTCCTATCGCAGCAGTGAGATGAAACACCTTTCCTCTGGTCACCTTTAGCACTATGATACAGTGTTCACACAGCAGCTGGTGTGTGAACCTGGATGTGAGGCAAATGTGCTACAACAGACATCTCCAGAGAAATCTGGTTCATGCTTTAATGCCACCACTTCTAAGAGAGAAACCTAGGATTATAAAAAGTGGCCTATTTCTTGATCAGTTACAAAAGACACATCCAGTTGCTCTGAAAGACATTTGATTAATAAAACATTCCTCAGCATTTCAAAGGTTAAAATAACAAATGGAAGAGACACAAGGTAATTGCTCTGGTGGAAGAAGGGCTAGGGTTTTTTTTTAATCTTTAAGAAGAGAAAAGAATTTCAAAGCTCCATTATGTTTTTCTGCATTAGCCTCCAGCTTCTCCCTTGCAATGCTGATAGATAATAAATTACAGTACTTAATGCTTCCAGAAGGATGAGAGAGAAAGTAAATTATAATGGATCATTTGCCTTTTTAAAGCATCATCTTACAGAGACACAGTGATGCATCTGCAGGATCAGGTTGACTTTTATCAAAAAGTCCCACCACGTGGAAGTCTCTGTTGCTCTAGGCCAGCATGGTGCTTTTCACTATCAGAAAACAAGTTCATCTCACTGCATTTTTAAAATAAAATGTTTCCAGTCAGAGGCTCTCACTCTGTGAACTGCTGAGCTCTCCACTGGCAAGGCAGAAGGAATTACATTCCTGATATTATATTGCTCTCCAAACAAACAAACAAAAATAAAGCCACTGCTGGCCAATGCCTGTGTTCCACCTGTGATTACATTTTCACTTTTGCTCTTCCTGCACTTTGGAATGTCATTCCCCAAAAGATGCCACTGGACCAGGGAAATCTCAACAGTAAGGTACAAATCCACAAGAGAAAAAGAGTTTGAATCTAATCCAACAGCTCCATAAGCCATTTTCAAAGTTTTGGGCAGAGCTTTTGCAGATGTTTTTTGTTTGCTTTTCTTAGCTTGGTCAAAGAAGTGACAAATTAATTATTTGCATAACTGTTCCCTTAGAGCAGGCACGGTATTTTAGTTAACCTGACAAAAGGCACCATCTGGCCCAGTGGAACGATTTGTTTCATCACAAGCGTCATGAGAGCAGTTGAGAGAAAATCCTAATTAATACACGAGGCAAGTCCAATTTTGAAATCACTTCTCTAGAATTTATCAGATATGAATTTAAAGTAAGGATGGCACACTGGATGCAGTCACTTGAATATCAATAACCTGCAGTGTTTTTCCAGTTCAGAAGTATGACACAGCAGTGCCATATTAGTTGAAATTAAGGAACAAATTTTACTACAATTTTCAGATACATTTATTTCCTTTGGGATTTTAATGTCACTTAACAGGAGATGCTATAAAAGGAAACGTATCTTAATGCATTAGCTGTTATGTTACCTTTGTTTCAGATGGGTACATTTTTTAGATCTCAAAACAGCAGGAAAAAATAAAACCCAGAAAAGAAAACGGTGCCAGAGCATCTTGGGTTAAAAGACAGGTATCTGCTAGGGAGGGCAGGAGCCTCCCCTGGAAAACCCCTCCCTCCAAATTATTATATTTTTTAAATTAAAGGGCTCTAGTATGTTAACAAGGTAAACAATACAACAATAACTATGGTGCTAAGAACAAACAGAATCAGGGACCCCGTGGCAGAGATGGGAGAGGATGGAGGGGAGGATTTGCTTCACAAACCCCCATGGGCAGTCAATCCCAGGTGCTCGGGAAATTTTCATTGCTGCCCTCTATCACTTTCAAGTGTGCACAACATGGAGGCTTCATAAAAATGGACATCCAGCACTTCACTTTCTCCTGCCAGTGGTTTCGTTAAGCTAATCATAGATCTTATATGTTAGCTAGCACTCTGTGCTAATATATTTCCCCCTAAAATTATATCTACCATTCCTTTCTTTTTAATTATTTTTTCAAATTGGCATTAATATTCCTTCCTAATGCACAGTTCTGCTACTTCAAGTGAGATTTTAATTTTATTCCTGGGATCAGTCTTCAGAAGACAACACCTCTTAGAAGATTTCACTATCAAATGTGAATTTAGTTTTGTTTTATATTACAGGCTTTTAAGATGTAGGTACTGATCCTACAGTTCACACTCACACACTTTTTTGCTTCTCAGAAATTAAGACCTCAACAGTGCATATTTTTCACACCTCTCCGTCACTTTGTTTCCTATTTGTCTGGGTTCCACAGAGGCTTGGCCATTCCAGAAACAAATGAGTGTTGGTTACAATATAAGACATTGCAACTATGTTCACTATGTTCAACTCTTTTCCACGGATAAAGCAAAACAGGATGGCAAAATGCAGGCTCAACACTCAGAAGAAACTGTCTTGAGTTGGCTGAAGGATCACTTCAAGCTATTCCTAATTTCATCTTCCCTTGCCTTCAATCCCCAACGTGGCATTAGCCCGTCTAATGACGTGGGAGTAGCTGACAGGACCGGCCCAGGTGCCAGCCTGCTTTGAACTCCAGCTCTCTGACAAGTCTCAGAGATGCACTGAAGTCAGTGGCTTCACTTTTGCAGGGTTTTCAAAACTTTGTGTGTGACAGGACACCCACTGTTTAAGTAGCAACATTCTGGCTCTGCATGGAGGAATGGTATCGCTACTTAATTACTGATCCAAAACTGAATCAGCATATCGGGAATAGAGCACAATCACCCAAAGATCCTGTTGCTGGCTTCTGAGCTATATGAAACCACTAAATCTATCGGTAATTCCCAGACAGGTTGTTATATCCCTGTGGGTTATCTCCTAGTTTATGCCCACCCAGGAAAACAACCAAGACCTACTCTGAAACACCACCAAAATTCAATCTGAAATGGTTTCTTCTCTGTTTCAGAAAGTTCTGTATTTTACAATTTGTCAAGCTTGCACATCAGAAAGGATAGTACATCTGAAGAGGAGGAGGACGGGTCACTTAATTCAGTCCAATTTGAAACAAGTGATGTCAACTTGCATCATATACAAATAAAAAAGGAAAGACGAGCTTAATCTGAAATTTCAAATAAGAATCCGGCAAATAATGAAGCACTCAATTTCATAAAGAATTTTCATTTTCCTCTGTATAAATTATCATTTTGCAAAATTTATCACCTTTTAGAAAAAAGAAATAGACAGTCCTTTGCCAACAATATAATGACATATTCTTAGCTAGTAAGATTAACAGGACTGTAGCGATACCCATGAGCTTCAGGCACCTCCCTGGTCCCACGGGGCACAGCACCTGTGTTTTTCCATGAAGGGATGGGGCTCCCAAGTGTGCTCCCCTTGGCTGAGTGCACCAAGGTGTCTCATTAAACCTCTGCCGTGCTCCCATGGGAGCTCTCAACAGGAAACCAGTCCCAGAGACATCAGCACATGTACCACCCTCCTGGGTTTTTCTGAGACAAACATTCAGCTGTAACTAATCCTCAGATAAGGCATGGTTTACCAGGCAGCAATTTCCTAAGTTGCCTCTAATGATGCCCATATCATCTGTCTCAATATCTAATTATGTTCCTTGACACACACTTAGTCTGGTTGGAGTTTTCAGCAGCTGCACTGCAAATCTCTCTCAGGATTATAGACCACTCAAAACCAAACAAAACCTTACACTGTGAAACAGATTCCCAAATTAAAAAAAAATGTAATAAAAATTAACAAATAAAACAATTTTAGTTTAAAGGTAACTTGTTAAGGTGAAGAATATGCTTGTGGGCTTTTGTGTCCATCTTCCTGTAAAACAAAGATTTAAATGCCTTTCTTTTTTACCCACTTTAATTCACTTTTAAACAAACCGGTTTTGCTGATGGCATGGGGGAAGACAGTGATTCTGGCACTGCCAGTGAAATAAGCTGAATTTGGAACAATTGAGCAGTGAAGACATTGGAGGCAGTCTGCCTGGAATTCTTCAGTTTCAGTAAACCTCTATCACAGTCTGCTTTAGGACCGAGGGGAAATCATGGTTTTTCAGTCAGTTCTGCAGTTCCTCCCATAAGGGTGGATGCTGCAGAGCCGACTGCAGGCAGAACAAAGCCAGCAGCCGCTGGGCTGAAATGGCCACAAAACCTCCTGTGCTGTCCCCAGCAGCAGAGCCCGAGGTACCGTGACTGCTGCCAGATGACAACTGCACTCATCCTCCCCCTGCCAGCCTGCTGTGACACCAGCCACTGCGGAGCAGCATCTGGAAAATAAAATGTAGGGCAGGCTTAAGGAGAGACTGGGGGACTCATCTCCCACCACAACGGTTACCCCATGTGAGCACATGAAACCTCGTTTCTCTGAGGCCAGAGGGAAAGAATCATATTTGTAAAAAGTAAAAGGGGATAAAGGCTTAAGCTTTATTTTCCCCAGAAAAATGGGAGAAAAATGGTTGTCTTGCATAGCACCCTCAAGAGAGAGAGAGACATTTATCCCTTCAGTGGTTAGTAAATTAGATTCAACAAGACCTGCAGAACTGCACTGCCCCAGGCACAAAAATACTGTTCCACAATAAGCTACAGCATGATGTAATGTGCATATATAGATCCTGCCTCCTATTTCTATAGGAGACAACATTCATGACAACTGATTTTTTCTGGTTTACCTACTGGAAAGATGAAATTCTCTTCCTCCCTACTTCTCCTCTAATGAGAAGGTGGCTGCCTTGGACCATGGCATTATCTCACTGGAATATCTGGTAGCTGATGCTATTAGCCTTTATAAAGTAACAAAAAAGATTTTTTTTCTGTGATCTAAAGGATAGGGATGGCTGCACTTGTCTGAAAACTTCACCTGGCATTTCTCTGTGATATTCCATGTCTGCTGGGTTTGGTAATAGTGTAGGGTTTGGGTCTTTCTTCCCTCGAAAGAAATACAGGGTATTAAAATTATATTAGAGAGGCAAAATTAATAAAAAGGCTGAGTCACTAAGATGAGACGTGTGCTAACAGTCCTGAAGGTCTGGGGCCATGGCTGCCTCATGCAAAGGGGAACACTGAAGTGAAAGGAAGTGCAATGAGAGAAAATAAAGACATAACTTTTAGCTTCAATTTATGCTTTGAAAATGAAAGCCACAGAAATGCTTCACTTTAGAGAGCAAACACACTATAACCCTCCTACTGACCTCTGCATGGAGGTGCTGAGAAAATCCATGCTTGAAAAGAATGTAATTAGCAGTAGTGATTAAGAATCATGCAATAATTAGTACTTGAGGAAAACACTTGTTCTTGAGACCTTTCAGTTAACAGCAAGAAAAAGATTAGAGCAGAAATTATTCAAATCAGTAATAGGATAGTTTGGAACAGAGATTTCCTTTTACCTGTGGAAAGTCAGGCATGTCCTAGGTTCTAACTGTAATTCCAGTATTGGAAAAGACAAGAGCAAAAGGTAGAGAATGAAGAATATTTTGGGCCAAGAAATAAATAAGCAGGTATTGATATGCAAACTTCTGAGGAGAAAATATCTATATAGCATTTAGAAACATAATATAACGAACTGTTAATTCTAACAAAACTTCTTTGCCACTGCAAGATTACCCTAGAGAGACCATATCACATTCCTAGGATGCTGTGTCCAGGTGATCTTAACTTCCCACCTCTGAATGTTCATACCAAAAACCTCACTCACTGACTTGGCTGTTGTGACAACAGGCACTGCTACAACTCTGGCTCACCAAAGTTCATCTCACCAATAGCAGTCTCAAATAGAGATCTCCATCTCTTTTTTTCATAAATCTAATCTCTCTCCTTTGGTCCTTATACTGACTTGTAATAGTTTTTCACTGACTCCTATCTGCAATTTCGTTTTGTCTCTACTCTGCCACTTTACTGTGGTGACTCCCAAGCCTTTCTGAAAATCCTTTTTTATTGTTTTGTACCGTGTGCTATTGCTCCTTGGAAGACTGAGATCTTCTGAACAACTAATACAGGCACAAGGCTGTTTATCTTCACATAGCCACTCTCTCAAGATGTCTTTTCATATAAAACTGTGAGGCAAAAATCAGAGCAGTGCAGAAAGGGAATCCATCATTAGCACTGCTAAGGGTGTGATTTCACCCTATTTCATTTTACCAGCTATTGTGGAAACAAGAGTCTATCAAGACCACTGGGTTTTGGTGCTTTTCTCCACAGATTTTTTATTAGTCCTCTCTTCAGGTAATGCGCCCTGCAGGCCAAGACCCGTGTGTCTGCCCAAGTGACAGGCTCAGCACTGCCTGGCACATTCAAAACTCACAGACCAAGGAGAGTTTGGAGCACTTAATGTCTGAAGTGATTTCTGGAGTGAGTGTTTCACAAACTGTGTTGAAACTTTTTAATAAAACAGCCAGAGCATTCACATAATTAAGCCTAATGTCACTTCCAGGAGGTTTCCAAGTCAGAGAGATTGGTTTTATAGCCAGCACTCACGCAGTGCTCCCAACCTCATTCTCCCTATATTCAGGATCTATGTTCAAACCTGTCCAGAAACTCATTGCTTGCTTTTAACCTAAATGCATTTTTCCTTCTCCATCATTTTCCAAGTCTGTAAATCTGTTCATTACCTTATACAATTTATTGCCTTCCTTGAGTACTGCATTGTTTAGCAGCTTTTTGGTACTATTTTGGTTTCAGACCTTTTTAACACTTCACCTCCTTCTCAGAGCTTCAGAGTCACTGCAGCCAAAACACAGAAACTCCCTCTTCATCCATGATGCACTGCCCCACACTTCAGTTACCTTCACTGTTTCAGAGACGACACTCCCTCCCAACCAACCATCTACTTCCATGGGTGAAAACAGGCTCCCAGTGCTGAGCACCACAGTTCCCATCCCAAGGGGTTCACGCTCTCTCTCTGGCTTTTAATTGCATCTTCAAAAACAAAGAAGACAAGGACAAGCCCTTCACCTTTTCAGTGGTTTACCCAGCAGGCAGCTAAACATCACATGGCTGCTCACTCACTTCCCACCACGACGGGATGGGAGAGGACTGGGAAAAAGCAATCACTCACCACCAGCCCCTGAGCAGCAGCCCCTGGCCAGCCTTCCCCAGGTTTGCTGGCAATATCATCCACTCTCAGCTGTAAAGATAAAGTATCTCAGAAAACGGAGTTTGCTTGGCTGGCGCTGAGGAAAGCTCTGCATGTTCCAGAAGATGAACTGTACTTGGCTTCAAAGGCTGCCACATGTGACTCTCCCCTTCTTTGACAGCACAGGCTGTTCCACACATTACAGGGCTCATCAGTGCCAGTCAGGAATCATTCTCCTTGCATTTAGTTTTACACTGATCCAAGAAACAGAATCAGACACATTGGCAAGATTTGTGCATATACGGCTGAAGAAAACGTACATATCCAATTTTCTGTTCAGTTTGTTGCTTATATAATACTACTCCATTTTTTTGGAGATGTGGAACAAGGACACAGAAAAGAGAAGACAGAAGGACCTCCTGACCAGACTCACATAATTTCTTATGCATAATGCAATATACAAAAGTTACGTGGGTCACCAAAGGGCAAAACGTGTTACCTGTACGATATAAATAGCTTTGTCCTTCCTCCTGCCCTTGTTTCCTAAGTTTCTTCCAGCACAGCCACTGCCTGGCAGCAGTACCAGGGTAGTGCCTTCTGTGCCTCAGCCAGGCCGGGTGCCACCCTGGTGCGGGGCACAACAAGAGGGCGGGCTGGCCACACAATGCAGGAGCAGCTGCCTGAGCTCACAGGTGCTCCTCATCCTGCAAAGACACGTGGGATTGTTTGCATGGCAAAGGAGTGTCCCACAGTCCCTCACCATGGTGCCCCAGGCAGCACCTGGGCAAGAAGGAAGCTGTGTGAACACCTGCTCCAGTGTGTGTTCACTTGATTGATTCACGGCTTCATTCACCAGTGAAAGCGCAAAATCAATTTCATATAAATTGGAACATACACACAAAATCTTACCACTGCTTAAAGATATATTTCCATTACTGCGTTCTCTGTTACTTTCAATCAGCTTAGTATTTATGGGGTGGCTGGAAACGAATCCTATACATTATTTATAAACATTGATTTTTAGCAAGTCATTCCATTCATAACCATGAGTTGCCTAAGAAAATATAGTGTTTATCTTATTTTTTCTCTCCAAAGAAAATTAAGTGTTTAATTATTGATGGCATTTTACCGTCCAATTCAGCAAAAACGTCCTTAAAAGTAAGAAAGGGGGAGAGAGATAACTACCCATTGTACAGTTAAAAAATATGTCAACAATAATTCCAGTGTTTACTGCATTTCTTAATGTAAGGAAGTATTGGCGCTGATTTAGAAAGAAAGCCACATCTAAGAAAAGCCAAATAGTCCTTCATGCCAGCATTTTCTGTATTTCCACCTGAAAAATGCTCATTTTCACCAGAGGCCTTCATCTTCTGTCTAGAGCAGTTCTGCTGTGGGCACTGCTCACTATGGCAACAGGCTGCACTGAAAAATGCAGTTCAATTATTCAATGGCATTCACTTGTTGATATTGATTAGGCCCTGCATTGTTTGACTTCCCCTGTGATTCCTTCTGTCATGAGGAAATGGTTACACCCCTCCTAAAGGGCAGAGGGAAACAGGATTCATGAAAAGGAAATGACTTGGAGGTTTATAAAATCCCAATCTAACTTGAATGAAAAAATGGCCAATGAAATACTTAAAGAGCAAAACACAATAAAACAGCACAGGCCCAGATCTCTGCTCTGACCATGCAACCCTGTGGTTAGATGATTCTGCACAGTATCTGCCATATAAGCTAATGACCAGAGTAAGAGTATCCAGGGATGCAACTCTACCAAAGTAATGGCTTTCAAGCACTCTTTTAGATAGCACTTTTTCCCCCTTCCATCTTGATCTCTCACAAATTCACACAGCCCCAGTTTCAATTTCTTGGATTTTTGGCTACCTCCAATTTTTGGTTATCTATAACCTGTAAACTTTGTAATCTTCTTTTTGTCATATATAGCCAAGAGTATACATAGCTGTTCTGCTAACACATTCTTCTGAGGAATCCGTTGCTTTAGCAGTCCTTAAAATGGAAGTTTTTCATTACTGCAATATTTTTTGCTCCATTAAAAAAACTTACAACCAACTATTAATTTTTATGGGTTATCAGTTATAATCCATTTATATCCAGCCAAAGTGCAACAGTTTATAAAATTGTGTGTTGCGTGGTATGTTACTGATGAGATGCTGTAACCTATTGAGCAAAAAAAAATAGTATTTCCCTTAGTCTGCTCTTCTGAAATTATTCTTATAGCTCAGGAATTGTCATGGTCAGGCCAAAGTCTGACTGCCTACAACTGCATTCCTGCTTGTGTTTATTGCTCTGGCAAAGGAAGCCATCAGCAAGGAGATGTAGCCTGCCAGAAACAGGAGAGCTCGTAGGTTTTAGCACTCCTGCTGGCTTCCTAAGGCAAGGCAGCCAGGAAAACCCACAGTGACCAGAGGCTCCTGCAAGCCCCCAGAGTGACCCCAGTGCGGTGTGTCTCATCCTTTACACCACAGGATTGTAACACTACTGGAGCCAAAAGGAGTTCTCAGCCGCAGTATTACTCTGCTGAGCTTTTCACCCTAAACCTCTCTCACGTGCCTGCAAATCTGCTTTTCAAGAGCCAAACTCTGCAGCCCAACTTACGCACATGGTGTGAAAAGTATCATCACTGCAGCTCCCTGCTCAGGTCTGCTCGTGTCTGCTGTGCTTCCCTGCACTGCCCTTTTCCAAGCCATGTTTGCAGTGAAGCTCCCCAAGCATCCTGAGCACACAGCACCCTCTCCACCGGCACCCACTTCTCACAAACAGCCCTAATATCTGCCTGCTCCCCCCACAGCCCCGCTGTGACCCTCTGCCTGCCCTTCAGGCTCTGCACCTTCCCAGCGATTATTCTCATTCCCATTTCCCTGCCAGGTGCCAGCATTGCGCCCTCGTTGTCTCTGAGGCAGCAGAAGGCACAGCCAGAGCCTGCTTTTTGAGCAGTTCACTTCCCATCTCCTGCCCTCATCTCCTCCCTCCTCTCTCATCTCCTGCCGTATCAAGGAGACCACAGCTTTATGTCCTGCGAAAAAAAAATGCACTTCTATAAGCTCAATGCTTTAAGAGTCAGTTCAGTTAATTCTTTACAGCTGTTCCACTAGAATGAATACAGGCACCAGAGGGACTGAAGTGCACCAGTGGGAAAGGTGGGTGTGCCACCTGCCCACAGAGCTGCTCAGAGCTGGCAGGATCACTTTTGCACAGGTAATTCTTCTGGAAAGAACGATTAGGTGCCAGTTTTGGAATGGCAGCTATGCAAGGGGGAAATGACACTTAAATCCCAAAGGCAGGCTGCAATGCAGAAAAAAAACCTGAGCATTACTTTGAAGTTTCTAATCCAGTGCTCTGGAGTTTTTAATTTGAATTAAGGGTGCTTTTAGAAGGACACAGTGTAGGTCTGATTCCTTAGCTCAGGGAACACCGAGGACAGAAGATGCTCATGTATCTTAGGGACTCATGGGTGGTCCAGGATTTAATCCAAAAAGGAAAACATCAAGAAATTTACCAAACTATTCAAGGTGGTCACAAACCTTTCCATGTTGGCTGGAGCCTGCTCTGACTCCTTTGATCCATTCCATATTTTTGACTCATCTGTGCCTTCGCAGTTCTGTAATTTCAAAAGTAAAGCTGATTTTAAATTGGCAAAAGATTCACGTAGAAATCTTTCTTCTTGCTTCAAATTTCTTTTGAAGAAAGCCCAGGACAATCCCAGGGCCATTGGGTAAAGAAGCCTGTCCTTGCTGTCTCTGTCAATGAAATACAAAAAACCAAAGAACAGGTGCCTCCATACATTTGCATCAATAACATTTTGAAATTAATTTTCTTTCTATTAATATCTTGTTAACTGCCACACTTTGACATTGCTTCAGAAAGCTACTGCATTGCAAATAACCCAAAGCATTCTTAACTAAATGAGTACAAAGATAGTAAAGTCATTTTATTTGCTTTGTTTCCCACCCAGTTTCCTCAATCCTTACTACATATTACCTGTAACTCTGTTGCTTTCATAAAAGCCTTTTATTCATTACTTTGGGGATATATTTTGAGAAGTTAACAAATTTAGAAACTGACTGTCCATGTAATTTTTTTAACTTACAAAAAATTAACTTTTGTTCACACAGAAGGGGAAAAATTTGGAAAAAAAAAAAACAGTAGGTGTGTAACTAAACTCAAGATATAATATCCTGCAGATTTAATGTCCTACTCAGTTTTTTTGTTTTTTGGGGTTTTTTTGCCTTTTTAAATTTAATTTTTGTTTCCCTTTCAGTCTCTAGCAGAGGCAGCCCCTTCAGCATCTCAAAGTAACTGTATGGCCCTCACAGCAACTGGGGAAGGGTTTTGGTTTAAAAAGCTCAGGATAACCCCATGAAGAGGTTTACAATCCCTGCTCTCTTCTGCATTTAGGTACAACCACCTTGATTAGAGTTTTGAAATATACTTTAATGTCTCTATGAATTATTTTTCCATAATTTTAGGTTTTGTATCATTTTAGAGCAGAGATGTTCTTTCCCAGGTAAATAAAAAGGTGCATATAATGCATGGGCAGATTTATTTAATAGTACTGTAGGTATGGGTTCTAACATACCTTAAATATCACTAAAAATAGAACAGAGTAGTACAGAAGTTGTTCTGCTTAAGTGTTGTAACATCTCATGGGAATGCTTGAGAAGAGAAAGAAGTACAATATTCACACTTGGTATTCACAGCCTGTTCATTACACATTTCTAGAAATGTGCCCCCCCCTCCTTAATTAAAAAGAAAGCTGAAAGAGTAGGAGGAACAAAAATGTTCTCAACTTCAATGACACTATTGGAAAATAATTATTTCTAAACTGCTTATCTGTTAAAAAAGCTGGCAAGCTACCAGGATCTTGATTGCTGTAAGCAATTTTATAACTGCTCTGTACAGATAAATTTAACAAAGAAATTAATTTCAGTCTCATAATAAGTCTCATCTCATTATGAAAACGTCTGTACTGCCATGGAGCCTTGCGCAAAGAACTGCTGGGAGAGGATTTTGTCTGCAGACATTCAACAACTGCCTAGAGAAGCTCCACCTCAGAATGCTGAATGCCATTTAACACCTCCTTCTAAACATAATTCCTCCTAATTGTAAAACAGAAAGTGAAATACTGTTAAATGAAGTGAAAATCTTACCAGTTTCACTTGTATTTACCCCCAGGCTTTGAGGAAAGCTCCCTGATGGGCTGTGTTACCTGGAATATCCCATTCGGTGCCCTCTGTGATCTGCTGCTTGTTAACAGAGAGGCTCTCGTGACGTGGCTGTCGCTGTCCGTGGTGTCTCCTACCTTGAGATCACCCACAGCAGGACATTCGGTGGAGGTTTGAGTTTGTATTTTCCCTTTTTCTCAGCTCGAGCACTGAAGGAGATGCAGAAGTCATTCTCTGAGGTTCTCAAGGTTGTTCATTCTTTCTTATCTAAGGGATTTTTTCTCTGAGGTAAAGAGGTCTGTCTAACCAGCTGGTCAGGGGCACTCTGTCTGTCCAGAGGGCAGGTCTTGTCTTTCATATTACAAGTTATGTTCTTTAATGTTTACAGTTAATTTCCGATCTATGACCCTTACATTACACTGTCCAGTTTTCTCTCAAACCAATCCAGAAATGCCACCCTGGCTCAAAGATGGGTGACAAGAAGAAGAAATTACATACCACGCCTAGAAATCCTCCATCTTAGCTCTAAGCTTATCATAACTATGCTACAGATTCACGTCTCTACCTTCTAACAATCTAATTTATACTCTACTTATTTTTTGTGACTTGTAATTCTTCCTGCAATGATGATAATCCTTTCCAGGGAAGCCAGGGGAACACCCTGGACTCCAACAGTGGCCATCTTGGCCACAGTGACCACAAAGCAATCGAGTTTAAACTCCCTGGCTACAGGAGGGAAAGAGCCACCGAGACTCCAGCCTGTCACACGATGTGAGCCCCAAGGGTTACAGCAGGAGGGTCACATCAGGCTGGTGACTGTCACTAGAGGGGTTCTGCAGCGCTCTGCCCTTCGACCCTGTGCTCTTCTGCATCCTTCTCAGCCATGCAGGACTAAGAGATCCTGCAAGTAAGTTTACCAACACCACCAGAATGGGAGGAGCTGACTCCCTCGAAGGCAGAGGGGTCCTGCAGAGAGACCTCAACAAATCAGGGAGTTGGGCAATCACCAAGTGCAACACGGGCAATTACAGCACACATGAGCACACAATAACTTCTGCAGGAGTGCCCAATTACTTCATGCACGAGTGCCCTTGTGGGTGCCTTCCAAGCCAGAACATTCAATCCTTCCCAAAAAAAGTGGCCTCCTTCCTTTACACCACCATGCTGCCTTTTACTGTGACTCCTCTTCGCCCAGAACATTCCTATTACCTCCCCAACTCCTCCAGCAAGTCTTTGAGAACACTGGAAAATACAACATGACCAAGATCCAACATTAAAACTTGACAGCAGATACAGAACAAGCTCTGGAAGCTTTGAGCCAATTTATGGTCGCTGTGCCTTTCAAAGAAAGGCACAAAACAGTGACAGGGTGAGCAGGAGCCCATTAATCCTGGCACGGCAGCACTCAGGCTTGCAGCTCTCAGATGGCACTGCCTCAGCAGCAGCATTATGAATAGTCTGGCCCTTTTCTTTTACTGTTCTTACTGGTGTTCTTGTCATGGCACATCAACCAGGGTATAAAAAAAATGAGCACATGATAGATCCTGATGAAAATCCTGCTATGGATTTCAGTTTTGCTAACGCACAAGTTGGCTGCAAGAATCTCATCTTTGGGAGCCACAATGCCATTTTCTGCTCCTAGACATCCCATCCAACAAGCTGCAGAGAGCAGATTTACTGGCTTGGAGGCATTTTGTCATGGGGTACTCCTCACCTGTTCACTGCTGCACTTGGTTATGCAAATCAATATCTCTTCACAGAGCACATGCTGTGAGCAGTAAGAAAAGAGAGCAGCTTCTTCAACCCAGCACATCATTGCAACTCCAAATTCCTGTCATTATTTTTTCTCAATTACAGAATTATTCTGTTAATCAATTTTGCTTCCTTGGCATAAAGTCATCTACAGTTTTACAGGCATTTAATACAGCAAATAAACTTTTTTGGTTCTTGAACTTTTTCACAGAAAATGAAAATCCTCTCCTAAGATTTTTTGGCTATAACTAAATATGTCAGATTTTTAACCTAACCTTCCTGACCTATCTCATCAAAGATGGGGTTTTTTTCATTGTTCCTTTCCTTGTTTCCACAGCAACCTTTCCACAACTCTCATTAAGCTCTTTTTCCTGTTTAATTCTATATGGAAAACATGACTTTAGAGTTTTGTTTTATTTTGTTCTTTGTGTTGTAACAAATGTAGAGAACTTTTTTATTTATGTCTTAAAACAAAACAAGGATTCCACTACAATGGTCATCTCCATCTCTCTGGCAGTAATTAGACAATTCAGTAAAATTTGATTTAAATCAGTAGTAGTAGCATCAGCCTGTCATTTCACCAGGTTCCACAGCCATCACAAGCTTTTTACAGTCCCCAGTGGGGCAGGAATCTTCTCTGGACCGTTTTTACATACTCTAGGAACACAAGTCTTTAGGACTGAAGGATGGCATCCATTTCATTTAAAATTTTTGAATAAATACTAAATGGAGGAAGTCTCCAGTGGCTACTACAACCTGGTTTGCACCTAAGGGGAAAACACTAAGGCATCACGGTTGAAAATGTTGATGGTAATCCATGTAAAGGCTGCTCACTGTCATCAGAGTTATGGAAGGTACTATTTCAAAGAAAAACAGAGACTAAAGCCATGAGCTATGCCCCTTTATGCTATTATTGCCATCCATTTCTTCCCCTTCCTTGTTCTTGGCTCCCCATATATTTCATTAGATGCACCAGAAATTACTCTGGATACTTACATGTCTCTGTGTTGTAACCGCCAGAAGCGCAGCAGAGTAATGGAAGAGCTCATTTAAAACAACGGGAAAATTGTTTCAGGTTCCGTGCAACTGTTTCCAGAAGACATGAAAACAGACCTTTCCCCAACCTGAGACTGCCACTGAAGTCAAAGACAAGACTGTTTAGGAGCTGCTGTAGCTCATAAACTACAGCTACAGATGGACAAGGGGTTGTTTCCAAGAAAAACATTTGAAGTTCAGAGGTACGTCATTTTCTGAGGCCAACAGGTAACAAACAAAACTTCAGTTAGACTTCATTGCAAGCACTATTAGATTTAATGTTCTGGTTCATATAAATACATAATAAAGACAGGCAGTTTACATCCCAGCTGCTTCTGTACATTGTTTACACTTAATTGACTTCAATTCTGGAACAGATGTGGAGTGGAGAAAGGGCCTGTCCCTGGCACTTTGTATTTTACACACTGTGACAAGTGGCTTCCAAACCTCAGCTGAGTAGGAAAATGCGACTGAGAGCATCAAGCCCCAATTCCAGCCCAGATTTTGCCAATCATAACTTTTCTTCCTCTCCTCCACCAAAAGCAAGTGCGACATTCAATGTCACTTTCCAATTTATTGAAAAACATTTGCCTGAGCCTTCTCAAAAGCATTCTTTTTATGGCCTGCTTTTTTCCGAACAGGTTGTTAATGGGACCTGTTTGGGGTTTTCCTACCTCAGAGTCAAGTAATTTCTCAGTTTCCAGACCTCCTCATGTTTTATGCCACTTGCATCAAGGGGTAGATTTCCTATAGCAGCTGTTCCTTCAATATTCAGCGGATTTCAAGCTTTTAAAATGATTACCTGTAAAACCAGAACAAACCTTAAAGACCGTTAATTTCCCCAGCTGGGAATATACGAATAGCTATTTTAAAAGAACATATTCCTGTACTATGTGGAGAACAAAAGTACAGCTAAATTAGGAGTTCTCTTGGAAAATTTTTTTCTTTGCAAATATATCTTTCTATTGAGGCCTGACCTTTTAGGAAAGTTACCATTTAATTAAAAAAAACCAACTTCACTGACTAAGATTCCTCGGCTCCAAATTGAGTTTTCAGTCCAAACTGCCCACAATTGAAGATTTCCTCTTCAATGCCACAATTGGTGTTTTTGATCATGGTCTGATCTTCAAAGTCATGGAGAGTTTGTGAAATTGGCATTTTTGTTTAGCAAGTCAAAATACTTGTACAACTTTTCGAAATCATATAAAAATTATGGACAGTAGAAAACTTAATCTTGTCAGATACTGTAGATATTTTCTTTATCTTCATAATAGTAATACCTGTTTAAAACCCTTTCCTTCTAACTTCAAAGCTTATCTGCTTTTGAAAATTCAATTACAATACCTCAACTGAGCCCTGAATAATTCTTATGAAAGTTAACAATTGTCCATAAAAAATAAAGGCACATTTAGACATTTTATGTTGAATTTCTTGGTAACATCTTTTCCATATAATCTAATTTTAAAGAATTCTCCTGACTGAATTGTGTTGCTGCTTTCTTCAGCTCATGGATTATACTAGAGATAAGTAAACCGTTTCTTTCAAATGGAACTTGCAAAATTTGGGATTAAGTGTAAAAAATGTAACTTAATCGTGAGAGGGAAGAGTGCTAAAAGCAAATCAGGTGCTGAATAGTAACACAGTAATTTCCTTACAAGATGCCAATTCATTCGGAGAGAAATAAAAATCAGGTCCTAAGTAATATCAACTTATTACAGCCCTCTTCAGCCTTCTGATGAGTGAGTGACTAAAGAGGCTTTGACCTCTGCCACTCTCCCTCAGAGGATGGATCTGAGACTCCAACCCCACAAAACTTCAGCCTGTCTGCAGGCAGTCTACACCTCAGCACTTTGCACAGCCTCTTTTATCCTACACTTTTATTGGATTTAGTTCCAATGTTATGGCAGGCTCACAGCAATCCAAGATACACACACTGCAAAATGAAAACTACCACCAATTCACTGGACTTCTTCAAGGAGTTTTTGTGCCCGGGTTTTGATGGTGTGTTCCTCTCTAATCAATGCCATTTGCTGTTTCCTGGGAAGTCACTGTTTTACAGATCTACTCAAAACAGTTTTCACACTATTGTAAGAAGCTTGGTGATAAACTTTTAAGCCTGTTCATTTAAGCCAGTGGTGCCTGAGGAGCTGAGCCTACAAAAGGCTGAGTAATAAAAGGTTTTTCACCAGCTCCATTAGGGCCAGTAGGGTTTTAACTGTGTTCTTTCAGTGCCTTTTAGGAAATGCTCCAGAAACAGACAGGAGAATTTCACCTGTAACCAGTTAGCAACTACTGAGGGAGCAGCACAAATCTGCTGCAGCCCATTCAGGACCAAAAGACATTTTTGAAAGCCATTAAACCCAGAAGGTGACCCTATAAAGCAGACTACAGGAGCTACATGTGCAAAAGTCCACACGCAGCTCACCTGGAGACTGACCTACAAATAGCTATACATTGTCAACCACCTGCTTCTCCAATTAGCACATCTACACAAACAGCCCGGTGCTCATTGATTTCCACTTAACAGACACTTTTTGAACATCCAGATTTTCAGAATAAATCCAATCCCTACCCCCAGCTGCACTGTTAAGGCAAGATTAAGCAAAACTTATCTGCTTTCTACCTTTCTGTTTACAAGGTGACTCAGCTGTTTGTATGCAGGGAATTTTTGCCAGAATTACATAAGGCATGTCTGCTTTCTACCTTAAGCTTTCAGTCTTACTTTAACCTCAGATCTAGAAATAAGCTCAAGGTTAAATAAATTAGTCTTAAAACCATTACTGTCCTTCACTGGTGCCAGATTACCTCAGTACAAGGCATTTAATTTGCTCTGGCTTTCAGTTTTTAGTCAATCATTCCACAAGTTCATACACATTATTCTTGTAACTTTTTTTAGTTAATAATGAAAGACACAATGACAATTAGATCTAAAATAAAAAGCTTTAACATTCTAAAGCCATCTGATTTCATTATGCAAATCAGATAACATGTTAATAACAACACATTCCATTTCAGTAATACGACTTGACTTTGTACTTAAGTCATTTCAACTTCAGTAATTATGTAGAAGGTGGAAGAGTAAATTTAGGTCATAGTCAGGTAGCACACAAGTACGGAAATACGCCATAGGAAATACCTGTGTTAACAGTCAAATAAATGTATTTCAATGTATTTATTAGTTGTCCTCTTAACTTTCAGTGTGAAGTGAAGGATGTACTCGCAGCTTTATTATCTGTGTTACTGTAGAACCCATTGCTTTAAAAATCAGCCATCCTGGCCCCACAAGCTCTTGCACAAGCTCTTGCTCTCGGGCTTCTGGCATGACTTCACTGCTCAAAGAATGGAATACCAACAATCAGGATAAGAATCCAGATGCAACTTTTCTAAAGGCTTCCTTGAAAGAAGAATGTTCTCTGATGGGAAAGGAAAAAATATATTTTGATTTAAGGAAACAGATTATCTGTTAGCTTAGATTTTATAAAAATCCAAAAATAGACATTCAGATCAAAGTAGCATTTGAACTTTCACTTAAATAAGCTGCAAAATAAGCCATAAACAAGGGATTAAACTGAAAAGTGTCAATCAGTTCTGCAGTACTATGATAATTTTTTGGGTTGAAATACAATAAAAATCTCTTACACTACCAGAAAATATTTTCAATGTAGATATAAGAATAAAGTGCTAAAATATGGGGCTAAAATTTACTTATAATCCTTGACACATACATGCAGCCTTACTGAAGGCCGTGTAGATGTAAATCAGCTAAATTTTAATTTTGATATCATTTTTCAGGTAGTATTTCTGTGAGATTTCGAAATTCAAAAAATAATCATGGACTGCATGTGATGTACTCTGCATTCAATACACATGCAGTTTAAAGTGAGAAACAAAATCAATTACTTCGATGATCAAAGACTGTACACACCAGTCCTGTAAATCTTGTGTCAGCACAAACAAATATAACCATCAATCCTGCCTTCCAAAATAGAAAACACAGAAGGAGATGGGTGTTTGTCTCATCGAATTGGAAAAGCTGAAAGCACAGAGTGGTGCTGAGCAGTGAGTGCTTGGGCTCAGTGACCTTACAGCCAGCCTGGCCAGCAGAAAGCAGCACCTCCCACAGCAGCACCACGCAGCAGCACGGGCAAAGTGGGAACCCTTTTAGAAGCCAATTAAAAAGTTATGTTGAGTTACAATGAAACACATATTTCAATACCTGCCAGCTTTATTTATCTTTTAGTAATATTTCTCTTACTACAACAATTTTGATGCTACCTCAGGAGGTTTGCAATTTACTTCCCATCTTATTTAGCATTTGCACTTGGTGGAACATAAAAGTCATAGTTGGGATTAGGCCCCATTCCATGAAACACCACATGTGTTAATCCTTTTTTAAAGCTAGTTATTACTCAGTCTCTGTGGGAGGCAGCCCTTGGCAGGCTTTCCAAGGACAAAGAACTTCCAACACGGAATTTATAACTGTAACATAGTTATTTGGTTTTTACATTGTAAGAATTATATGCTATAATTGTAGACTCTGCATAAATTCAATATGCATTCAGGCTTCATAGAAGTTTCCCTTTTTTGCAATAATTACAGACTTATGCTCTGAGACGAATCTGAACAGGTTCAGCTGAGACCAGTGTAAACATCTCTGTCGCTATAGGACACGAAAGAACGCAGACAACACACCGCAGCTCAGGTGATCAGAAGAGAAGAGAAGAGAAGAGGGTTTATTTTATCTGACTCCAGTATTTATAGTTTTCCAAAAGTGACAGTGGATTGGACGGTGGCAGTGCCACCTCTCCAAAGACACTGGACAGACAAAGAGTCCATCAATTTTTCTCCTCCTCTATGAAGGAATGCAAAACACTGAGGTGTTTACAGAAGGTGTGTGAGAAAGTTCTTCACAAATATGTAAATATCAGAAGGCTTAGAAAGTCTTACAAAAATCAGGGTGACACATCTCTGACTGTTGAACTTCACTGTCATCAAACAAACAGCCAGTGAAAGTTGGCAATAATTTATGGAGGACAATACCTGTATCATTTCTGAGCACAGGTGCAATGTGGATAGGGCAAGAGCTCCTTCCCAAGAGAATACAAATCCTGAGGAAAGGCTGCATCTGCTGCAATAAAAGCAGTGAACAGGGCAGCAGCTGTGCAGAACAATGTGCAGGACTGTCCAACAGAGGGGCACAATAAAGAAATCGTGGGCAGTCATATTGCATTTCCAAGCACACCCTGTTTACCAAGCAACATCCTGGATTTTGCTTTTCCTGAATTATCTCATTGCTAGTCAGCTCAGAAGAAAATATGAAAACATCACACTGAGCAATGCAAAGCTAGCTTGAATTTTTAGTGTGAGGACAAATAGCACCATCCACTAGGGAGAAAGCTGAGCAAAGAAATGTCACATTTGTCAAAGTTTACAGTCAAGGCAAACAAATGAACACAGCCTTTGTACCACAGAGCAAATATTGCTCCGTTTGACCAAGATACTTGCATAAAGATGTTGATATGATTAAATTATAACTGAATCACCATTATGAAAATCTCTCTCTAATGTTAATTTTGTTGTACAATAAGAATTCCTGCCTGATGCCAGCACCTTCCTCATCCTGCTTAGAGCTTCCAGTGTGACTCAGCGTTCTGCGTGAACCTAGGCTAATAGTACCACAAATGTTTTTACAATAAGAATGTCTTTAATATTGATATTAAAATCTACTCAGTAACTGCTAGGCTTCCCAGAGAGGATGGTGTCTTTATTATTGATTGCCAGTGAAAAAGAAATAAGGATACATTCTCAATAAGATCTTCTATAACTGTATGTAATTTCTTAGTTGGACAGATTTGCAAAGAAATAAAACATTATAAGAGTAAGTGCCCATAAACTTCTTTCTACTACGCTACCGTGTTATTACACAGTTTGGACACACCACCTGAAATTCTGTTTTCCTTCCCTTTTATTCTACATCTCAGAGTCTGAACTAACACTAGTAACTTCTCCACAAAGCCAAAGAAACTGGGAATACATATTTAGCAGTCAAAGGACCCAAAGACAACATCCTTAAAAGCTTTGGAATTTTGAGGAGGCTGAGAAAACTGTTTTAGGCAGCCACTCCTTGAGTTCTTTCAAATATCAGTGCAAGTCACTCATGTTTTAAAGGCCATGAACTGTTTACTATTTTTATTTGTGTAAATCACATACATACATTCTGCTCCATGCTGCAAACAACTGTGCCACTCCAAGACACCCTTACTTCAACAGCTACTCAAGGGAGTCAGTGGAAAGAATAGCCAAAGGGACAGAAGAGAACCATTTCACATAAATTGTTAACAACAGAAAAGTGATATTCAAGCAGTTTGTACCAATTGTTAGTAAATTTTACATGGCTGGAAAATTCCACAAGATTTACAGCTCTTCCGTTATAGAATGGGCAGAATTCTTTTACATTCTCATGCCTTGTAACCCTTCCCAAATTCATGACACTAATAATGCTCTAATGCCTGTTCTGCAATCTGTGTAATAATACCATGTATGTCCAAATATTTCTACAGAATACACACCACTTACATCTACTTTTACACTCTGTCATCAAGGCACACACCTGGGATATGCAATGCAGAGAAGCAGACCTGTGTTCCTGTTGTGGTTTAGCCCAGTCTCCCTTCTCCTATCCTATGTGCAGGTCTGGATAGCCTCCCTCTGTGTGCCTGCATTCCCTCTCTGCTCCGTGCTGCGCCTCAGTTCTACCTTGCTTGGTGTCTCTGCTCCCACTTGGTAGGATTCCCTTTGCTGCTTTGGATTTGCAGCCTCCAGCAACAGCCTGGGGAAACACTTACCAGCATCTAAAAACATCTCCCTTTTGAGAAGGAGTTGTTGGCTTCCTCAGAGAGGAATCTCTCTGACCAACAGGTGTTCCTGACAGATCCCAGCAAGCACACAGTTTTTCCTGGCTGTGAACTGCAATCGAACTGACAATTATATGTTTGCTCGTGTCCTTGATAAAAGCTCATTCAGCCACAGCATTAGGCTTATTGTTTTTTTCCTGCCACCTTCTTACATGTAATTTTGAGTTACACATTAAATCTTCTGCTTCCTCCTCAACAAAATTTGTGCAATAACCAGGTATCAGAGCACTTGGCAAGTTTGAGAGATTTGTAAAAGTAACAGTTGGCAGAGGGATCTACTTGTTATCCGCTACACCCAGGGAAGGCTACAAGGCCCAGATAGGGTTTCGTAGTGGGAGAGGTGATTATTATTCTACACTGCATGTATCTGCAGCACAGATATCCCCTGCAGGGGAACCACCAGGCACAGCACCAGGCACCACCGCCCTTCCACAGCCACCACTATTTATGTATGAGCAGCCCCAGCAATGGCAGCACACATGCACTGACCAGCCTGCTGCTGCGGTCTGGCCACGCAGCCTGCCCAGAAACAGCTCCAGTACACTTCCCACAGCTTCTCCCACGTGCTGCTCCTGTCAGATGCAGCACAGCTCCCTGCCAGAACTGGCCAGGAAAGATGTCCCTGTGCTTTTTTGAATGGAGACTTTATTATTATAAGAATTGTTACAGCTGGATGTTACTGGACATTTGGTGGATGTTTTGCCAGCCAGGTTTTAGCTGGGATAGAATTCATTTCCTTAGCATATGCTCAGTGTATAAACTGAGGGGGGAGCTACCTGGAGAGGGCTGACTGCTGTTCAGGGATGGGCTGGGCATCAGTCAGCAAGCAGTGAGCAACTCCATTGTGCATCCATTCCTTGATTTTGGCAGTTTTTTTTGCCCTGAGTTTTATTCATTTTTATTACTATTAGTAGCAGCATTATATGTTGTTATTATTATAATTAATCATTAGTATCATTATCTTTTACTTTGTTTCAATTACTAAACTCTTCTTTTCTCAACACACAAGTTTTTTTCCTCCTTCCCTGGCTCTCCTCCCAGTCATGCAGCAGCAGGGACGTGAGTGAGTAGTTGCATGGTATTTAGTTGCCCACCCAGGTGAAATCGCAACAGTCCTTTTTGGCAGCCACTATAGGGCTTGGAATTTTGATGTAGCAGGAGACGTGAGCAGAGCACATTAAACCAGATCATCCATTGCACTGGTTTAATAATCACTGGTGCCACTGTTGATTTATTTGCTCTCCGAGCTGCCGTGTTTGCTGTCAGGATTGTGTTCTGTCACACCCCTGGGGTCATGTTTATCACCCTTGGGGCCTGCACTAAGGTTATGGTTTTGGGGTACATGGCAGGATTGTCTTCTGCTCTGACAGAACCGCTGGCCGTGACATTAACACCACAGGTGTCCTCAGCACTGCCGTCCCCCTGTATTCCGGGAGCCATCTATTGGGAACTAACCACAATTACACCGCGGGCCTTTTCTCCTCAGAGAGCCAGCCTGTAGGGGAGCATCTTCCTACACCTTCCTGTCTGCCTTTCAGAATCTTTATTCTCCTCCAGGCTGGTTACAGTAGCACTTGAAAAACTGTTCAGGTCTTGTTTAAGGTAAACAACTCTTTAAGAACACCACCAAGAGATCTGTCTCGAGGCAGGATAGTTATGAGTGTGTGGGATAATACAGGCAAGTGCAAGGACTGTGCTGCTGCTGCTGCCATCTCTTTCTTTCACCTTCCTTTTCCCTGGGTTTCTCAAGCACCTATGTCTTCCTTCCTGGGATGTCTCCTTTGGCTGTCCCCTGCTTCTGAGCTGTCATTTCCATCTCTTGTTAAATAATAATAACCTGCAATCACCTCCTCCTTCTTTCTGCCCTCCTGCCATCCCTCATTTTACTGTCATTTAAAACTTTAACAGAGCAAGCACTCAAATGACTCTGGCAGTTCTGCATAGAATTTATCCAGTGTAGGCAGAAAAAGAGCATGGAAGTAGATTGTAGAAATGCACATGGTAAAATTCATTCCTAGGATGCTAAACCATTATTTAAGCAAAGCATATAATCTTGCAGCTCCTTTACCATTGGGATCTTATGGTAACAGTGAGTAAAGGGTTTCAAAAAAGGAGTGTTATAAAACCTCCTTTGGTTGTGTTAAATGCTAGACTTGGAAAGAAATAAAGGTAAGAATCTATGTTAGAAAAAAACCTCAGAACCCAGAGTCCATATGCAAACATCATTCAGCACTGAGGGTTGCATTGTTCAAACCCATAAGTTCACTTTTCTGGCTTCCTCTCTTGCCGTAACTAGCAAATCCTCAAGTGACCATTCGTAAATTACGGAACCTTATGGCTGGAGAAAAAAAGCTGGAAACATGTAGGACTGATGTTTTCCATCTGAATCCTATATTTTTACACCACTCCTTGAACATGGCCCAGCTGTAATGGCACACAGGCAGTGCCACTTTAGGGCAAACACCATGGAAAAGCTCTGAACTCCTGCTTCTTGCAATAGATCCTCCAAAATGAACCTGAATCAAAACATTTCCTCCCAGACTTAACAAAGCTCGTATGCCATGAAGGGACACAAAAACGTCAGGACACAGTGTCACCTCACAAATTACACCCAACCAAAACACTACAGCCCGTCCCCAAAAAACTCTGCTCCATCACCCCCAGTCCAAGAAAGCATCATCCCACTGCAATTATTCACTATATATTAAGTTAGCACGCTGCCTCGTCCTACCCACGCAGAAAGTCACGGTATATAACATTTCCAGTACTCTGTACCCACAAAAATCCTTTCAGTTGTTCTTTATGGGCTGGCTTTAAACAATACACAAGCTTTATGGTCACAAATAAGTTTTACTGCCATTTTCACTCAGTTCAAGTCAGGCAATCCACAGGCTGCATTATAATTATGTAGAAGTAGGGGGTTAAAAACTACAGTTCAGAGTAAAGACACTGCAGGTGTGCAGTTTAATGAGTTCTTAATTGAGTAGTGGGAGAGCATAAAAAGGAAGTGCAGAGGGTGATTACAGGGCTCTTTCTGCAAAGAGAGCAGTGCAAGCACTGAACTCTATAATCAAGAATAAAGAAAAACGAGTTCACCTCTAATTTTCTCTGTGCTACAGCCTTTGTTGTTCATGCTCAGAATGCAAGATTAAAAGTTGTACCATCAAGTTAACAGACAAGATTAATCTTTTTTTGAGATGTACTTCTTTTGTGGCTAAGATTGCAAAAAAAAGGAAAAAAAAAAGAGAGAAACCACATTAAAAAATAACTTAGATCTGAAAAATACATTGCCTTCACTCCTGTTTGCAAATCAGTCACATTCCTCTCTGGCTTCTGCTATTGAATCAACTTCATAGTGCAACTGCAGAGGGAAAACGGAAGGAGACACCACATGGAAGGGAAAAGACAACTACCTGGGGTTTATTTTGATCTCCCTCCTCTCTCCAAGAAATAAACACCACAAAACCCCCAAAGATTCTTCTCTCTGTTCAAGGAAGCCACCTACAACACGACAGTGCAGCAGTGTTAGTGCTCTGGCAGGCGCTGCAGGAAAACAATCACACATTTTAAGAAATGCTCAGGAGGAATTATATATTGCACCTACCTGCAATGGTGGAGATCCTGGACATTGACTTCACTCCCACATGTAAATCTGAGATGTCCTCTGAGCTACTTCCACCTTCTTTGGGGCAGAAGAGTCATTGAATACCCAGTGCATTATCACTTAGCACAACTCTATTTCTTAAAAAAATATGACTAAAAAAGAAAGTAAGCAAAAAGATTAAGCATCTTAAGTAGCTCTCTGCAGTTCAAGTGTTACCTGACATGGGGGGATTTTATTCAAATTTAGTATTTCAAACTCTGAAATTCAGGACAAAGCCTGCATCAACCTCTGAGGAAATAAGAATTTTTTATACATAAAGGTTTCTTCACTATCACCTCAGGTTTATGAGAAAATTTTTTTATTTGTGTAGCTACAGCAACCTTCTGTAATCACTTTGTATGATACATGGGCTTTCTTTTTTATCTAAGGATTTTTTCAAATTCTTTTACATCCAGCTTTAAACTTCAAAGCTGTTGTTACTGTTGTTATTGTTTTCTCCCACAAATAAATTTTTAACTGCATGTTGCTGGCAGGGAACACTTTAGCTGCTCTTCACAAAGCCAGAGCAGCCTCGAATTCACCAGCTTGTGAATTCAAGCTGGTTGCAGTTACTGATTTTTCCCCAGTATTGAGATCTCTGTTTCTGACTCCAAGAGTCCTTTCCATGCTCTGTTCAAGAAAACAAGCACATTTGTCCGAAAGGTGCCCATTGGCCTCAGTGCTTTACCAGCTTCTGAATTACCCCCACCTAAGTATTTTATTAATGAAGGTCTGGTTCTTTAATCTATTATCTATCATCATTACTTATTATCTCATGTGTAAAGCAACATCTATTCTTTTAAAGTACTTTGCTGATAGTAAAATCTACAATGGAAATGTTAAATTGTGTATTTCAAAGGATTTTGTCACCCATATCAGGACTGCACTTAAAACTCTACTGATCAACGCTCAGATCACAGATCAGGGAAATTATTGTTATAAACCCCAGACAGATAAATGGAAAAAAAAAATAAATAAATAAAAAAGGCTCACAGTAACTTTTCAGGCAGTGAAAAAAATGCATGAGGTCATTTCATGTTGATTGTGGTTGCTTGCTGGTTTTTTTCTTGATGTTTCACAATTGTTTCAAATTCAGCTCTATCAAGTGGATTCTCCCATCCTGGCAATATTGATGCAACTATCTTCCAAAACCACCAGAAGAAAGATTTCAAGGGTAGTGCCTCTCAAAAGATATTTTCTTTAATCAACTTTACTTCTTCATATCCTATACCATCTCAGAAAATTTATTGAGCAAGAACTCAAAAATTAGTACTGTACACAGTCTCTTTAAACTGTAGGTTTATATTTCATTAATAAATCAATATGAAGAGCTGATTTCTTTTTTTTCTTACATCCAATTAATAGATTGTAAAATCCAGGTTCACGAAGTTCTAATCTGAAAGGAAACAGAAAAAGATCTGACATATATATAGTATATGGAACATTGGGAAATTTTGTCTTGCTCTTCCTTCCAGCTAAATAAACACCCTCAACACGTGTATCTACAAATTCAGGAGTTTCTGCCAACTTTCCAAATCACTAATACATTGATTGCAAAAAGCATTGTTAACAATTGCTGAAATTATGTTGTGTTGGAAATCTGCAAGATTTAAAGACGACAACTCAGGCACATTCAGAGAAAACAGAGCATGAAACAAGAATAGTTTTAGTATTTTGATGTGTTAAATAGTCTAAGGCCAAGGAAGATTTAGGGGTGGTGTAATTTTATGCTGAAAAAAAATAATTCTACATAACAGGTCAGGTTTAGATAACATCTCATTTTTGCCTTAAGACATTATCACTGCCTATTTTATTACATCATTTCAGTGGAGGTTCTGTGTGGTAATGCCTGATGTGGGACACAATTTATTAAGCAAAATTACAAATAAAGCCCTTTACATGTAATTTGAGCTTAATATCAGTGAAGCTCTTTCATCCACTCTGAAATACAGACACACTTTTTGTTCTGCCTTTGTTTTATTTTATCATCTCACTATGTACAGAGATATGTAAAGATAGAGCAAGGGATATTTACTGATACAAAACAGACAAATTTCTATCCTTCCACCTTTACTATACAGTAGCTGTGCAGGAAACAACTTCTTAAAGCAAATGTGAATTAATGTCCTGAAACTTGTTTCAAAAAGCCACCGTGTACCAGAGATTCCCAGGGATGGATATACCAGGGTGGCTATTTTTATAAGGTGATTGTTTTAAGAGGAGATAATCAGTGGGAATATTAGTACTCAACTACCTGTTGCTGCAAGGGCTATGGCTGCCTCCATTTCCATGAGTGAGACAAATTCAAGTAGGTAAATATATTAGAAAAAAATTAGACAATCAACTAGAGTAATTTTTTCCATATTAACTCCAGTTTACAAATAGGTGATCTTACACGTAGCTTTGTACCGTTACAAAACAGTGTTTCTATTTATTTCAATCAGGCATGTTAATTAATTTCAGCCTTAGACGGTGATGTCACAAAGTTTTGTATCACTGAGGTGTATATCTATTTTTTCAGTATCCCATTCATACTTCATTCATGAGAAAAACTGACAAAGCCACAAAAATGTTGGAATGATAAAGGTTGTCAGGGTAACAAATTATGCACACAGCCAAAAGGGTATAATATAATTATGCAGACGGCAAAATAAAAGAAGGTAATTTACAACTGATGCAGAAAATTACTGGCATAATAAGCATATCCCATAAATCAGTTAGTTAACAACCTAATTTATAACTTTCTGGAAAAGTGCAAAGACAAAGTAGAGACTAGAAAGGAGTTTAAGTGCCTCGTGTCTTCCCTTTCAGTAATGCACCTACTAAGGACAACATTAACAGACCAGCAGCTCATTAAGTAATGTGATGCCACATGATTACCCCACTCCCCTCTGCCCTAATGAGCAATTACTTCTTCTGATGATTGACTCTTTTCAACAGGGAAAATAGGAAAAAAATTTGCCATACAGAAATGGCAGAAGTCCATAGGTGTGAGATTATCAGCTGAAAACCTATTCTTTTTTACAAACATCACCAAACACTCCTCAGGCCAGAATGACTGAGGCCCTTCACTGCATTCTCACAAGCCCATTGGAAAGCACCATAGGAACTGAGATTTGTCTTCCCCCTGCACACCAACAGGCACGTCTGAGTATGTTTCTCTGAAAAGCAATACAAGATTTACTATTTTAATAATAAGATACTTAGAAGGATTTAAAAAAAAAAAAAATTGGTGACTCAGAAGGAATGAATAAGGTCATGGTAGTTTCTGAGCCCCCTAACTTTTCTAATTAATCAGGCATAGCATAAAGATTAAACACATCTCTAAGTCCTGCTGACTTAATGAAGATTCAGTTACAGGTCTAAAGGGGAAAGGGAAAAGACAAAGATGATTTTTGTGCACAAGGATGTTTGAAGAGGAGTACAGGTGTTCAATTCAAAAACAAGTACAAGAACACATGGCACACACAGAGAGACTACCTGACAGCAAGGTGTTCCAGAAAGGTTTTAAATTTCCAAGGAAAAAAGTGATCATCTGTATGGCATACCAAAAATACCAAAGAGTGGGGTGGCATAATGCAGCATCAGGCACAGGCAGGGATCCAACCCACAGCCCTGTGACTGGGGTGGTAGAGCTGCAGCACTCGCTGCAAGGAGGGAAGCAGCAGCCTTTGGAGTCTGTATTAAGGTTTCAGAAACAGCCTTGGCAGAAATGAATAACAGGTAACTGCAAGGGCATTTCATTTGTGACATTGAGTCATTAGGCTGATTATGTGTCCATCTGCTCTGCTTTACAAACCGGCCTTCTGTGTGCATTAGCAATGATAAACCCGGACATATTGTGACACAGGCTAGGAAGTACATGTACAAACAGTCATGAGCAGGGCCCTGAGAGCATTACAGCTACTCAGTGTCATAAACACTAATGACTGGATCATGCAATTAGCTGACTGCAATAAGCACCTTCAGAGCAAACAAACCTACATCAAGGAAATAAAGGGATTTTCAATGTAAATATGCATAAAGGACTTCAGCCTATCAAAACAGAGAGAGTTGTCAGGGAAGAGAGGGCTCAGCATTGTAACTTCATCACCACCACCTTGGCATCACTTCTCACTTGCACGGTGGATTTCATTTCAGACAAAGGTACCAGTCATTTGTCTCTGCTTCTTCTTCCATTCAAGGGAACGGTGCTTGTCTCTGTGCAGTAAAATGTAGCATTACCATAGCATGGCAAAGCATCCTCTGAGCCTGCCCTGGAACTCGGGCTCCTCTGCTGCAGAACCTCACCCCCCTCACCCTCCCCTTTGTTTATGCAGATGCAAGAGTGCTGTGCTGTGCTGGCATCAGGACAGGGAGCCAAATCCATTCCTGCCACCATTGCAGGGATGAGCCTGGTCAGGTGCTTAAGATTCACATGAAAACCATGTTCAAGGAGCTAAACTCCTCTGGATGTCAAAGAAGGAGAACCCCTCCAAGAGCCATTTAATGGTTTGTACATGATGACAGCTAATAGTTGAATTATTTACAGAGTGAGCAGTTGTACTGTAACAGTATTTTTGTTAGCTCTGTATTCATGTCAAGGCAAGCAAAAATAGTGCAGTTCTAATGGATACGTTTCCATTTGCACATTCTATGTTTTTCGCATTCTACCCTAAGGCTATCATTATCTATGGTAACGAAGGAAATTAAAATTATTCTTGCTGCCTCTCTTTTTTATTAATCTTTAATGATTTTTAATTTGAAAGCTTTAATCCATCCTTTCATGAAAAGGATAAAACAGTAATTCTTAAAAGCCTTTTGCCAACTTTTTTCAGTCATCCCTTTATGCAACAAATTTCCAAAAATCACATAGGAATTTTTTTACTGGTACATACTTGCCTGTTTTATCAGTATTCAGAGAATGAACCATGGCAAGAACCTGCACCCATCACCAGCACAAACAGGGATACAATACAGCACATATGCATGTTCCTCTATAAGCAAATAATTATGTTGTTTCTTGTTCAACAAAGCATTAAAGCAAAAGCTGTTTACTAAGCTATGCTCACTGCCAGGAATCATCTTTTTGTTATTTAAATGAGACTAATAAAGGTAGAAAACATGCTGCCTAGGAGTGGTTTAGGAGGAGAACCCAAGCTTGAGGAGCTTTTCTTTGCGTCCAGCCAAGAGAAAAGGGGAGGCAAACATGAATTTTGGAAGTTTATCTTCCACAGCTGGCTCGGGAGCTAAGCCCAGGCTGAATTAACCCCTCAACTCAGAAATTACTGCCTGCTGAGGGAGGTCACTGCTGGGTGCCAAAAGCAAAACTCTGCAGTCTCTCTAGAGATCTGCTGTCACAATTTTGACCAAAAAACACTCATCCCCCATCTTTACCCAGGCCAATCATCTGCCTTGGTCAGTTCAGATCCATGTGGAAAACAAGTAAAGAATTGGAAAAATAAACCACTACCCACCACCCCAGCTTAGGGGCTGAAGTAGTTCTGAACATTTCACCAGTCTTCATTAAATGCACTGCCCTGAAGCCTTTCTACTACTGCCCAGACATGAATTGAAGTTAGAATATATACTTGGGCATATATACCCCAAACTACTCCTCTCCTGGAAAGTGGTATTTGGGTAATTTACAGAGAACATTACAGCTCGAGAGCCATTAGCTGTGCCTGGTCCTTCATGCATACTGCATTTCCTGGTGAGGCTTACCACAACACAGTCAGCCAATCTTTTGGAATTTTTTTTTTTAAATATATTAAGAATTTTGCATCATGACGAAAGTTTGGAACAGTTGTCCTCTGGCTACAAATGAGCTAATTACCCTTTTCCCTGGATACAGGAGCCATGAAGTGTAGAAGGCAAGTCTTTCTGAGTCCTAATCAGGGGAAGGACACACCATCACCCAGCTTCAGAGAAGGTATGTGTAACAGTTTTAACAGGCAGGGTAACTGCCTCCAACAAATATGTGCCAGGACATTTATTTGCAAAATTCAGATGGTTTGATTCTTCCACCTTTCCCACTGGAACTGTTCCATTATGTATAAACACCCACACGTTTGTTTATACACATATCTCCTGCAGACAAAGAGAAGAGGAGCCTGAAGGCTGGGTCTGTTTTTGAAGTAGAGGAAAGCTGAGTCAAGTCTACACTCTAAGAACAGCAGGATTTCGACACACACTGACACCTTACCTCCCCACAGGTCACCCTGTACCCTCAGCTGCTGGGCTATGCCGATATTGCCTGGAGTTGCTTCTTTGAACAGAACACCTAAGAAAAGCTTCAAGTTCAATTAACTAGCTTCCATTTTATTTATCTATCTTGAACAACAACAACAAAAAAAAAAAAACATACCATAAAACCCCTGACCCAATTATCTCATACATAAAAGGAGGCTTTGTAGCAGGTGTAATATTCCTAAGGGGTGGTTAATGAGAAATATACATCAGAGCTTAACTGGAATGAGGCTTTGATGTTGGCTGAATTACCTGTTGCGCCACTGAAGAAAAAGATCTCAAGGCAGAGAGTGAGCAGGCATTGCATCTCTACTGGGGGATGCTACAGCTGGAGAGGACAGAAGCTCCTGGGCTGATGCATTCAATCTCACAGGCAAACACAGACCGGGACACACACAAGCCACGGAATCAGGTTCCCCCGGTTCTGCCCATGAAGGACCCACCTCCAGCTATCTACAGGGAGCTTTGACTCCAGGGGTTTATCTCAGCACCAAACCCTGTCAGGTTACACACTCCTTAAGATAAATGAAACAACATTCACAGCCCAGGTGGAAATAAAAATATATTTCAAAAAGCCGGTGTCTGAAAAATATGAAGTAAGTTTTTAGTTTCTCCAGCACACTGAACTTAACTGAAAGAGGATGTAAACGGATTTCTGTGAAGTGTAACATTCAGAAGAGTTGCTTTTATCAGACAGTCTTTAAAAATGCAGTGACAGGGGATATGTGTGTGAAGGCCATTTGACCAGGATACTGCACAAAATCATCATGGTTAACCAGAGGACCAACAAAAACTCCTTCTCCTTTCCAAAAGCAGAAGGAACTTCTTTTGCCTTGAGTTCTCCAACTTTCTTAAACTTAACTTGTCCATCTTTCTTTCTATTACTTAACTGGCCCAGTGAGAGTGCTCCCACTTTGATTTACTGTGGCTACAGGAATGGGAGCAACTGTAAATTCACATGTCTTTGTGCATATACCAGTAACCACAGCAGGAAACTCATATTGAAAACAAAACTCTTCCAAATGCAAAATACAAAATGGCCACATGCTTCAGATGCAACATCCTGGTAATAAAAGAGGTGTCTGCTAGGGAAGGCAGGAATGAAAAATGTAAACCCCCTCCCTTCGAATGATTATAAACTTGAAATTAAGGGGCTCTCTGGCAAAGATATGGGAATAGGAATAACAGTTCTTTACTAGTATGTATAACAAGGCACACAAACAACAATAACTGTGGCATTAATAACAAAACAGAACCAGGGAGCCCGTGACAGCCTTCTCGGCTGAGACAGGAGAACATGGAGGAGAGGCTTTGGTTCCCAAACCCCTGCAGGCAATGCCCAGCAGGATCTGAGGAGCACCGAGCCGGATCGGCAGGAATGAGCAGCAATCCTGGGACAGTGGATGAGTGAGATGGATCAGCAGCTCTGCAGGGGAGGCTGCACTGCAGGATATCCCAGCAGGGCAGGGTGTGCGGGGCCCACAGAAGACAAAGCAGAAAAAGGAGAAGAAGACGAAGAACAAGAAGAAGAACAAGAAGAAGAAAAACAACAAGAAGAAGAAGAAGAACAAGAACAAAAAGAACAAGAAGAACAAGAACAAGCAGAAGAAGAAGAAAAACAAGAACAAGAAGAACATGAACAAGAAGAAGAACAAGAACAAGAAGAACAAGAAGAGCAAGAACAAGAAGAACAAGAAGAACAAGAACAAGAAAAAAAATGAGCCAAGCCACCAGCCCCCAGGAAAGCTGGTAGGGCTGTCATGCTCCAAGACAATTCTTGAGCACTTCCCATGAATTACCAGCATTGTGCCATGCCTTTATGCACCTACTGCAAAATGATTCAGATCTATTCGTACTTGAACCTGGCTTAAGTCCAGGTGAGTTTAGGAGGGTTGTACTTGCTGAAAACATGAACAGAATATTAACACCCACAGGGCAGCTGAGATTTAAATCTTAAAATAAACCAAAATTGATGACATGGGGGTAAGGGGCAGGAGGAGGAAAAAAAAGAGGAGGACAAGGACAAGAAATGCAACAGAACTTGATGAAAAACTTGCCACTGAAGTGTCAGCTTGAAACACCCACACATGTCCCACAAACCCTGTTTAGGAACCATACACAGAAATGTCTAATAATGTACTCATCATGGACAGTGCTGTCCAACAAGAATGTGAAATATGTGTGTTGATTTTCAATTGCAATAGGAATGTGCTTTGATCTGTTTCTCAAAGTATTTGAAAGACTCTTGCACAGAGGTCTCTCTCCTGTGGTGCAATGTAAGAAAAAGCAGTTCAAAACAGAGAATACCAGAATTAAAATCTCCCTTTATGTACATGGTTTACAGCAGTATTGCAAACTTCCTACACAGTTCAAACCCAGACTGGACACCAGTGCTCTGCAGAAGCAGAGATGCCTGTACTGGCTTAAGCTTTGATCCTCCTGGCAAATTTGCTAACAGGAGAGCTGATTGCTGCCTGACTGCTTTTATGGATGTCCATGAACCCCACTGGTTCATCCAGCTTAAGCAATAAGAGAGATTTCCAAAGGTACCTGTCAAGAGACCACAGTGTTTTCACTGGAAGAGAAGATGCTTTCACCTCAGAGCCTCACATGAAACAGAGCTTTAACAATTTTCCAGCCCAGGATACACCCAAGCCTAGGATAACATCCCTTCTTGGCTCCAGATGCATTTGCAGACTGTGTTAGCCAAGAAGGTAAGGGACAGATGACACTTCTTGAAGACTAAAGCCTGAAATTTGAATGTTGCTTTCAGAGAAAGTAGCAACCTCATGATGCAGGTTATCAGCTGTTTTAAAATATCATAAAGGTGCAACCTACACCCTTTATGAAAGACTAGGATTGAGATTACAAACACAACATCAGTTCAGTCCCCTGATTCAGGTGATTTATGGTACAGTCTTGATCTTGATCGACACAACTGGGCCATACTGAATCTCATCTGAGTCTACTTCATCCTTGACATCCTTTACAGAGATTAAACTGGATTCAACTAATGAGGAATCTAGCCAATTTTTTGTTTGTTTTGCTTACTAAATCTTTACATTTTAAATCCTGCTCTGAAAGTCTTAGTTTCTGCTGTGTGCTTTTCACAGCAGAATTGAAGACAACCATCCGAAATAATCTTTGCAAAAAGTACTCTTTAATGCAATTGCTCTTCACCAGCTTCAGTACAAAGTCATATGAGTTGATTTGTGGCTCTTTAACAGCCTAAAAAGGCTGTTTAATTTGACTTAGCTGACTTTGCAGTGAAGCAGAAAGATCACTGCACGATCCATTCCGCAAGGATGAGATGACACAGCTTTCAGTACAGGGAAAATAAGAGGCTGATAAGAAAATGAGGGAAAAGGCATCATTATCTGAAGTACTGCAGTCGTTCCTAGACTGGACAAATATATTCCATGACAAGTGCACTAGAGATTTCTTTCACAAATGCTCCTCAAATTTACTGTACCTTCATGACAGCAGCCTCAAGAACAGGAATAATCCGAGGCCCCTACAATCATTCCCCCATCTCTTCCCAGAGGATCTATCATTAGAAACTCAGTATTTTTAAAGCAAACATGGCCCTGGTTTGTGCCGTGGCTACAAGTGTCCAGAAAGTGAAAGCGGTTTAGCAAAAAGCTGATGAGAAATTTTGGGTTAAGTCACAGAACTCACCAGTGTAGAGGAGCTCACCAGAGAAGGCCAGGCAAGAAGCCCCTTTCCTTGTGCAGAATCCAGCTGGCTGAGAGCACATCTGCCTCGTCCCGCACCTTCCCACTCAGTATTCACCTTCCACATTCTGCAAGAAACAAGGTAAATACTCTATTTCAAAATTAAATGACACACATCCTTCTTTCCTCCAGAAACAGGTCAGTGCTCTATACACCAAATAAACTGTTGTGTTACTTGGCAGCTGCAAAACTACTACAACCTGAAGCACTGTCCTAGTTTCCTCCTATTTACCTGTTCCTTTCCATCTGCCTTAAAAAAGGAAAAATTGGTTTACAGAAATGGTTCAGCTGTACTATTTTCCAAATTTTTAGGTGCTTGACTTCATAACATTACAGGCAATTAATTTCATGCCTGTGTTCTTTATGTTGTGTACACTTACAATTATACATCTAAAGCATTTGTGGTTAGGATGCTGCTATTAATATATTAATATATCATCTAGCTCCAAACATCCAAACATTAGAACTCATATTTTCAGGCCATCTCTTTTAGTAAACCAAAATACTATTTTATGAGGCACAATTAAAAGTCACCACATCTGACAAATATGATAAACCTATAATCACTATCTTATTATAATTAAAACAGAAATAGTTACACAACAAACTGATATCCAACATTCTCGATAATATCTAATCAGTCCATTTGCAACAGCTTTTTATTGTTGCTTAGTAAAGCTTGCACATTTGTTTAAAAATGAATTAATTTTGCAATGCATGCAATAAATTTGAAATTAGAAACCACAGACCAGGCAGGAATGAAAGGTGATTCAGCGAATGCAGTGTCCCAGGCTACTGCTGCGCCACTTTCTGAGGTGCTTTTGAAAGAAGGGTCCTGCAGCTGCAGGGAGATGCTGCAGGAGCTCCTGGAATACCAAAGCTGGTGCAGGAGGTGACCTGGATGAGCACTCAGAGACAGGGACCTGGCACAAATCATCCTGAAGAGCGAGCTGCATCACTAATTACGGAATTACGGCTTTGGTCAGTAATTACAGGATGCAAATTTTTGCTTTTAAGATTACTTCAGTTGCAAAGCCAGGAAGTCCTTAGCACTGTTACACCTTTCATCTGTTAATTGAGGTCATTCTGCTCCCTGACCTCTTCACTGCACATTCTGGGGGCATGTTAACAGAGCTAAGTGAGCAGTACAGCGAGCTATCAGTCATCTGGCAATGCTGTCCAGGCGATTAGGGGATTCAGGCCCAGACTCACTATATTTAGGGCACTACAAACAGCCAAGACAATGTATGGATCATCCTGAAGATATTTGTTTTGATGTCCAACAGCCTCTTGAGTCACCAAAGCAGCTTTCTTATCACAGCGGTTTCCTGGTTCCATGGAGTCAGGCGTGCACTCATGGATAACACTTGTTTATGGGTGATGCACCTAAGTACATGAATTTCTCTTCTACAGCCTCATGCTATCACATAAAGCTTCCAAGTGAAACTTCCACTGCAAAGCATTTCCCCACAATTCTTCGAGGATCTCCAAGTAAAATGAACTAATCCATCGAGGAAGCAATTCAGTATGCTAAGCATGAACAGTGCAGACCAACTCAAAATGCATTTATGATTCCTTCTGGAAAGAAATTAAGTTCTTGAATTTTTTTTCATTCACTGTCTTGAGAGAGGGAGTTAACTCTGTATGGATGACTTACGCTGCATACAACAGACTCCAGCTCACCTGCTCAGCAACCATGTATCCATTTAGAAACTGAGACTGATTTTAAATAGGACTCTTACTTGGAGATGAAGACTTTCAGTGGAAATCTTATTGATTCATACGTACCTTTCCTGAAAATCTCCATAAGCAATACACAGGAACGTGATCCTAGGGATTGGCACCCATGCCAGAGTGTTAATTTGCAACAGGGATAAAGTCAACCCATTTCTGGTCTACCTCTGCACACAGAGCCTTTACACAACCCCCTCTTTTCCCTCTAGTAAGAAAAGTCCAATTAAGATAATTTGAATACGTTTCCTACCTATATGGAAACAAACTTGACATAAGTTCATTGCAGCTTCAAATAAGGGAAGAACAACCCATGGTCTTGAGCAACAGGAGGAAGGAGACTCCAATAGTTTAACGGAATAGCAATGTTATAGGAAGGGAAAACTCCATGTACACCTAAGATAGCATCATCTATTCAGACTTAGCTGTTCAACAAAGAGTTATTGAGCAGTCTAGACATTTGTCTGAGGCAGTAATTTGCCTTCCTACTCCAGGAGACCCGCAGGAGTTCTTAAAGACTTTTATGGACACCCTGGTTCCTGTTACACAAAGAAAATATATTTATCACTTTTCCTGTGCTGCTCTTTAGCTACAACCTCAAATTTGCACAGGAACAAAGGAGTCTGTAAGTAAGAGGTCTGAGGGCCAGCCTGAACAGTGCATTTCAGCACTCACAGGTGGGATGAGCCGGGCATCCAAATCATCACCACAGCCACGGCACTACAAAGGAAGAGGAACAGGAGCCCATGCAGCACCTCTCTCTCTCCCAGGCTCATATGAGATCACTCTGGCTCAGCAGTGCCCTTGGTCACTGTTTTAGACCCTCAAACCCAAAGCACAGAACACTGTTACTCCAAAGAAACATACAGAAAATATAATACGTAATATGTGTATATATATATATAGGATAAAAATGTAAAACTGTAGGGTGAAAATCAGGATCTCTGAACAAGAAGGAAACAATTTCTCAGGAGGAGAGCCTAAAAGTTGGATGAAATGAGTGTTAGGATGAAAAGGAACTGGTATCCACGCAGAAAAGAGAGCATGAAATAAAGTTTCCCGTGAGATGGGAAACTGAGAGAAATATTTATTATGTGCAATTCATCATGCAGCGAACCCATCTCAGAGGGTGGAAGCATGTGAAGGGACCAAAAAAGCACTGACTGAGCCTTAAGGTAGCAGAGCAGCACTGCAGAGTGGCTCCAGCTCCCATGCTGACAGTTTCCAAAGCAATTTTAAGAGCAGACAGCTCCTCACGCCACCAGATTCCATACAGCGTCTTGCTGAAGCAACTGGAGACATTCTCACATCACCCTCATTTAAGAATCTGCCTGCCAGAAAAGCTGTGTCAGGTGAGCAACAGGCAGCAGCAGCTGGTGCCCACAGTGATTTGTAACAAGCAGGACACAAACAGCCCTGGAACAGACTGCAACGCTCTTCATTAAAAGTCCTCCAGTTGGATTTAGGGAAGGGTTCCTCATCAACTCTTGCTGAGCCAGGACACAGCAGATTTACCCCACGATGTCTGAAGGATTAAGGAGCAGGATTTATTTTAGCCATCCATGGGCCAGGAGAGGACTAGAAAAAACAGAAGAAAGATCCTTCATGCTTCAAAAAAAGCCTTTTTCAAGAGGTCAGGTGCACAGGGGGTTATTTTCCTCCGTGTCCCTGCGTGGGAGAGAAGTGCCAAGCACAGCCTGTCTTTCCTGGCTGAGTTTAAGAGTTCACCTTGCAGTTTGATTTTCAAAGCTTTGAAACAGACCAGCCCTGATGGTCACAGTGCTTTGGCATCTGCTCCCGGGTTGATCTCGGTGGCTTCTTAAGGACTTCGTTGAGTACAAACCCCGCCTGAGGGTTCCCCCAGCCTCAGGAAAGGAGCAGAGGTAACATTCTCAGCTGCTTCATCTCTTCTGCCTCAGCCAAGGAGAAAGAGACATTTGTGCAGATTTAGTAGGGGAAAGTCTTAATCCAAAACAAAGGTATCTCAAGGATAAGTGTGGGAGATTTGGGAACAGGGGAGTCGTTTGCTCTTCACAGACAATTATTGGCTATGAATCATTTACAAGGAGGATAATGAGACACTGGAGAGTGTGATACTGAATTAAAAATTACAGTCTTGATCTTTATCCTTTTCCATTTTCCACCTTAATAAAATTGCATGGGATTTTCCTAGATAGGAGAAGCCCTCGCTGCTAATTAAATTATCTTCAAACATTTGGAAGTAAGACTAAAACATTTTGAGAACTAACACACAGGAGGAGAAGACAGCAGAGTAGCAAGCCTCTACCAAGACACTATTATGTCATATTTTTGCAACTACCAAATTGATGCCTTTAGATTTTAGCCTGTATATTTTTTCATATATTTGTAATCCAGTAATTCTTTAGATGTAGAGCCCTAAACTCCATATACAGTGCTGGCTACTGTCTTTGCATTTTGGTCGGAAAAATAATTCCTCTCTAGGCCTGGGAATCAAGGACACCTCACTGCCTCAGGCCCTGGGAAATGTAAACAAAAGTGAGTTGGGAAGGAGCAAACTTGGGGTAAATGACTTCATTACCTTAAGCTGCAATTGGAAGACTAACCCCCAATATGCAAATGGACCAAACTTATAAAAGTGTGAAAACCCATGACCCACCATCCATTTTTGGGTGTAGCCCCTGGGGGGGCTTCATCTGCCCTAAATGTACCTGAAGACCCTTCAGTAAATAGAACTGCTTTTTATTACCTTAATTTTGTCTGGCCTCTGTTTTTAGGTGGTCCCAAAAAGGCATCAAAATCCATTTCTACATGACAAATCCAGCTTTAGGAAAATACTGTTTTAATAATGTGTAGTTTTATAGGAAACCAGGACAAAATTATCTTGTATAGTATGGCTATTCCCTCCATCCACAGTCATCTGTACACGCTTGACCCAACATATTAATCTGCTGCTTTTAATTTTGTTATTCTTACTTGTTGCAATCCAGAATCTTCCAAAGTTTTTATCTGTAAATGTATGCTGAACTGTTAATTTTTTCCCCTCCATTCTCCATGCACTTTGAGCACTGGAGAGTCAAATCTTTAAAACCTATTGACACGAAGGCTGGTTTAACAAATACTTTCTTTCTTGGGAACCTTACTTTGCTGTACTTTCTGTCAGCTTATTCTGGGCCAGGATGACAAATAAACCCTCACACACTTAAACTCTCTTCCTCAAATTGCCCCACTTCCAGTAAATTACCAAATCCTGGGCGCAGCACCAAGGTCATGACAGCAACACAGCTGCTGAACACCCCCAGGAGCTCTGCATCAGGCTTTTACTGCAGCTACATATAACAGGGGACAACTGAGATTCACAAACAGACAGCAGAAAACAAGCACCATCCCACTTACAGAAGGGGGTGATATCAATCAGATTTTCTCCCCAAAAATACACTGTGCTTTCCATCATTTCCTGTCACAGAGACTGCAGTAAGGCACGCTGCTACGCAAATGCTCACAGCAGGCTAGTAGTGGTGCTGAACTAGTGAGCAAAGGTGAGTCCGCAATGGATAACAGCTGCTTTTGGCTGACAGCAAGCGAGACAACACACAACCCATCAAATCTTCATTCTTCTCTAAAAACTTCAGAAAATATTAATAGAAATTTTTTTTTCAGTTTTAATAGGAGTCCTAGTACTGCGCAGTTTAGAACATGTGCAGCAAGTCCCACCTCAGAGTGAATTTTTCTAGGAAGCTCAGAAAATATGAGTTAACTGCCTAAATGCTGACACAATCATAAATGTAATGGAGAGAACAGAACTGTTGTAATTTCTGATAGAATCCTATCAATATGGTCAGTAGATAAAGGTTGTCCCAGAATTTTTACTTTTTATTTTCATTCTCCTTTCCTCAGTTAGATTTCTCAGGGGGTTCCTGTTTTTTCTCTAACTTTTGCAAAACAGACCTACAAAACGCACCTCTTTGCTCATGGTGTGCTACTAACACTGGGTGACAGCCACCAGGCAACCTGTGCTGCAGGCAACTGGTGCAGAACCCAAAACCATTGCCTAACACTTATTTCAAGGACAGCCTTGCACACAAGCTGAGATGAAACTGATTTGCAGAAACCCAACTTTACCATTAAAAGCATTGTAAAGCAGGTGTGTTTTATTTGCAGCTGGGAAGCACAGGAGACAGGTGGCTCCTGGCATGTGTGCCTAATCAGACAGGTTTCAGGTTTGAACACACAGAGGTTCACAAACCCAAACCTCCCCCATCCCTCCCATTTCCCGCCCATTCTCTGCCTTCTTGCCACCCCTCCTGGTGCTCGTGGGCAGGGGTCTCTGATGAAGTAAGAGATGTCTTCCTCGCTTCTGGGCAAGCACAGTGGAGGTTTGGCCCTTCTTCCAGGTAACCTTGTTCTTGCCCCAATCAGGAGCTGGTTTTTGTTGGCCTCGGGTCATACAGGTTCTGCTTTCTCAAATTTTGACAATACCTAGGTCCTGCTCTACTGCGTTTTCATAATATACCTTTATCTTTATGGTCTCTACCTAGCAACTACATTCTTATGTGTTTTGATACAAGTTGTTCCTACTACACCCTTACATGCTCTGTTATAAGAAGACTGTTAGTTGAGCTATATGTTACTGTTTCCCCCTTCACCTGCTTATGCTTCTAAAATTCTTAATTTTCACATATATATATGTTTCTCATATCATAATTAAAGAGTAAATTTACACCAGAAATTGAAAGAAATGTCAAATGAGAAAAGATGCAGGAGATTCTGGCTCAGTTACACATGCACGAGCTGCTAACACAACCTCTGAAGTCTGATCTGCCAAAAAGGCCAGGTTTCTTGGATGTATTTTCTGTTGGGATAATACACTGTCTGCGAGTGAACAACCAACAATCTCATAATGTAAATTTTTTAAGCCAATGATGCCTTTCGTGTCTCTTAATTATGAGGGTTATGATCTGGTAAACTATATTTGTCATAACTGTTCCAGCCATTCTTGCATCCAACTTTATGGCATGCTAGCACATTTCTGATAAAGAAAAAATATAATGTTCTTTGAAAAGGAGCAGCTAAAGAAAAATCCAGTTTTCTGTTATACCCAGCTACTACTATAAACCAGCTCTGTCAGTGACAGTTCACTGCTTTTCCAGCGTTGTCCACTGTTCTCTAGAATATACTGCAAGGTAAAATGTCCATTACTGCCACTTTGATAACCAGGTTCATTATCATTCAGCTATGCATAATTCCATATAAATTACCTCTCCAGGCTCTCTGATGAAAGCCATTTAGTGGCAAGTGAAACCAAGTCTCAGCAGAGAGGAGAAGACTTCCCAGACGAGGCAGAACTTGCAGCAAGATGCCCAAAGCCAGGTGGGTCTGAAATGCTGCTGTTCCTAGGCTGAAGGACTTCTTTTGAAACTTTCTTAAGTTCCACAAACTTGTGTTCCAAAACACAGCATCCATTTCACCACGGAGGAGCAGGTCCTGGGGAAATATTTCACTTGGAAAGACTGAGTTTCATAATTTCTAAAATGCTTTTTAGTTCCTCTGCCCCAAAGGAGTTAAGAAACTTTCTGGCAGTGGTCCAGCTACAAAGCAACAAACCACAGCTCTGTGCACATGTATTTATATATTCATTCTACTAAATTCTCCAGGCCTCACTGGTTTATGTATGATGGTTGCTTCAAAAGAAGTAATTTCTTCTGCCAGCATCTATTTTCCCTGACTAGTAAGAAGAAATCAGGCATCACACCACTCTGCCCTAAGCACTGAGTTTTGGACAAGCTGCCAGTGTACCTGAAGGCATTCCTTGCCCACTCCTAGGTTATGGACAGAGACTGAACTCAAAGCAGCGCTGTTCCTGCACACCTGCATAGGGCCCACCTGATCTGCATCAGCTCCTACACCACAAACACCAGCAATGCATGAGGATGAGGTGAAGAAGGAGTCAAGACCAATCTAATTTTTTTCTTTTACTTAAGCTTTAAAAAGAACACATCACATGAAAGATCCCTCTAGCATTTCAAGTGCCATGAGCTTCTCTCCCTTTTCTCTGCTTCACTTAGAATTCACATTATCTTCTGCTGTATTAACACCACACTTTGATACAAATCAAATCAGCTTATCTACTGTGCAAGATGAATGCATGCCCTGCAAACAGAAGTTTTTTGAACTGGTTATTGACAGAATATTTTGAGACCTTTCTTCATCTTCCTGCTCTTGACTCAGTCTTAAGGCGGCATTTAGAAGCACTGATTGTGACTTATAAGTAGCGAGTGGTATTTAGCTTGCAATTACACTCAAGGCCTGATTTATGTATTTACTCATTTTTAACCTTGGAAACCTTTTCCCTTTGATTGCTCCCTGCAGCTGAGTGCCTGGCCTGTTAACTCTGATCCTGTGGCTAAACTGGTTCAGTTCCCACCGTCCAGTGCTTCCAGCACACATCCACCAGACATAATGACTACACTTTCTCCTTCTGCAAATATTAGATTTCAGGGGTCAGATCAGTCGATGCAAAGTCACTGGAAGACTACGCTTGAATTCTCCCCTCCATGGCTTTCTACTTCAGGTTTCATATCTATAAAGAGAAACTGATGATACCAACATCCCAAGGCCTAAGGTTTCCACAAATGGTCAAGTTATGCTGCTAGAACAATTCCTTATTATTCTATTTCCTGCATTTTTTGGTATCTGTGGGGTAAATGAGCAGAATAATTAATTTGAATTTCTTCATTGTGGTGTAAACTCTGAAAGTTTTTCATTTCTGTTTTCTAGCTTTCTTTCTGCCTCCTTTGAGGCTTCCTAAGTAATAAAAAATTGCAGTCTTGTCCCTCCTTACACCAACTTCAGTCTATTTCTTTCCATTAAGTTGACATCACTGGAGATTATACAGAGCACAAATAACAAATTTAATTGAGAGCAACAATACTATCCCATTAAAGTTTATGGACTCCTGACAAGGATGAGAGAAGGCATTCCAGGCTCACCTTAAGTGTGTATAGTCACTAACTCAACCCCACTGAGGACTGCGTTCTTGTTATTATTTTTGCTCAGAAGGTCTAGCATGTCCCTCACAATAGTTTTGCCACCACTGTCATTTTGTAGCACATTCTCCTGCCTCCTGAGACCTGTGGAGAGCCTCCCCTTCAATACTCCATGTATTTTCCATTCAGTCCACTTCACCTGAAGGTCTGTCCTTTGTTTTGTCTCCATGTGGAATCTGCGCATCCTTCTGCACGCACTTATTTGACTTGAGACTTCAGCCAGTTCAGAAAGATGGAGAAGTGGCTGTGAGGAATAATCCAGCCTGTGCTAGAGAGATTTTTGTACTAGAGTTCTCTCCAAAGGGAGCGGGATCACAGTTACTCACATCCCTGGCATGGGTTACAGATGTGACTGCCAGGTTATGTTGCTACTTTATCCACCTGGTCCCTGGTGAGCCCTCTATGCCCCCACGCTACCTGGCAAACACGCTGTTCCCTGTGGGTGCTAATCTGCCAGCCCTGAGAATATCTACTTTTTCTGCAGTGGTTTCTCTGCAAGTGCAGGTATTATCTTCCAGCTCCTTTATCCCCCACTCCTGGCCTGCTGATCGCTGTGTCTATACAGATTTTATTGACACTGCTTTTAGATCTCTTCCTAGCCGAGACCATCACAGAAAAAGCATTATATACATGCACACGAGTGCTCGTTTGGCCTGGGGTAAGGTTAGCTTTTCCCACAGTAGTTAGTCTGGGCTGTGCTTTGGATTTGTGCTGGGAGCAGGGCTGGTAACACAGGGATGTTTTGGGCATTGCTGAGCAGAGCTCACACAGAGCCAAGGCCTCCTCTGGCCCTCACCCAGCCCACCAGCGAGGGGCTGGGAGGGGACACAGCCAGGACAGCTGACCCCAAGGGAGATCCCACACCATGTGGGGCCGTGCTCAGCACACAGAGCTGGGGAGAGGAGAGGGAAATGGGGACATTGAGACACCAGTCCATGAGCAGTAGGGGATGAATTCCTTGTTCTGCATTCCCTGTACATGCAGCTGATTAAACTGTCTGCATCTCAGCCCTGAGTTTTCTCACTGTTACTCTTCCAGTTCTCTCCCTCATCCCAGAGGGGAGGAGTGAGCAAGCTGTCGTGTGGCCCTGAGCTGCTGGCTGGGGGTAAACCACAATAATCAGCACTCACAGGGCTCTCTGGAATCAAAGGCTTGTCACCGAGTCACCCATCACTCTAGAAATAAAATCCACAATGAGGGGTGGTAAGTAGGGAGCCACCCTGGGCATCCTCCCTTTCCTTCCTGGTAGCTTTGCAAAATGACTCACCCCAAAAGAGCTCTGCCAAGGTGCTGATGCTTCACATCCCCTACTTTCCTCCACCAAGGCTGCACCTCTGGGAATGAGCACTTAGATCACAGCCCCAGTTTTCGCTACATTTCCATGGAACTTAGACAACAAAAATTCTGTTATGCCAGTTTTGACCCTGTGTTAAGAGTCTTGTTTACACACAAGTAAAATGAAATTTTTACGGATGTGTTATTCTGGTTTCCAGTTAGCACACTTCATTCTATTACATCCTTTAGGTGTTGTAAAAGGATCACTGTTACCAAATGAGATATACCACATCATGGCTAATATCTAGCTGTCCAAAGCAACTTAAGACAACAGGATCCTAACAGAATGGAAAAACATAAATATCTTCTAAAAATCTGAAAATACAAATGATATTTCATGAAACATGTATGAGGCAGTAAAACCCTTCTGCACTTAAAAATGGTCAGGCCAAGACTTCTGTTTGAGTTCAAAAGCATTTGTTTTTTTTGTTATGCCTTCTCCTCTTCCTCCCCTCTCTTTCTTCTCTACATCTATGGGGTTTGGCAATGCCAAGGTAGCATTTTGCTCAAACAAGTAATAAAGTTTAGAATAATTTTCTAACCAAAGTTCATCAGCATTTTCCAACTTTTATTTACTGCTCAGTAACCTAAAGTTTACTCAAATATAGCTGCAGATGAAATGTGACTCAAAGCAAGGAAAAAAATGGGGCAGGAATCTCTTAAAAGTTCCTGGCCCTGAGTATAAAATCTATTTCTGGACTTAGAATAAACAGAGGACATAAAGAAACCTATTCCCTATTCCCTAGTCAGAAAACAAAGAGGCTGGCAGGGAACAAGGATAACCATTGGTATCTCAGCCCTGCAGCCCCCCAGGCCCCCTGAGCGCTGTCCCCAGCCCAGCAGCAGGAGTTCCCAGGGGACAGGGACCGAGGGTGACCAGAGACTGGCAGAGGCTGCACTCCTGGCTGGCCTTTGTGCCGTGGGGATCCTGATAAAATCAGCTGCTTGGGGCAGCTCCCTGTGCTAGCTTTTTGTTCCAATGAAACGTTTCATTTTGATTTGAGCTGTACAGCAAATGACAAACAAGAAGAGAGTGAGAAAATACCATAAGGTCCTGTCTGTGGACAGTAGAGACTTCTTATACAGCTGACCACACTGTCTGTAAACCCAGCTAGGATTTCCATGAGTTTCCTTATCACAGCCATGCAGACAGTTTGCCAAAGGCTACTTTAATTTCAAATACAGAATCATACACTTCTGACATAGTTATGAGAAATCCTCTTGTCATAATGCATCTCCACATTTATATTTAGCATGCCAAACTGTAGAAAATAATTATTAAAGAAAACCATGCCTGCATTTCCACTTGAAATCTAGTTTCTGCAATGGAAATAGTTCCTCAACAAGAAAAAGGGAAGGTGGATGTCTTTGATATTCTCTCCCTCCTATTTTTAGCTCTTTAAGATGGTTTTTTGTGGGGTTATGGTCAGGAAGATGTGGATGTAACTGAGACAGCAGATACTCCGTAGCTGAAAAATGAGTATGAAATAAAATTAGAGAATTTATATAATGAATAGAACTTGTGTTCTACTAAACATCTATTTCTGTTGAGAAGCCTGATGATCCAAATCCATGTCATGGTAACTAGGACTTACTGCTGAGGTTTTTTCCAACTTGCTTTATTTATATCTACACTAACTGAAATGCAGTACATCAGGATAAATCTCAGCCTATATGCCATGATTGGATTAACCTTCCTAATTATTGATCAATTTTTCTTTCAGCTCATTTCACATTCCAGCGTCCAGTGATTTCCCTAATTCAGACAATACGGCCTTTAAATGTCAAATCACAAGTACATTGGAAAAAAAAAAAGGGCATTTGATAAATCTGAAACCTGTCAGTAAAAACACAGGGCAGAAAGTGGCTGACTCACCAAATTGCCCTCCTTGCCCTCAATTGCAGGCATGGAGCTAGAGGAACACATGTCCTAAGCATACTTTTCAAGATAAAATGACCCAGGAAAGATAAATCAAAGTGAGTCTCATCACCATGTGGTTGATCATCACAGCCACTGAGGGGACAAGCTGGAGGATACCACATGACCTGAACAAGTGGAGTCATCTCTGTGGCCAGAAATGACTGAAAAGGGAAATACTTTCCTTTTCATTCCGCTTCAGTTATAGCCCAGTGATCTGATTTCAGAGTAGGAATAATTTAGTGCCCACAAATGGGTGCCCTACAAACACAAGGTGTTTATTCTTCAAGTTTTATTTTGTGTGGACACAATTAACCTCCTGCTGGGATTGACAAGTGGGGCATCTTCTCCAGCAACTTACTCTTCTGAGCTGATTTATATAAACTTATGAAAAGATGAAGGTAAAAAAATAAAACCTCACACAAACCCCCCTCAACTCACAAAAACAAATAACCCAAACCAACAAAGTCCCTCGGCATAAAGAATGCAGACAACTAGACAACTTTATCACTGTTAAATTCAACATATAATACAGACTTTGCTTAATACTTAAAAATAAATAAGTAAAGCAGCAGCACAAAGCAAACCTCTTCAGCTCAACAAATAAAGCACATATTGTCCATTTTGAAAGGCTACACTAAACATCCACTACCATTACTAAAAATCATTGTCCTAGAACACTAAATTTTCAGTAGAAAAAACCATCTATGTCAGAAATGTTTTAAACTTGCATTAGAGGAAAAGGAACTACTCCATGTTGTCAGTTATTTCTCAGACATTTCCCAAGGTTTTTGTCTGTATTAATCGTATATCAGTTTACTCAGACTTGATTGTAACATCTTTCTTTTGTCAGTGTAAGCGTTCTTTTCATATCTGATGATATTAAGGGTGTCTGGGTGGCATTTATCTCTGATTTCCTATATTTGTATGATAAAAATTTCATCAGCATTTTCTGAGACCTGTAAGGTTATTTTCATAGTTTGTGTTTTCCTTAAAATTTATAAGGAGAGACAAGAGATGTGAAAGACACCTGTCCATCTGGGTAAGCTCAACTATATAGCACTCTAAGAAAAAAATCATACATGAGGAAAATGAAATTGCCATATAGGAACTTCTACTTGGTTAATTTAAAGCATGGGTAAAGATTCTAAGCAGGGCTTCCTCTAGGGAGAAACAGATAAAATGAAGAACAGAAAACAAACTACTGCTGGGGGAAAAAAAAAAATCCTGCTTGGATAGACCACTTGCATGCAGGGAAGCAGGAGCAGCTACCCTGTGATTCAAAAGCGCAGTAAGTTACCAGCTCCAATAAAAGGTGCCGCTGGTCAGAGAAGTATTTTGCTCAGCTCCTTTCCATCTGGATACCCTGGGGGGAGCCAGCCTGCGCCCCCCCAGCTCTCAGCAAACCCCCAGTGCAAGAGGAGGCAGGAGCAGCGCAGCTGGAGCCCGCAGAAAGGCGGCACCGGCCCTTCCCACCCCACAGCCGCTCCTGCACTCCCGCGGACCTCGGGATACCGGGCAGGACTGCACAGCCGGAGGGGCTGGGTGCCCCTGCACGGCAAATTTAAACACCTTACTGCAAAAAATCAATACCTGCAGAGGTTAAAAGAAAGGATGGAAAATCGCCGCTTAGAGCCAGTAAGACATTAAGTCCAAATTCAATTTATTTTTGAAATTAGATTTCTCAAATGCAGCAGGTTGCGTTTCAGCCAGCTCTCATACCCTGGCCTTTTCTTTCCACCTGCAGATTTTGCAGGAGGCGGCCAACAAAAGCAGCAGACAGCAATGCTGCTACCTCAGTTTATAGGCACTAGTTCCCAATAACTCATTTATTGATCACAGAAGTGGTACGGGTCTGTCTATCCTTGGGAAGAGACAGCAACACACAAGTCCTCACAAAATGATTAATGAGATAATACAGAGACCTAGCTAAAGCTATAGAACACAGAATATTTACATGCAGTCTCACAAGATGAATGGACCCTTCTTTATGAGACTCACTTAGTTTGGCTGTAACACTGCGACCTGTGAATCCCAGCTTTGATAAATTAACATCCAGATCACAATCCACAGCAAAAAGGATTTGAAACAGCAGCGTGGGGCCAGGTACAGAACATAAATCAGCCCAGTTTCCTGGGCATCAGGAGCCAGTAGGTACCAGGCAGAGATCCTGCCATTATAAATTACTCTTGAGTTAAATATAGTGTAAGATATTGCCTGACACCCACGGAACTGCTCACATGTCTGGGTAAAGCGCTACTGTGCAGCACTTTACACACACACCTTGCATGCATGAAATTGGAAGTCTGAGGGCAGATAGTGAAGAGAATGGCGATTTACAAAGTATGGATTTATCTTTTAGTATGGACAAAGCACTCCAGGGAATATTTCCTTCTCAGTAGAAGAGTGGGTAATTTCACAGACAGACAAAACAGACAGAAGAGACAAGAAGGCTTTTGAAGACAAAAGGGCTGAGAGTTCTCTTTTCTCTAAAAACAGCAGTGCAGAGGGAGGCATTGCCGCCTTGGCTCTGAGACACCTGCTGGAACTCATGAAGGAGCTCCCACTTCCCATTTAAATGTTAAATAATGACATTTTTCATTAAAAAATAAAATAAGGAACTTAAAGAAATGTAACATTACCATGAGAAAACACTTTGTCCTTCACAAATGAAACCTTTCAAACATAGTCCATCACTGTACTATATGGACCTTTTATATTTGTTTTGGTCTCTTTTACCTATATCTAATCTACAGATAAGCAGCATTACCTTCCAGGATTTCACATTTGTACTAAGAGATTGTAGGATTTTACTTATACTACTTTAAAGTAATCATCCTTTTTTCCATTTCCTGCTTCTTAAATGCAAAATTGCATCCAGTACACACAGCGCCACATTGTTATCGGTAATTGTACATTTTGCTACCTCAGCACCTCCACTAAAAACACATTCCCTAAATCGCATTTATATATATGAGTTACAGTACAATGAAGGAGCATAGTGTCTGTGCTTTAAAAATTATCTTTAGAACTTTGTTGGAAAGAATACCCAGACTGTAACACTCCCCCGTACCTCTATGATTCAGTAATGTAGCTGGGTCATAAATTAATTCTTAATGGTATTTTGCTAAATTGAAAAAAAGACAGTTCCATTACTACAGACAATAACCTAAATCCTCTGATACAAAATGACTTCCCATTCAGTTATAAAGAACCAAAAGACTACAGCTAAGCTTTAAAATGGGAATATATTTGGAAGAGATCCCATTAAAACAGTAGCACTGATGGTGTTGAAAACTTGACAAACCTTTCCACAACCAGAGGCAGGTATGTATATGGTCTTTGGAATTTTACTCATACCATACATACCACTACGTTTTGAAATTTAAAATATATTCGTATCAAGATATAAAGCACTGAAGAAACTAGATTAGTATTAAGAGGGTTTCTCCATATATATCCTTTATTGGAATAAAAAGGGAGCAGATAAAATAGATGAAAGTGTGTAATAAGTTACCATGACCATTAATCAACCTGTTTTGCACCTTTTGATGCTAGATATAAAGATATTTCTTGAGGGATAGAGGGAAGAGCAGGGGAAAAACTCTGGAGAGAACAGCTGTATCCGTTTGTGTGGCCTTTTCTGCCAAAAGCACAGCACTGTCTGCTGAGAGCTAGTCACTAATGGGAAACTGCTGATATTTTTGACATGTCTATGGATTTTAGAGCCCATGACCTTGGTCTGGTCAAAGGTTTTAAATTTCCATAGATCAATTGAAATCAAACACAGTACTCTGAAAATTGAGAGAAGTCAAAGAAAAAAAAAAAAATCTTTGCACCCTTTTGAAAGCCTGAGTGAAAAGTCAGAGGACAAAAAATGACCACGAGTCAAGTTAAAAGAGCAATAATTATGAAGTGCTTTGGAGTTACAGAGGACACAGACTCAGCTTCTGAGTCTATGCAGAAGCAGCACAATTTTTTTCAATGCACAATGAAAACAATTCATAACAAATGAACTTACTTAGAGTTGCTTAACAAAATGCCCAACTTAATAAAGATTCTCATATCTTAAATATACAACTGAGGAACTGCAATGTCTAGTGCTAAGTGAAGGCACTGACAAACAAAGTGTATGAGGAATTTGGAGGAAGGAAGGCAGTAAGCAAGACATTTTATTATCAGTAATAAAATAAAATAGAAGTCAGGACAGGTCAATTAGAATCACACAACTAGAAATGATCACTGCAGAAGTGACCACAAAGTAGCTAGAGGTATCTCCTGGAAGAGTAACAATAAAAAATATTAAAAGGAAAACCAATCCTTTGGTGACACTCAACTTCAGGAAGGCAGATCAGATAAAAACTAAGAAACATAGTAAAAAGCAACTAAAAATGACATTTTAAATATTTGAATACTGAGAGACAGTGGTGAAGATTGCTGAAGGGCAGCTTGCTGGAGCTGCTGGACCAGTGAAGGCTGCTGTGGTGAGGAGCTGGAGGACAAGCAGGAAACCAGAGCAGCTGATCAGCACAGTGTGGGACTTTTAGAAACAAGATGACAGACTTAAAAAGCTGAAATTGCATTGAAATGAGGAAAACATTAAATGGTACATCAAATGCAAAACTACACCAAGACTGGCAAAAACTCAGCCAAGCAAAATGAAATTCTTCTTCACTGGAAGCACCAAAGGCTCATTAGATACCCAACATCCATGGCACAAAGAGCACTCAAAGGACAGGGCTGCTGCAGGGGAGCTGACACATTTTTTTTCAGTATTGGTCACTGTGAAACAAATTGGAAAGAGACTTCTGGAATTAAAGCAACTGCAAAATAGATGTACAGTAAGTAGATGAAATGAACAACAAACTCACTAGCACTAAATCCACTTCACCTGAGCAGTCAAGTGAAGCAGAAAATGTGATCTACTGTGTAGGCAGCCACATGCTTTAATCACTCTGGTACGTACCAGGAGGTGGGAGCTGTTTATATTGTGTATAAAAATAGGAGCTGGATAGAATCAGGGGTATTATGATCTTAATATCGACCAAAAAAATTAGTAAAAACAGGTAATGACACAGGTTAGAACCAAGGAGGTCTTGGCTAGGCACAACATGCATAAAAATGTATTGCATGCTGAGAAAATAGCTGCTAGATACTAAAAGCTTACAAAGGCTCACATTTATGGCAAATACTCCTATTATGAGTTAGCAAAGAGGTCGAAATCACATCCAGCTCAGGAGAGCCACAGAGATGAATGTAGCTAAAGGTGGGAAATAAGTACTTGCTTATTGTACTTTCACTCTGCCTTGCATATCTACTTACAGACACTCTTGCCAACGGGACACCGAGTAAAATCAATCTTGTTTTGACCCATTAGGGACAAGCTTTTCTTCCAGCATTATAAGCACTGAGCTGGCAATGTACAAGTCCAAACCAGAAAGCACATCAGGCACCCAGAATTTCCTTGGGGGATACTGATTGCTGGGTTCTCAGTGCTGTGCTGAGCCCTCACGGTCAGCATGGGACCAGCATCAGGCAGTCGATGTGCCGGCATCAGCCCTAAATCACAAAGGCCCTAAATCACACTGCGCTAAATTTAGACCGAGAAGGCATAAAAGTATCACAGCCCTGACATTTACACATAAATGAAGCTCTGAGTTTATTTCTTGCTCTCCTCCTGTTGAAAGAACACCTGTTGAAATGTATTGGAGTCCATCAGAGAGCAGACCCCATATCCTTAGTGTAGTGATCCAAATCCTGTCGGGGGAAAAGCACGCTGGCATTACATTTTGGAAATAAACTTTCTTTTAAAAATGCAGAGTGTGAAAACCTTGCTACTAGTTAGAATGCAATTTCTATGCAAATAAGGAAAAGGGACATAATGTCCCTAAACTAGGATTCACAATTAAATCTGGGAACATAATTCCAATTAGAATACAAAGATCACAAGCACAAGTAAACAAGTTCCCTTTATTACTAGTATTTTCTCGTTATTTAGAAGTCTTTATTAGTGGAAATTAAAACAAATAATAATTGAACATAAAGTTGGCCATAAAGCATAAAAAACAAACTTGAAGCAGAAGAAATCAGCTCCCTGCTCCTGTGACATTAATGAGAAAAGACACCTTCTCTCTTTTAACAGATTGGGTCTTACACTGCCTGGACAGCTGGGAGAAGGTGGCGATTTTTTGTTTTGTAGGGTTTGTGGGGGCATGGAAGGGGTAGGGGTTGTGATCAAATTGTTCTACCTTTCTACATCAACTCTAGACAATCAGCCTATTTCAAAGGTAAAAATTAATATTGAAAAGACTGGTTATGCCCTCAACCTTAAACCAAACTAGCCATTTGTAGAACTAAATCACAGCTAAACCGGGTCCCATTTTATGGAAGGTTTTTGCCTTTTTCAGGAAGACATTACTGTGGTTGCACTGAATGACCCCCACCATCTAACTTTTTCCATCTCTACACAAAATTTCTGCCAGTTCAGGATCAGGAAAGAGATCTTATTCACTGCTCTGGTGCAGAACAGAAAAGAGGTTGCTTCCTTGCCTTGAATTCTTCATTATTTACAGGAAGACAGGCTTTTTCTATTTCAAAGCCATTATTAACTAAAACAACCAAACATTACACAGTTATTTAATTCATGAATGATACATAATTATATTTCAATTTCTCAGTAAAGAGCAGTCAAGCTCAAGGCCCAAGAATAAGAACAAAACAAAAATCAGAAAGCTCAAAGGGAGAAACCATTACCTCCTACAAACTGTCATGTTCCACTTGTGCCCCAATGGCTTCCTCCAGAGCAACAACACACAATGGCACCGGTCACACCAGAGAAATAATCACTCTTGATCGTGGTGAAGGACTTTGGGACAAAAAGTCATCTAAAGCTTTTAATTGTCAGTGTTTCCCCATCAGCAAAGTACTTGGAGTTACCTCTGTAACGTCTTTACCTTTCATTTCAAACAAGGCAGGAGCACAAACAATGAGTGCAGGTTCACATGGGAAGTGTCAAAGAGCAGAAAGCACTGCACCCAAAGGAAGAAGCAGTTATATAGAACTGAAAGCGAGTCAGATTTTGAAAGAAGAGGCAAAAAGAAGCAAAGGAAAGAAGAATGTGTTGCTGTTAATGAGCAGTGACAAAGATTGTTTTTAAAGGAGTAACAAATAAAATACCTAATAACAAAGCAAACCCTTAGAAATCACCTATTTCCAGAGTTAGTACATGCTCTAAACCACAAAATAAACATATGTATACACACATACAGATATAAAGACAAACATATATACAAGGTAATCTAGGAAGATCATCTCAAAATTAATCCTGATCAAAATAAAATACATTATCTCCTGCAAGAAGGCAGGAGATGCAACACACTTCTCTGTGTCATAAAACAGGCACAAATGCTTATTTTAATTTCAAAAACTCTTGTTATAATTAATTAATTTTTTTTTAAATGTATTTAATTTTCTAGAAGCATCAACAGCAAACCTTTTGTGATGCTGCAGAAATCATCCTGGGATCTCCAGACACCTCATGAAAAGGCACAGTTGACCAAGCCCTTTCCACAGGCAGTAAAGCAGCCTCTCATTCAATGGGCAAGGGGGCTGACAGAGAGGGCAGCACAGGGCAGCCTTTCTGTGTGAGACCCTAAATGACTCCCCAGGTCACGTCCCTGGGCGTTGTATTGTCCTGTGTTAGTATTTGCACTGGGTTTTGGCTGTATTTCACCGAGTTGTTATTTACACTAAGTGTCTGTTATGTTGCACTGAGGGATTTGTTTGTATTGGGTTGTTCTGTTCCCCCCCTCACGTTCCGTGGTGTTAACACTTAGTTCCAGAAACATCATTTTGAAGACACTTGTACTCACTTGTGTGACCTTGTCTTTGAGTCTTTACTGAGAGATAATTTTATGCCACCTAGCTAAGTCTTATTATATCATAATTATGCTGTAACATAGGATCTCAAATGAAATTAATGAAATCTTATCAACCCAAGACAAGAGCTATGAGAATCAGCAGAACTTTCCCTATGATCATTTGCTTTCACCATTATTTAGCTTCATTACATAAACTCCTATATCACATATCTAAAGGAATAAATAAAATTAGGGAAATGAAGTTCAATTCACAAATATTTTGATTAAACGCTGTCTTTGGTTTCAGATTTTTCGCTGCAAGTTCATCAAAGTCCTCTGTAGCCAAGAAATAACTAAATTGAAACTGGCGAATATAAAAAATAGAGAAGAAAAATTAGGCTGGGAATTAACAAAAGCACAGTTCTATCTGCCTGATTGGTCTCAGACCAATAGGAGAAAGAAATTACTCAAATGCAATGAAGTTCTTCCTCAAGACTTTCATAAATAAAAGCTGTTAAATGTAATTATCTAGAAACATGAGCACACCAAATATTGATAGTTTGATTTGACTGATAAGACGAAGATGCAAGAACTGCAAAGCCTGGATGATGTTTTCAGGACTCTGTTCCCATGAATCAGAGATGTTATTAGGTGATTATTTTGTCTCCTTTTTGTCTTCCCACTGCTCTGCACTCAGACACCTAAGTCTCAGTAGAGGTACTAACACCCCACCAGGTCTGCCTTGCTGAGAAGCACCTACTGTATTTTCCTACATTTATTGTAAAAAAGATGCAAATAATCTGAGCAGCAAGAGCTATGAAAACCTTCCATAGAAACAAAATTGAATCTCTGCTGCGTGTGCCATTAGTTTTGATCAAAGGGAAGAATTAAAATTTTTCCATCACGCATCACCACTGGATTCACTTAAGATTCACTAAGCAGGTCCACTCAGGGGTAGGCATTAGAAGTGCCTCAAACCACAGTTTCTCAAGATGGAATCACCCCATCAAGCCACTACTGGCTGGCAGTATGGGGCAGCTCTCCACATGATCCATTTTTCCTGCTGTTCAAGCCCACGCCTGCTGGCTCAGTCTCTCGGACACCAGAGGAGAGAGGAAAGCAGAGAGCACACATTTCTCCGTGCGTGGATTCAAACACACCCTCAGGTTCAGCCTCGGCTCAACCAAGCTCCTGATGAGCAACTGCACGACTCAGCATCCCAGCAGATGCAGCACACTTCGAAGTCCTGTCGTGCTTCCATCTATCTGGGATAACAATAAAGGCGAAAGAAAAGGTGGAAAAGCGATCAAGCTATTGCAGCCTTCCTTGAGTTTAAGTAGCTGCTAAGTCTCAGCAATTCAAGCCACTTCCCTTTGTAATGTTTCATTCAGCATCTCAGTTCTGTTAGGTGATGAAGGAAATAATTCCCTTTAAGTGCACAACCCGAAAATTACTTGAAGAATAGCCTAAAAAGAGTTCCTGAGGGAAGTGTTTGTAAACTGTACCCTGTGCAAATGCTGGTAAATGTTTTAGCAAATGACTATTCCAGAAAATGTAATTGTTCTCTGAACAGTTGCCTAATTTTAAGATTAAATTAAAGTCACTGAAGCATGCAGGAACTGTAAATTTAGCTCAAGAGCTGTAGCTCCATAGCATCTTCCCCATGGAAGGGATGCACAAACAGCCACAATGGCTCCACCCTCCCTAAGAAGAGAAAAGGAATAGCCCTGTTAAGGGGGAGGAAATCATCAAGGCCACCACTGAGGAGCTCTCAAGGTCACCACCCTCTCTCTGCTACAGATTAAGAGCCTACCTTACACCTCTCCAGCTGTACCAGATGTTAAGCACAACTGGATTTTTGCTTTGAGAAGATCTGATTTTCAACCTAGACTTTCCAAGCAGGAGCCATATCTGCCCATGATATAATTGCCAAGTGAAACAAATGAATTTCAACCAGTTAAATCTGACCAATTTAACAGCTGCATACCTAGAAACATACTATTGACCTTAACCATGTCCGATGATGCTGGCTTGCAAAACCTGTTTGATTTTGGACATCACCTCTTACGGTGTGTCAGGCATCACTGTTTCTGTTTTACAAACCTCAAACAGGAGTGCACTGCACTTTGTTCTTCAAAAGTCTTCAAACACTTTCAGAGCAGAACACTAACAATTTCTACGTATCTTTTAGATACTTTCTGAACATTTATTGTAACTATTTCTGCATGTATTTCCAGACCATCCTGAGATTTGTTCTGTAAGTTCAGGAAAAAGGGCTGCAGTGCAAGCTTCACTGTATAAATCTCGTTTTTAAAAAATGTTATTTAGGAATGCTCTTATCACCACCTAGAGAAATCTCTTTAGCTTAGTCATGAAGTACTCTCCAAGGAGCTGGGAGGGGACACAGCCAGGAGAGCTGACCCCAAGTGACCCAAAGGATGTCTCAGACCACGTGGGGCCGTGCTCAGCACACACAGCTGGGGGAAGAAGGAAATGGGGACATTGAGACACCTGCCAGTCCAGGAGCAGTAGGGGACGAATTCCTTGTTCTGTCTTCCTTGTACATGCAGCTGCTGCTTTACCTGTTAAACTGTCTATCCCAGCCCTGATTTTTTTCACTGTTATGCCTCCAATTCTGTCCCCATCCCACTGGGAGGGAATGAATAAGCTGGGGCTGAAACCAGGACAAGGAGTTTTTACACCTGAAGATGTTAGTTTAGAAAACACAGGTGGCTAATGTTTGCTGATGTGAACTGCCTTTATCCTAGCAGTTTCCATGAAGATTACACATTCATTTCTGCTAAACCTGTTGCTCCTAAGATGTAAGTATAAATATACAACATGACAGGAAGACTACATTTTCTATACTGCAAGGTTTTCTCCTGTATTTTGAAGATAAAGTTAATTTTATTTGTCGAATCTAATAAGATCTGGAAAAATGTAGCAAGAAATGAAAGTTTACTTGTGTAGTTGCTAGGCAACAGGCTCATACATGAGCTGACTGTTCATTCTACACAGCACTTTTCCTATCAGCAAATTACCTAGCTGAAGGTAAAAGCCCTTCTGGTTTCCTCTTCCAGTTTTGCAACTGAAATTATTTAACAATATTTAGAATACATGAGCCATTCCAAAGATTTTTATTATTTCTGCTCTAGCTATTTAAAACAATCTGGCAGCTTTCCCAAGCAGCAGCATCCATTTCAGACTGCAGGGCACATTCCCAGGCATCATCTAATAACAGAGCTCCTCTGAAGCCACTGATCTAGATTAAACAGACACTCCCAGGTAACTCCTGAGGAAATAATTTAATAAACATTGCCTGGAGTCCAAAGCAGTGATATACCCTTAGGGCACAACCATAGCTAAAGAAAAGATTTTGTTTTCAAACCTAAGACCCTTCACAATCCTAGGAGTATCAGCAGTGTGCAAGGCTGCCAGTCAGCCACGTGGTCAACTCTAGCAGGATAAAGCTCCTCTAACTTCTGAGATATTCTGGAGGGATAGTTAAAATGCTCTGCTGCATCAGGGATAAAAACACTCGGTCATGGAAGACCAGGATCTGATTAGTTTGCTTTACTCACCTGCACAGGAAGAATCAATTGGAGAAGATGTGGCTAAGTCACATAAGGTCCAAGTCACCAGATGGTCATTCTCTAAGCCACTGTACACCACATAAAATGCTAAATGAAACTATTTCTGAATCTTTAATGCCCTAACCTCACCACCCCAACCCCAAAATAAATAAAATAAGTAAACTTAACTTTCCAGAATATTTTGAAGTTGCAGGCATTTGCACAATGCTTTAAGGCAACTACAAATAAGCAGCCATAAATCATCAAATCAGTCTTACTTTTCTTCGTGGAAGGAGTTCTCAGTTTTGTGGCACTCAGCCAGAATTACCCCTGCTCCTCAGTGTTATCCCAGTATGATATTCTCATAAATGCAAAGGGACACTACCAGTGTCATCATAGGAATGCAGCAGTACATACCCAGCTGGAAGCTGACCCTCTGCAAGTGTTAATCAGGTGCAGTTCAGGTGCAATCCCATCTGCATCCAGTGTTAATTATTTTTTCCAGTGGTGGTTCGGAGAAATACAGGCATTTAGGGGAAGACACCACATAGAAAGGAGCTGCAGGTATCTGGAATAGAGTAATAAAGGGGGAAAAAAGCTTTTAAGAATAATAAAATGTGAAAACAGAAAATAAGTAACAAAAGGCTTGGCATGGATTAATTCAGTAAATTTCATTCTATATATAGCCAGAATTTAAATTTTAATTTAATTTTTATAACAGAAAGGGATCCTCATTTCATTTCTAGATGGAAAGATGGCTCTGCAAGACAAGAGTTCAAAGTCTGTATCTAAATTTTGGGAAGTGGGGAAAAGGGTAACTAAAATAAGATTGGAATCAACATTCTGCGGCCCTCTTCTGGTTGAAATCATTCCATGACTTAAAAACCCCAATCTTCTCCAAATAGTCTAATTTTGCAAGGATAATTGCATTTTTTGTTGATACTAATTATCTATTTCTGATTCCCAAGATAATTTCTTTCCTTCATAAACTGCAACAGAAGAGGCTACGTAAAAGCAATAGAATGTGCATCGTTTGCCCACTAGAAAACCATAAATATCAGACTCCTCACTGCAGTATTGCTGTTGTGCTGCTGTGATTGGAGAGTGAAAGAGAGCTTTCTTTGTTATTTTAAAGAAAACATAAATAAATCCACACCAAACTATCTTCTTCCCTTTCACCCAGTTTAAGGACAATCGGGTATTTTTTCCAGCTTACTTTAGGTATTTTATTCTCCTACAGACCATTTTGTCTCATCATCTTGTGCTGGATTTCTTCACTCCTAATTTCTTTGAGGAAAGTCAACAGTGTGACACAAGACTCACCTTTTCTCTCATTATATAATGAAAAGGCATCATGAGTCCTTTCTCTTTTAGCTCTAAGTAGCTGCAGGTAATAGGCGAGTCACCATTATGTCAGACAAATGACATGCAGCCACACTGCACTGTAATTGTTGACATTTTTCTACAATATTAAATCTAGAAACTTCACTCAAACTACAACTCACTTGAACCAGAAAAAGATATTGCACAGTATGATACAGTAATGCCAAATAATTCCAAAAAGGTTAACTCACTAATGCTCACTGCTGTAAATATTCCTCCTAAGATACACAGGTGATAACAAGGAACTGGCAAAACAACACAGCTAGGCCCTAAGAGTATTTTCCACACCAGCTATTACAATTAGACAACCACTTAGACAACATTTGAATACTTACTTAGGCACAGAAAATACAGAGCATTGTAAAGCATTGGGTGGCATGATCATTACCCAGTTTTTGGAGAGCTTTTATTGGAAGTGCTACACTGGAAAAGGAAACCTAGTTGCTTCAGAAATACAGGCATCATGGCTCACTTGCAAGCATGCAAGATGGACTGCAAGAGCTACAGGAATATAAGAAGTCACTTTTCTTGCTAGAAATTAGAGTTCAAAGTTTAGGACAAAATCTTAGTTTGAGTACAGTAACAGCAAGAAAAATAAATCACATCTACGCAGAAACTTTGTGCTTTCCTATTCAGGTCAAATCACTTCTAGAGAACACACTTTCCTTTCATCCATGAAAATGAACACACAAACAGAGGGCAACACTCAATCCCCCCAACACCACTCAGGTTTTACATGCTGTGACTCATTTCAAGGCCACTGAAAAGAACCACAGAAAAATGTTATTGTCACGAAGGCTTGCAGGGGTTGCAGAGACAGGGGATTTATGCAGGTTCCAGCAGGTGAGTGGTGCAGGTGTCCCTCCAAATTGCAGCCTCAGGTGGGGAGGATCAGGAATCTGACAGGGGAGCACAGGTCTGCTCCAAATTCAATTTGCCCATTTTCACAGTCTGTATCAGCAAAGATAAAAGGTTAATTGTACCTCTATATTTACTCCAAAATCTTTATGTGTCATTTATTTACTGCCTGCATTATTTATACCGGCTTAGCAGATGCAGAACATTTCCACTGCCTAAGAGGCATAAAGAGCAGTACAACCATGTTCATTTATTCTGTCCAAAATCCCACTCAGACCATGCTTTGTGTCCCTGTGTAAAGCATACAAATGAGGCTGGAGACAGAAAAAAGCAAGTACAGAAGTCTGACAGGGAGCCAGAATCATCCCCTGCAACCCAAATTCTTATGTTTTACTTACTCTTATGAGTAAATCAGGTGCAACCCAGGGTCCACTTTGTAGAAAAGAAGGGGAGGGAAAAAACCTCAAGAATTTTGAGCTCATATATCTAAAATAACTGAAGACTTTTTTTCATGCACTTACCTCTACATTTTCCTCTAACTTCCAAGTACTGCCAGTTACTTCAGGTGGTTAGACTTCAAAACTCTTTTCACAAAAACGATTATAAACTCCTACTTTGCTGTATTTAAATCCCTATGAACTGAGTTAGGAACATCTCCATAAAATTACAGCATTAAATTTTCATACTTCATATTTTAAGAAAATAAAGACAGCAGGTCCTAAGATCACTTGACTGTGACAAATTGTCTCTTTCTGCTCACTTGAAATTGGCCTGTGAGACTTATCAAATCCCCAGCTTTGTTACTGCTAGAAGACTTTATTTAAAAGTGCACACTGTCATTATATACTTACAGAGAGGTATATTTTAGGATTATGCAAGTGCTTGATAGATAATTGGTTCTGTCTTTTTGCAGCATCTTAAGTTTTCTGAGAAAACAGAAAGATTAAAACTGAAAAAAATCCAAGTAATCTTTATAAAACAACAGTAGAAGGAATGAACACAACTCCTAATTAAATCAATGTGATCTTCTTAAAACTGTCAATCAAAATAAATTTTCTGCAAAACACAACAGGGATGGCTTTTTTGAAATATCACTGGTGCCTGCGGATTGTAGGGCTCACAGTAAGCACTGTGGACGTCTGTCAGTAAAGAGCTCAATTCCAGGTTTGCAAAGTCACAGCAACAGGTCCCTGGCTCTCACAAAGCAACTACAAAACCATAGCAGGACCAAGCACTCCCAGAGCCGGCTGTGGCAGCACTGAGGCTCCTTCTGAGCAGCGGCACCTTGCGGCTCCACAGCACGGACACATTGCTCAGGCACAGCACTGCAGCTCGGCCTGAAGCAGCAGGCCAGACCCCTTCACCTCCTACAGGTCCAGAATACCTGGGGAGGTACAGTCCCTCCCTGCCTGCTCAGCAGAAATGCCACTCTCAGATTTTCAAGTCAAGTACAAAAACCCTGCCTAAAGCACCAGCCTGTTTTAGAGATCTCACCTCCTTCATTCCTTGTACAGCTACTCCAAAAAACGAAGCCCTCGCCTCACAACAAGCAAGGAATAATTGTCCCTTGTTCCTACACAACTCATCACTCATGCAGGCAGGTGGCTGATCTGTGGGGACAGGGAGGAGTGTGCTAAAACCATCCTGGAACATCAGCTGGTCAACTCCTGGTTGGTTTTCTGAGTGTGTTATTTATGTGCAGCTTCCTAATGAGATGGGAAAAAAACTCATTCCAGACACTGAGTCCATCTCCACAAAGACACAGGTATGATCTGATCTCCTGCTCAAACTTCCCCCAAGTATATTTATTTATAGCTTTGATTGGTCTTAAAAGTATTGACTGTTCAAGTAGGCATGTTGACACTCTGTTAGAAAGGAGAAAGTTTAAAATCTTGGGAAATAAGGTAAGATTTGAAAGAGGTGTAAAACATGTGTGTCTAAAAATTATTTTTGTCCAGAAAAAAAATCAACCAAAAAAATCTGTATAAAAATTTTAGTTTGGATTATCGTAATTGGATGATGTATTAAGAATACTTCTATCAAAGAAACTCTTCTTTTTTTTTTTCTTTTCTTTTTCCAGGAGTACAAATTATTTACAAAAGATAGTTTTGAACAGAGATCTTGAAAATTTCTCATTTCAAGAAATGCTACCAGGGTTAAACTCAAGTTTCGAAGAGTCGATTTTACTGCACAGAAAGAGCTACCTGATTGTAAGCTAACAAACACTTTCAAATACCTGATAGGAAGCAGAATAGCCTTACAATCCATAAATGAACTCTGTAAGGATTTAGCAAGAATGTAACATACCCAGATTGTGAAATATAGCAATCAAGATAGATGTAAAAGAAATTCTGACACATTTAATATTCTTTATGTTACAGATTACAGTTGCATTACAAATGGGCTCCAAAGGCAATGTCAGAAGGATTGTGCACTCTAAAAACGGAGTAGAAAACAGTTTGTTTGGTGGTCCTACTACTTTTCATTAAAGCTTCCCAAGAGCTTCCATGTGCTGGAACAGCCACGTAAACTCGATAATGAGCATTATTTCTGCCTTACCCTGGGCATCTAGCTTGCCTTGAAGGGCAAGCAAGCCCTTTCACCTCCTGGGAATTGGAAGCCTCAGCAGAAAGCAGTCATAAAGAGCAGTACAGACATGGTGCTTGTCGCACGGGAGTCTGTCATCTCTAAAACCCCAGAACTCATAGGCTGATAGAGAAGGTCTGGAGATCTTAGCAGCACAGAGCTTTCAAAGACAAGCACTGAGCCCTGGAATTAATAACTGCAATTAATTATAATATTGTGTCACAGAAATGTCTAAATAACTAACTACTATAATTAAATGTTTATTAAGTATTTGGTTCTTGACTTTAAACATTATCAACACACAGTAAAATGACATCCCTAATCAACACTACAGAGGAATAATGACCTGCAGAGGAACATGGATCTGTAGTTTCTTTTTCCTGTATTTGACATTTTCTGTGGCACTTCAGCTGCAACAATAATCTATGTGAAAAAAATATGTGTAAAAAAACAGTGTAATGAATGGAGTTTGCTTTATGCCAAAAGAGAATGCAAACCCAAAGTAACCAGGTTCCTGAGATTTGACAGAAGCTGGCATATTTGCTCAGCATTGTAAGGAAAGTGCTTACTAGCCCAGGCTGGCTGTGCTGCTGCACAGCATCCTTTCTGCATGGAGAAGCAAAAGAAAAACCCAGTGCAAAGGAGCTTTTGTGAGAAGGATGCTCAGAACAAACAGCAAGTGACACCTGCTGGAGCCGAGATGCCCCTGTGTACTTTCCCACTTTCCTGCCTGAGAAATGCTGAGTTTTTTCTGCTGAGTTTCCAAGATATCTGAGGCAAAATAGTGTGTTACCACATGCTTAAAACAATACCTGCCAAGGTTAAAAAATAACAGAGATGTCGTGAATTTTGTAAATAAACACCCTAACAGATTCTCAAGGCTACTGCATTCAGCAGTGTACTGGCACACACAAACGTGCTTTTCTGGATTCCATCAAACTGCCAATCTCCTGTACAAATTTCATGAAGTTTTCTCTTCTATATCACCACCACCTTTATTACATCCTCTTGAATACACTAAGATGCAACTGAGTTTCATTATCACTTTGAGGGGTGATAAAACCAAACACCATTTGTGAGCAATGAGTGTTGAATGATTGATACCCCCTGGCTACAGCAGTTGGCAACGGTTCAAGTCAGACCAGAAGTTCAGAATCACCCATTAACAGCTAGGATTTTTTTTTGTTAGTCATCACACATATATTTTTCCAATAGCGACAGCTGGAATCTCACCAGTTGCCAAGTAATGTTTCTCAGCTCCCAGAGTGAGGGCAAAATTGCATTTGGAAGTGTTTGTTAACCTTTTTACCACTCCTCCCTCTAACACAGAGCTGGGCTAGTTAGTTGTGGTAACTTTTGCTTTACTATTATTCCTGTTTGCTATTTGGAGCACATGTTTTACATGTCACAAATCCATTACAATTTAGTAGCAGTAAGTGTGAATTACCCACTTAATGCTCCCGGTGCAAAAGTCCATTTAAAAAGTCTTTTTTTGAAGCAAGTCAATCACCTCCAACATGATAACATTTTCAACAATCCCCTCACTTATCACATAAGATGTTTTCCATGGTCAGTACATTTCTGAGCAATCGAGTAATGAGTCAGAAGCAATTTATTAACCTTCATCATCAAAGTAATACTGGAAGTCTAATATCATTACATTTGGTTTAATAAAAATGCTCTATATTTCTGATCCATATAATAAAGCAGATCATAGTTTCTGATGTTGCCCAGTTTTCATAGTTAACCCAACTATTTATGTCAGACTATTTTATTTTTTTTATTTCATTTTATTTAATTTTATTTTATGTCTTGTTCCTAAAGACTTCTCATTAGTTTCTCTTTTCTGTCACCTCCCCAGCTCTCAGGAAAAGCAGATCTGAAATTTTTCTTCAGGATTAACCTCTGTCAGGTTCTAAACATAATACATTTCTGAAAAAACCACTAAGCCATTCAAAGACAAAGTACTATAAAACAAACAAAAAGGCATTCACTGAAGAGAACGTATTAAGGAAATTCTCATGGAGGCAATTTGTGTCAAGTAAATAGAGAGATTTGTCTTAGAGTTAGTGTTTCTGTTCCTCTGCAGCAAGATTTCCAAGAACCAGCATTTGCCAAATGGATGCATTCCCTTTTCAAATCCTGTGCCAAGCGCCTTAAATGAGCATCAATTATAACCCCTTTACAGCAAACAGCAAGTGGGACAAGGGCAAAGGAGCATCCACACAGTGTCCCCCGCTCAGACCCCTATTCCCTAACATCATTTGTGGACCCCAAAACACTCCCAAAGCCATCACTTCAATGGATAGGTCTGTCTGGAGATGAGAAGAGATGAGATGAGAAGAGAGTCTGCAGTGACAAAGAAGGAGCAGGGCTGTCATGCCCGTAAGTGTGAAGCGGGAGCAGGTGGAAATCAGTGTCAGGTTTATGAAACACGTGCTGCACCATGAGGCAAGGAGCTGGCACTACAGAAACTGGACAGATTGGCTGAGAATACTGTTGTAAAATGTTTAGAGAAAATTAGAAGTAACTTGATAGAGGTGTAGCAGGGCCTTATCCACATGCTTTCAGAACCACTAAATTAAATTTCATTTCAGGAAAACTAATACTGAAAATCAGCATCCGAAGTAGTAAATACTATTTCCAGCAAAACCAAAAAAGACCACATAACTGTTGCATCCTTTTGTTTGTTTTCATTTAAATGAGAAAATAGACTTTTCAATGTCTTTAAATCAGAAATCCCTCCCTCCCCAAATCAACTGCTCACAGAGTAGCTCCTTCCTCCAGCCACCTCCTTGTACCCCAACCTACTGTTCCCTTACTTGTATTGCCCTACTCTAAGCTCAGATACGAGGCTTTAATGCAGCACATAAACCCTGAGATGGGTCTCCTATCACACTGAAACAAGTGTTTGATTCCATACATGCAGTTCTGGCAAGCAGGAGAATGCAAAGGGAACAGCAACCACCAGAAACCCCTCAGAATATTTCTCTTACCATGCTGCTTGTAACCCTTTAGTTACTGTTTGACTACAGGTATGCAGAGAATTCTGGACTGTAATTCTTCCACATCCATGGAAGGAAAACACAGGAAAAAACACTTTTCCCACAAAGTGCAGCTTGTGCAGATATGGCTCATGCTGTACCTTTGGGCTCATCAGGTATCCCATGAAGAAGAATATCTTGCCAGAGTGATGTGACATCTAAATCTAGACACAGAATATGATTTTCAAGTTATGAACTGGATACTTTCAACAGGGTGAATATTTTCAAAAGCATGGTAATAAAAGTGGGCTGAGGAAGCAGTGTCTCTTCCTTTCATGGATTTGGTACCATAAAAGAAATTTAAATACATTAAAACCACGTTTGTTACTGAGAGAGATAATGAACTGACCAACAGCATACTTCAGCAGAAATGTTCTCTATGCAGGAAGAACAAAAAATAAAGGAAAACCCTCAACATAGTATAAAGAACGTATTAATTTACACAATAAGAGATTAACAGTAGGAGGAAAAAAAGGAGGAAATTTAGGACTCCACCAGAAATAAAAATGTCCATAATTACAAATACTTTGAATACTTACTGTCCATAATATTCCCACATTTATGTGTTTTGGCAGAATGCAATGCAAGAAAAGCCTAATTCAGCACCAAGATCTACACATAAGGAGGAGATTAAAAAAAAACGAACAAAAACCAGACAGACACAGTCAGGATTCTACAAAAACAAAAGCACTGTTGGTGGGAAGAAATGTTAAAAAATTGTTTTTAGGAAAAGCAAAAATAACCCCTCCCCTCAAAACCCAAATCATGCTGTTTCTGTTGACACAGCAACAGCAACATTTCAATTAATCACAGAGGGAACCAGACTACGAGGATGAGGCTGAACTGCAGTCAGCATTAGAAATTTAGTCTCATCCCAGGAGGACATATCAAAGTGATGTTATTACACATTATATGTTCTATGTACCCTCATTCTTCATTTAAAAAAATATTTAGGTATGATACTAGAAGCAAGCATTGACCATTAAGTGAATGTATTTGGCATTTCCAACCAAAATACTCAATGCATCAGCTGGCAATTTATGAACTGCTTTAAATACCTAGTGGGGTGTTGTCTACATGAGCTCGCCTGCAACCTAGTTTCTGTGATGGACAATTTTGTGGCACTCAGTTTTCTGAGGGTATCCACCACAGGAACAAATCACAATTCTTCAGAAGATTTACTCATCTGACCTTGCAGTTGTGTTTTGTCTTAGCTGCTGAAAAGCATCAAACTCAACCACGTAGGGTACCAAAGAAACAGCTGCAGAATTAAAATTCTGTTTATTCCACGCTAATTTCTCCTTGGATCACCACTTGCAAACACAGTTCATACAGAATAAAGCTCTTCTCCAAACTGTATTGAAACTTCAGAAGGATATAAATCATGACTTTAAAAAAAAAAAAAAAAAAGGAACAGCAAACATGAGCACAGTCAGATTAAATTTTTTTTTCAACATTTTATGAATACCCTTAGGCATAATTTACCCATCTATTGTTTAACAACACGAAAGAACACACGGGAATTCCTTACACTAGATACAGACTCAGTGCCAGTCAGGTGATGTTCAGATGTTTATTTAAAACCTACTGCATCTCATGAGGAAAATCAGTAACTTTTAAGGGTCGCTGTATGATTAAATTAGATTTGACAAATTCTTCCCTCACATTCCTATTTCCTACAATTAATGACAATTCTGATAAAAACTGTTGTGGCTTTATTGGAAAAAATAATTTCAATTTCAGTTGAAGCAAGGTGCATTACTAACCTAGCAAAACTAATTAATTTTGCTCCAAGCATTCTTTACAGAGATGCATGTTTTGAGCAATTTTCAGTTTAATGAACCAGCTTCAAGCAGGGGAAATGCAGCATTAATGAAAGGAAAACTACTTGCTTTTTGGTTTGTTTTGAGAAGTTTTTGTTTTGGCCTTAAGATGGGTTATTTGAAGTTAATTCAGTTCTGGTGGTTGTGGCCTCTTGAGCAGTGAAGGCTGCAGCTAGCAGTGCCTACTTGGTTTCTCTCCTTCCCCCTACAGGAAAGAGAAACCAACCACTCCGTTACCTTACAGCCCATAAGACCATCTAATAAATAACTTTTTTATCAGCCCTACAGACTAACAGAATCAGGGAACACAGAGCATGTGGCAAAAGATGCAAAAAGAAAGGGTAGCAACCATTCCTATTCAAGCGTACCTCCATCAGCTGAACAGCTCATCATCTTCACTCTCAAAGCCTCCTCTATTGAAGGAAACAATACAGAAATTCTGCTCAAGATGCTACAAAGATCTGCCTTTACACTGAAAATCTCACAGCCACTTTTACACTTGGCCTCTTAAGAACGTGACAGCTTTGGACCAAGTCAAACCAATTTAACTCCTACAAATATAGACCAAGTCTTCCATGACTCCTGTAAGAAATATTTGAAACTTTAACAGAACTAGATCAACCTACTCATGCTCTGGACTGTGATCCTCCATTTGAGTATGAGGATACTGATACTCCTGAGAGGCATTGCTGGGTACTGAATGACAGCTCATGATACTGAAAAATGAAGGATTTTGAGATAACTTCTTTGGTACACCTCAGTGGTAACACAGGAGTTTACAGTAGTAGGTACCATACAGGCTCAATCTTCTATGTAGAAACCCAGAGGGTTCTGAGTAGTAATGCAAATGTTTAGGACATCAGGAGACCTGCAGGATCAAAGCTTTAATGTCAAACTCTGTGCTCAAGAGAAATCTTCACCTCAAAGAGAATTCCTGGTTTATTCAGGTTGAAGTAACTGTAACAAGGAAATAGAGGTCTATAATATACTAAAGTAAAAATTCACAGAACACTTTAACCTTTGACAGAGCACCTTCAAAAAACATCATTACTGATGCGCTAGAAAAGCACTTGCAATCTGATGAAAATTAAAGTATGCAAACCCCTTACACCTTTCAATATGTTCACAGTGGTAGAGTCAATGCCGGTGGGTTTAGTGTTGAGCAGTATTGCTGCCTAAAACCACACAACAAGCTCATGTAATGAAGAGTTAGTGCTGCAGCCCAGACAAATCACCTCCCCTCTAACTGTGCCTTGCAGGACAGAGACAGAAGTGGGCTTTGCCACCTCAGCAAGCACACTGCAGTGATACAGAGTCAGCAGGCACATTTTGAAATAGTCATGTCCTGGTACATACAGAGACTCAGCCTTGACCTCTGAGTCCACAGCAACTCCTTGGTTATTTTCCCCTTTCCAGCAGAATTACAAGTATGTGAAAGAGTGGGGAAAAAAACCAGGGGAAACCCCTCCCCTCCTTGCCTATGAATTACTGCTAGCCCAGTCATAGCCCCCTCTCAATTTATTTCTACTTAGTACAACTTCCCTGAAGGGCTGCAGCACCATTATAGCAATTTCCTCTGTCATCTCTGCTCGAACAGTAGAGTAACCCATTTCAGAGTCAAACGTAGCAACTATTAATTACTAACCTTAACACGCAATTTCAAACTGTTTTCTTAAGGAAATAAAGATATGCAATTACTCCATCATATTGCTGCCTCTTTCCCACTACATTTTCAGTGAATTTCAACCCACTTGAGACACAGATGGAAGTTTGCATGGATTAACCCCCCAACACCACCTATGCAGAAGCATCTGTTTTTTTGGGGTTTTTTTGTGGTTTTTTCTTCTTCTTGTTGTTGTTGGTTGGTTGGTTGTTTTAATTTTGCTTTTATTCTTTTCTTTTAACTCCAGGAAATCACTCAGTAGTTTCCTTGTGTTCCTTTACACTGCTGCTGCTGGTAAAGGTAGTATTTCAGAAAGTTGGGCAAGGGAGGAAACCCCTTATCTCACAAAACAGATCTTCCAGATGCCCAAGAGCTCACAGCCTATCTCTGCACGCTGCACCCACACTCTGTAGGGAGGTATATCTCAGTGGCATAGAAACAGCCAGTAGAAGAAGCCATTTGTTTTCTGATTGTTGCTCCAAACTAACGCTGATTCACATGCACTGCTGTTTAGCTTTTGCAGAAGAGGTAGTAGAATACATCCTCAGCCCGTTGGGAGGCAGCAGAGATTGCGGGCAGAAGGGCAAGTAAATGATTTCATTTATTCATGTCTGAGCTGTGCTGCTGATTTTCTGCATGGTTGGTCTGAGAAGTATGGCTGCTAATCTCCCCCACAGTAAGTGCTGGGATCTGTAACTATCCAAATACTCAGCCTGATTTCACTTGAAAATCCTGGGGGGAATGATCTGGAAAGGACTCACTAAGTGGCCTTTTTCGAAGTCCTGTTTCATTCCTCTAAATGTTGCAAACAAAGCATAAGGCTACTTTCATTCATGCTTGTCCTGTAGATCCTTCAGCTCTCACTTCATGGCTGAAAGAGCAGTTTAACCTACTGGTCCCCAGCCCTCACTAAGGTTTGTGAAACTGTTTGCTCCTACTCTGATTCTTCTGGTTTCTTCTAGAAGCAGTTCCCCAGGATTATTGTTTAGCTTGCAGCAGCTATGCCAGTTCAATGCTTTTGAAATTGTGGATTCTGTTTACAGGTTACCAAAATTCCACTAGGAATACTTACAACACTCTGATTTTTATAAAATCCTTCTCTGCTTAAAGTGTTTACTCAGTGAAGTTCAGGATCTTCCTTCAAAATACATCAAATGCCTGTTTCTGCAGAAATAAATTACTGTCTGATGATTTCATCATCCCAAACACTACACCTAAATGAATCGTTACATGTATTCTGAATTCAGATACTTTTCTATTTATAGAGCATTTATTGATGCCTGAGATGAGTTTAAATATAAATTGCAGCACCTAATGCCAAGTTTTATAACATGTCATTCACAATCCATTAACTATTTTATTACATATATTGTAGAAGAAAGAAATTTATAGACCCCGTTCATAGTATTAATAAGAAATCATGAAACCACACTAAAAATGTCTTGCTTTTTGGGTTATGTGGAGGTTTACTGCTAAAGCATAGTTACTAGTCATTTTTTAATGCTTTACTATAATAAAATACATGATCTCAGTGCTGTAATATATGTAAAATTAAAAGAAGCCCTACTAAAATGACAGAGGTTTTCCTATTCAGACATAAATAATTACAGAATTAGCATATTCTCAGTTGCTTTCTAGGCTGTAGTATCATGTGCAAATAAATATTGCTTTGTTAATTTTAAAGCATTTGCCAGGTCCTTCTTCATAGAAGATTTCCAAAACATACTTCACTTTGTTGAAAATGTAGAAGAAACACGCACACAAAAACTTTAGTCCTTGCATCCATTTTCCTAGGTCATCCCTCATCAACTATGTCTCTTTTCCTTCGCTTTCTGACTGTAAAAAAATCAGCAAGGAAATAAAAACTTTCCTCTTCATGGTTTTTTGTTTTGGTTTGGTTTTTTTTCACTTACTGCTCAAAATTTCATTTCTTATTACTGGCTACAAAAAGATAATATTTAGGGGAAACATTTCTTGTGTTATGCTGTCCTTGGGAGATGCCATCTTCACAGCTCCTCAGTGTCTTGCCAAACAATCAAAGAGAAGACAATCTTCTTTGCACCTATATAGGGAGAAGCTCATTGCTTTAATGAAAAAAATTTTTTTTAAAAGCACCAAAGCCAATAAACACTTTCAAAAAATAATTGCCATCTCCAGATCTCTCCACTAGAACCAGAACTCTGGGCAAGACAGAGAAGCAAGAGAAGGTGGAAGGTCATTTTTTTGATCAGTTCAGGTTTTGCTCTGAATCCTAGTCTTGTCTTGCCATTTCCAGAGTCTCACATTGCTGAGTCCTCAGTCCACATGTGTTCAGCTGCTGTTATTTCAAACTACACAAACCTGAGTGGAATTCAAGCAAACCATACCTGAACAGGTCTCCATAGAAGTCTCTGACATTAAGTTACTGTCTCAGCTGGTTGAATGTTTATGGGAAGTGGGAACCAAACATTAACTCATGGTATTACCTGCATCAGCTTTCCCATTTTCTGTCCCTGGAATATTTGAGTGCATCTCACTAGGGCAGAAGGTTTGAAGACAGCATGACCCCGAAGACAAATGATCCCATATAAAAGAAGGAAAAGAGAGGCAGAAGTGACTTGCACAGAGTAAACATTATCTCTGTGATAAAGCACCAAGATAAAGCTGATGTCTAGAGCACTATTTTTAACTAAGACACAGAAATCCAAAACTGCTTCCTTGGAGACGTAAAAGGAAAGCAGGCAATCCTGAAAGATCAGGAGGTATAAATCCTTGGATTTCTAATGTTACAGTTTTAAGAAACTTTAAAGGTAATAAAGCATTTTTCCTAATAGAAAACAGTTTGAAAGTATACCTCCAGCTAAAATAGACCTTTGTGATACAAAAACATCAGAAGCTAAAACACATACCCCTGAATTTCACCATCTTTTCTGTTGCTTGGTTTTGTTTCCTTTTTTAAAAGCATGAATCTTCCTTTTGTTAAGTAAAGGTGGGTAAACAAAGGCACAGAGAAACTAAGCAAGTATACCAATCTTAGAGTGAAGTAAATAAAACCACAGAAACACCACAGTCCCAGTTTTTAGTCATACACACTAACCAAGAATCCAACCCCTAGCCTTGCTCCAACTCACCTACCAGATTTATTTTTACTGGAGTGCACTAGCAATACTATTGCCTTTTCAATTTTGCAGATAGATTGATAAGCTGGAAAACTTCATCAAGATCATTTTCTTTTCCAACTTGTCACATATTTATATAGTAACAGGCAATATTTATTTTAAATAAAGACAAAAATTATAGCTTACAAAGAGATTGTTATATGGAAATAAATCAGTGCCTTCATACTGGTATCAATATGATAGCTATTTCTGCTTACCCCATTAATCCTACTTTCTTTATCAAATCCTTAACAAATTCCATTTGTGTCCTGGGGTGACTTTGTGATGGTGAATTGTATCCCCATTCGTCTGCTTAGCCCAGAAATAAGGGTTAGACCTTTAAAACTGGGTCTGAGAGTGAAGGGGGAAGAAGGAGAAGCAGTGGAATGTCTGAGATGGTTGTTTTCAGAACATGGAGATAAGAGCTTCATCTTCCCTTCTCCTGGACTGTGCTGTCTGCAGTGGACAGCAGGAGAGAAATCTCCTTTGCCTTTTAGTTAGTTTTTAGCCAGCTGAGGCAGAGAAGGTCCCTGACCTGTGGTTTTTTCCGTTTTCTTGGAACTGTTTTGAACCTGCTCTGGACTGAAAACCCAGAAGAGCACCAGGAACTCCCACTGGGGCCTGGCCAGGGCTGCAGCATTTCGAGGGGCTGGTGACAGGCTGAGCGAGCAGAGCTACAACCCATGAGAGGGACTTTCTGAATTTTCATCTCTTCGGAGCAGGGAGAGGTTTTGTTGCTTAGTACTGTTCATTTTTTTGTGCTGGGGAGTGCTTTGCCTGTTGAATAAAGAGTTTTTTTCCATTTCTCTCCAAGGAAATGTTTTTTCCCAAACCAGCAGGGGGAGGGGCCACTTGAATTCGCTTTCTGGAGAAACCCCTTTGGACATTTTCACCCAAATTTGCTGTAAACCAGGGCAATTTGCTATAATGCTTCTTCTGATATATGTGAAAATTCATAATGTTAGAAGCATAAGCAGGTGAAGGGTGAAACAGAAACATATAGAAGAGAACACATAAGGGTGTAGTAGGAACAACTTGTATCAGAACACATAAGATTACAGTTGCTATGAAAACTCAGTAGAGCGGGACCTAGGTATTGTCAAAATTCGAGAAAGCAGAACCTGTATGACCCAAGGCCAACAAAAACCAGCTCCTGATTTTGGCAAGAACAAGGTGACCTGGAAAAAGAGCCAAACCTCCACTGTGCTTGTGCAGAAGTGAGGAAGACATCTCTTACTTCATCAGAGACCCCTGCCCACGAGCACCAGGAGGGGTGGCAAGAAGGTGGAGAATGGGTGGGAAATGGGAGGGATGGGGGAGGTTTGGGTTTGTGAACCTCTGTGTGTTCAAACCTGAAACCTGTCTGATTAGGCACACATGCCAGGAGCCACCTGTCTCCTGTGCTTCCCAGCTGCAAATAAAACACACCTGCTTTCCAATGCTTTTAATGGTCAAGTTGGTTTTCTGTGCTTCACTTTAATATTCGCACCAGGTTGGTACTTGAAATTCCTTTGTCCAGTCTGTTTCCTCTCTGTTACAAGATGCCCTTGATCTGTTCCAACTCACTTCCTCATCTTAAACTCTTGAAATCCATTCACATCTCAGGCTGTCCAGTCCCACACTCACACTGATCACTCTCTAAAGAGAGGGCTTAATCACAGTTTAATGCTTTTCTGGGATGCATCTAACAAGTAGGCTGTTTCCTAAATAATTTAGCATACAACATGAAAAAAGCAATTATAAAAGAAGAAGAAGATAAAAACCAACATCTAATAAAGCAAAAAAAGCCAATAGCTTGGTTCAGTGGCTACATGTCAACTTCCTATGTGCATTCTTCCAGACCTGGATGTTACAAAGCACTGGAATGAAAGCTGTGGAAGTAAACTGCTTTCCTCTCCAGGTCCACGCAAGGTGCATCATATTCTGGCACTGATTTACTTTCTCCCCTTCATTCTCCTCTGGCAATGAGTATGGTCTGTGCAACAGAGATCACACAACCCACATCATCCCAAACAGCTGCAGCTTTGTTTGTGCTTGAGGGCAGTGCCTGTAATCACAAAGGCTTAATTAAACATCACCCCTGTGCACTTCAGTAAATTCATAAAATACAGCGTACTACCTACACACCTCTGGTTAACAGCAGTGGAAAAGGCAATAACAAAAAGCCCACATTAACCCCTTTGCCCTTGCTGATTTAGCAGTACTGTACCTTTAAATTTAGCCAAGCCAATCCTCTTTTCCCAAGAAAAGGAGGCTGAAAAGCCTGAACTTCTTCCAGAAGACACCCACAGGACTCAGTGGTGAAGACTTCTTGAGGCAATGTTTTTATCATCCTTTTGCAGCCAGAAAATGCCAGAAGATAAGCTATTGAAATTCACAGCACAACTCCTACTTTTTTGAAGCCAGTTTCTTTCCTACCCTGAACAAATCATGTCAGGCACAGAAAAGCAAAAGCATCCGAAAGACCAAGCCCTTCAATGGCAATCCTACTTGAGTAAGAGCTCAAGGAAGAACCAGGAAGGAATGATTTTTCACAAGGTGGGCATTAAACCTGCACCGCAACAACAGCACTGAGAGATCATTCAAGTATCAGGGTACAAGGGGTGCAGTTAAGTATCTTTCTTCCCCAGCTATTGATGGTCCTGCTCAATGCTTTCTCTGGTTTAAAGGAGAAGAACAAACAGGGTTGTCAGGAATTACATTAGTAATTTCTCAAGGGAGAGGTGGGAGGTGGAGGTAACCTTATTCAGAGAAAAGACAGAAAAACTCAGTTGAGGGAAATGACAGACCTTCTCTGTTGCCACACTCTCATACAGAATCTTCATTCCAGTAGAATTATTATCAAAGGACAGAATAAAATAAGAATCAGTCAAAAAGTTCTTTTTTTTTCACCCCTTGTGTTTGGACAAGAGGCAAGTCTTGCACAAATGGTAAACATATCTATTGTACAAGACTCACTCTAACATTGCACAACAGTTTTCATATTTTCCATTTGTAAAAGGAGAAAGCATTCATTCATTAATTGCCTTTGGTCTATTAGGACATAGAAGAAACTGTTCATTCTTTTCAAGAAACTCAAAATCAACTTTTATTCTAAGAATTATGCTTCAAAATCTTACTCCTCTGGAATGCTGTAGGAGCACAGACTGTAATGGGGACCACAGAGAACACCCATATCCTATTCAAACCAACAGGCTTTTAACCAGTCCCAGTGATCTAGCAATGTAAAAACAGATAACAAGAAGAAATGGAAAAGCTGAAGTAATAGCTGCTTTATAGCCATTTTCTGCCTTGGTGAGCCAGGGAAAACCAAGAATAAATAACTGCAGAAGGCAGTCTCAGCAGCAGTTCAGATGCCACATATCCAGGGTTTTGCTTGCAAGCCTGCAGGGTTTTGCATATGATCAGTCTCATTACTGTGATTAGAAACACAGATCTAGGCATCAGTCCTATTCCAGAGCAGAGAAATTTGCAGGACTAGTGTTAAGAGAGCTGGACACACAAGGCAACACCTGTTTTAACATTAATCTCACATGCATTATTTAAATGCTCCAAACATCCACCACGAGAAGTAGGAATAAGGGCTTCATGGCTTTTCAGAGCACGTCTGACAGGAGCAGTACAAGGACAAGTGTCCCGTGCTCCCTTTGGGAGTTGGCAGGAAGGAATCCCACATCAACAGCTGGCCATTCTGCCAACTAGAAGAGACTCTCCCTCTTCTTTCAGTTAGACTTTCTAATTTTGGGGCGGTGTTAAGAAGATCCTTTCCTGAACACCTGCAGTTCCCTCACGGATCTGTCCTATCCTTTAAAGGTTCTCCTTGAGAGCCATTACCCTCAGAGCTGCACGTGAATGAGATACCCTGCACTTACAGAACCCTTCTTGCTCCCTTGAGTGCAATTGGCCAATTTCTGACTTAAAAAACCAAGCAATAATGAAACAAATGAACACCTAAGCTCAAACACTGACAGAATCTCCTGGGAGGCAGCCATTCACACAATGGGCTAGCTCCTCCATTCTCCTCATGGGTCACACAATCAGGGGGTGTAAGTCATGTGAGCAGTCCCAAAGTTAGGAACCATTTGTTGGTCACACTACCATTCATAATACTCAACATTCCTGGGCCTTCTGTAAAGATTTCCATTTACACACTTTAAAAGACATAAGCACTTAAATCCCAGCCTTCTGATTCCCCAGTGTTGTTAACAGAACTTCAGAACAGATGACAAACTGGCTGGCCAGAAGCTTGGGTCCCTGAGAAAACCATGTTAATAAATATTAAAAAGTTGAATGAGAAAAAGTAAAGAAAAAAAAAAAGAAAAGAGTATTAACTTTTCTTTTGCTGGAATGTTAAAAGTGTTGGCTTCTATAGGCTACTGAGAAACATCTACAGGTCACTACACTACCTCTTTCCAAATGAGATTTCAGCTTTGCCCTTGCAGCAAGTATTTTTCATTCTGGTCATTCTGCCTTTATTGATGAAAAAAGTACATTCAACTATCAAGAAATTACTACTTGAAGTATATTGCTTGTGTCACCAGCGCCATGGTTCAGAGCTCTCTTATCTCCTGGTTTCGTTGCTTTCTGGATGCATATTTAAGCCTCTGTCCAAGTCAGACTACTGACACTGGTGTTATCAGTACTTTCTGAAGAGCTGTTGTGATATCTGTCCAGACTGCATTGATTAAGGGATGTCTGGACTTGAACATGATTACATTAAGGCAGATAATGGTCTTAATGAGGAGCAGATTTTATTGCTCTGGACATTTCTTTCCCTTCCCTATCTCCTTCCTTACAAGGAAGGATGTGCGTTCTATTTATTTTTTTACTGAAAAATAACAACATGATTTTGTAACTGAAATATAGTTTAAAGCCATAGAGAAGTGTTAAATGGTTAAAAATACATTTGCTAAAACTAGATTATTGAGTCTACATTTGAAATAATTCGTAATTAGTATGGATGTAGCTGACAGATTTGTTTTCTGCCTCTTCAGAAAGCAAACAAAGTGACAGAAGGTACATGAAGAAATTAGGTAAATATGAAAATCTATCACTATCAAAATACTGATCTTTTAGTTGAAACAGTTTAGGAGCCTATGGCACTCATATCTAGGTAGCACACAAAATCACTGTTTTTAGAACATTATCTGAAAAATTACCCCTCAACAACCTATTAGTTATTTTGCTCTTTAATCTAAAATTATGCACATTACCTTTTCTAAGCATCATATGCATATCAGATGTTTACATTCAGAGATGGGAAAAACTGCATCTCCAGTTTTAAAATGTATGAACTTCCTCATCTGCCATGCAGAGCAGTCACAGAAGGAAAGGGAAGAACCATGTAACTGCTTCTCAAGTCACAGCTTCTAAAAAATACAGAGTAAATCCCAAACCAATAGTGGATCAAACATGTAAGCCTAGGGCTTTTAAGCTCCCGCTTGTTCTATATTTAGGAACAGCTGTGCATGTGCATACAAAGGATGTTTCCCAAAAATATCTGCTGATCAAGTGCCTAATTACAGGACATTAACAAATACTCTTTCAAATCTTTCTCTTTGCATGAAGTAGAAAACGTACTATTTCAATTTTATGGCCCATAAACAAACAAACAAACAAAAAAAAAAATAAAAACACAAACCAAAACACCAAAACATGCTTTTGCTTTGAGGCCAAGAGAACTGTTTCTTTGTTGACAATGGACTGAAAATACCATGTATTTGCAAATTAATGTAACAATGTCCAGAGCTAAAGTACACCAAATGGTGGAAGAAAAATTGTCTTCTGCTTTGAACTGCAAAGGCATTGCACAATCTTTATCCCAGACAAGTATTACAAAGAAATAATTTGAACAAAAAAAAAAATAGTTTCTTAAGCTGCCTAAGAAACTATCAAGCTTCTCAGCTACTGGTCACATGCAGCTATTTTCATACAACTTGGAGTTTCGCATGTTGAAGAAAAAAAGAAGCACTCTAAGATCATATGAAAGGAATTTTAGTTTGAAAAAATTGTATTAAAGATTCTTGAGAACTTTTCTGCTTCTTGTTTGGAGACCAAGATGATAAATGATGTAGACTATTTTCTACAGCTCCAGTTGCAGACATCCTTGCTCAGTTTCTGCTGAATACAATTATTGCACATTTTGAAAGTAGACATTGAGGTTAGATGGGGTTAATCTCATGCATTACATGCCAAGCCACTTTACAGATATCCTGACCTGGAAGTAGAGAGCCAGTGTCTGATACTTGGAACAACTTCTCTATTAAAAATTATCAAAAGCACTTTTCTTCACAGTCAAATGTTTGTTTTCTTGAAACTTACTGAAGTTAACAAATGTGCCAACTTTTTGCCACTTAAAGAATGGAAATCATGTTAAGCTTATGGACTGGCTTGAATTTGTCCTGCACACACTGGTCTGACTCAGCTGAGGACCAGCCCCAGCAGTGCCACCCTCTCAGTCACCACAGCGGGATGCCGAGGGCTTTGCCAGCACAGGATCCATTAATCTCTGTAGGTTCTAGGAAAGACTAATGGAGACCATGGAGAAGAAAAAAAAAGGAAACAACAAACCCATAATTAACCTTTCTGATTAAGCATTGAAAAATATTCCTGCAGAAAGAAGTTGTACTATAAATAGCCACATCATTATTTTTTTAATCCATTTTTCATAAAACCTTGATTTCTGAGCTTTTCTGTTAGAGCACGAAAGCCTGTCCAGAACAGGGCACATAAGAATTTGCTGTATAGAACTACAAGGCTTGATTTGTTGAGAGCCGCAACTTTAAGCCCTGCAGCTCAAGGAGAGAGCTCAGTGCATACAAAATAAGCTTTTTTCTCGTTACTCTGGTCAAATCATGCTACAGAAATCCCAAGTCCTCTGTAGATAGCAAGAGATTGTTCTTTTGTTAGGCAATGCCCCTTCCTGACCAGCTCCCAGCACGCCAGAACAAACCCTCTGCTTCAAGTTACACTGTTAAAATTAAGGCACTCTCTTATCACTTCCACTACAACGTGGTGTCTCAAGTGCACACTCCACACATCGCACAACACTGGAACATGCTTCTGTGCTTGGACATCTGTTAGAGACATCTTCAGCTTGGCAAAAACAGCTCAGCTTGCTGATCAGAACAGCACACAGGGAACGGACTGAGGTTTGTTTTACACCAGCTGAGGGTTACTGTAGGGCAGTCAAATGTCCTTCTACTGCAATGTACTTCAAAAACATTCTGAAATGAGTACCAACCTGGAATCGTTACTTTATGTTTCCAAGATACACTTGTTTAATTAAACTTATTTTCTGGTACCTTACTAGATAATTGCAAAGACATAAGCTCACACTGCATGTCTGAAATTTTTAATAAATAAGGAACATATATTGTTTACAGCTCTGCAGTTTCCACTGACCAGCAATTCATGGGGTAGATTTTATTCTCTGTCAGGCTTCAGCCAGGTTCCCCGGTAAATTTAAGAACTAGGTAATATAAAGGAAGCGAATTCATACAGGAAGTTTCTGGACCACAACACAATATACCAAACACCAAACCCCCCCTTCTTTAGCACTGTCCTGGCTATTGACACCCCTTGTACATCCTCTTCAAGCAGTTCACTTGTTTAGGAAAGTTGAGCAGGTTTCAGACCCAGCTCTATCCCACACAAAATTACTAAGGGAAGATGTCTTGCAGGATTCCTTAGGACAACTAAATGGGCAACATTTATAGCACCAGCACTCAAATAATCCCGCTGGGATCAAGAGAAACTAAAACTTCTTGCAGCAGTTTTAGTGCTTGAGCTTTACAGCAGTCCATACCATGAATCCAAACCATCATATGGTTACTTCTCACTCTGATCACACGTGCAGCAACTTCTCTCTGCACATACAAAAGGGCCATTTTTAGGGAATCCTAGATGACTGGGATTGAGGGAATCACTGATCTAAACAAGCCTGCCTGCACAGCCTTTGTAAGCTGCTGGGTCTGGCAAAAGAAATCTGGTTCATACCTCTCACCCACACCTACAGATTCCTAACATTTCATCCATGAGTTCTGGAGCCTCTTCATTATCCAGGAGCGAGGCAGATTCCTACATACGTATATATTTAGGACAATGCACTTTTAAAACCAACAAGACCACATTCCTTTACTGATTAAAAAAATAAACTTAAAAATACAACTATTTTGTCCCTTAAAATGCATAAAAAGAACATTTTCTCTTCCACCACCTCAAATTCAAGTTTCAAGATGTGACAAGTGAAAAATGCACACTACCTTTACTTTTAATGAAGTACTTTTCACCAAGAAAAAAAAGCCTTCAATCACTGAAATATGGAAATGACTGGCGAAAGAGCATGAGTCAGCTTGTTGTCAAACTTCAGAAAACCTTTGTTTTACATTTTAACATGAGTAATTAGAATTGTATAAGTAACTGGACAGTCAACAACAAAACAGTCACCATATGAGACTGAAGTGTGAAGTCTACCTTCACATCTGTGAGCTCCTTCCCTCACTTCCAGAGGGAGTGAAAGGAATCATGACAGATGCAAACCATGGAAGCCTCAAATCCTGGCGATGTGCAACAGGTACCTGAGCCTCTTTGTGCAGAGCCTGAGTGTGTAACTACAGAAAAATACTGGCCATCTGTGTCTATGGAAAAGAAATAATTAACAGGCAGGTCTTGAAAAAGCCTCTGGCTTTCTGAGTAATTCTGTATCCTAGTGTGAAGCAGGGACATGAAGGAAGCAATGCAGTACATGAGTGGGACTGTTCTCGCCTGAACTGGTACAAGAACACAGAGACAACACAAAAACCTGATAAACTTGGGAACTGAAGAAAAGCCCTCCAGCAGGTAACTAACAATTCACTCTAAGCTTTGAAAACTGTAAAGGATTACCTGCTTTATAGCATTCTTCTGTTTTAAGACAAGTAGGACTGGGATTCAAGTCTGCCGGCGTGCCTAACAAGAACTCCAGATTCCGACCTAAAGTCAGGCCTTAGGAGTATAGTCATAGCAATTTATAAGGCAGGGGTACCCTCATGATCCTGATTTGAAAGAAATATGGCATTTTATGCAGATAAAAGACAATGGGTAAACGCTTTTCATTTGGGTATTGAGAGGTGCACATGAGCCTGAAAAGGCCAAAGGCACAAATAAACCCTGAGCTCTGACTAGACTCACCCACCCTTCTGGTGCAAACGTTACACATGAGTGTCCTGCAGCCTGGCCCTGGGGAGCTGCTGGTGGGCTGCGGTCAGACCTGAGCCCCAAGCCCAGTGTGCTTTGCCAGCAGCCACTCTGGGTACACTTTTCCAGCCTTCCTTCCCTCAAGGAGGGAGCAGGCAGCAGCAGCAGCCCCTGCAAGGCAGCACAGCCACAGAAAGGACTCTTCCCAGCACACTGCTGCCCCAGCTAACGCAGGAAGGGTGCTCCTCTGGCACAGGGGTAAATTAAGCGGCCTCACCAGGCAGAAAGATGAGAACCCACCAAGCTCTGGTATGGATTAAGCTCTCCAGCCTGTGCTGGCAGATCCATAAACGCCCTATGCAGTTTATTTATTTTGCAATATTAGAAAATCCTTCAAAGATATTGAAAACAGGTTTTAACTAAGACAGATTTTTAAGGTTCTGGTGGCATTTGTCTTTTTAAGTTGGTTTATATTAAATCTAATCTCCATAATTACTCAGATATCTATTTTAAAGTCAGCAGCTAAGCAAAAATCTCCTAAAAACGACCATGAACAAAGAACCAACAATGAAACCCCACAAAAAAATCAACCAGCCAACCAACAAAAAATCCACCACCAAATTTTTCTTTGTTGCAAATAATGAAGTATCGAGAGTGCTAATCTTGTCAGGCCTTCCACCCATGAGCGAAGCCTGGTTCTGGAGACAGAGTGATCCGATTCCTGACCTGATCACCACCAGCTGGACCCTGTTTATTAACTTTAAGGTGGTCTAACAGGGAAGAGTACCAGCTTCAACCCAGAGAGACTAAAGTTGGCTAAGAGACTAAAGTTTACCAAAACTTCTGAGAAACAAAGGAGAAGCCTTCCTCAAACGACTCTCTGGCTCACCTTCAGCACAGCTGCACTGGACAGAGAGCACAGCTGGACTCGGTAGAATCAAAAGACAGAGCAGGTTATAGATGAGGGTGCTTTCCAAGTAAATGTTACAATTAGTTGAATATTCTCTTGTCCAACAGAAGCAGTTGTTGATGGCAGACAAGTTTAGGCTTTCTCTCCAGTCCTCATGTCATATAAAACTCTAACTGGCACCAGTCTCACCAAGCACTAAATAGCACGTGGACCTGAACTTGTGCACAGAGTGCTGCTGCACACCTAGACAGCAATTCTTGCACCTGTCTCTTTTGACACCCATTGTATCCTGTTGCTATCAGCACAACATTCACAGAATAACAGACAGATCCCAAGTGATATTTTTCCTCCTACAGAGCATTTTTACAAAGAAATTCAAAAAGAGCCTTCTAAAAGAAGCCCTGAAAAGCATGGAAAATCCAAGGCAATGCTTCCATGAACCCTTGATTTATATTATTTAATCTCTTTCAGCAAGAAAGATAAATTGCAACAAAGTCACGCTCCAGTTGTTTTCAGGGCTAGTTGTTTAAGATTATTAGAACAGTAAAGTTATAAATATTCACCCTATGAAGGTAAGCATCAGAAAGAAAGATGAGCAAGTGCTTTTTTCTAAGGCTTACCAGCTGTTCAATTGCAAAAATCAGTAATTTTTTTCCCAAATTCCAAGGTAAGTGCATCTTTGGACATAGCATTTTATTGACAGAGAAAGCTTTGACAAAGAACAAAGAGTGCACACTGAAGAGTACATAATTTTCTAACACTTACTGCTATGCTAATCTCCATCAACTTAATGCTTCAGTATTCAAATTTTCATTTAAAGTGGCCAATTTCAAGTCCTTTTAGTTGAAGGGAAGAAGAGAAAGATGCATTCTTTGCTAAAGAAACAGTGATGCTTATGCAAAATAGAATATTCAGATCTTTTCCATGCTTTAAAAAAATGAAAATACTTAATTCACCATGTGCCAATCAGATAAACACAATGAGTGTCAGACTGCCAAAACATACATGATAAAAACCCCAGCACGGGTCAAAGGCTGTCAGATGGCTGATATCTTTCCCCTGTATTTCCTGCTATTCTCTCTGCAGGGAAAATCCATAAAAGACATGGCCCACATTTATTCTCTGAACTTCATTCATTCAGTCCAGCAGTAGTTTAAATTATACGAGGTTTGATTGCATCCTGCATGGACGAAGCTCACCATCTTATTTCTTTACTTCCTTTCTCAGACAGAACATCAGTACCTGGTAGTAATCCTCCCAGAGGTTCCACATACAGGCCTGTTCCTAATGCTATGGCTGAAACAATCCTACTTCTAAAAGCTGTTGGTGCTTACAAAGTACATCAAAGCAAAAGAAAAGCAACTGAAGTGCTGTTGCGCTGATGAAGTGTCTGCTTTTGTCAAGAGCTACAGCAAAATAAAAATGTGTAAGTAAGTTGACCAGCTTTTATCTCTTGCATCTCCAAAGATATTTCTGACAGCACAACATAAATACATACACCATAGTTTTTTGCAGCTAAAAAAAGAAAAAGAGGCTAACACTTAAACTTGTCATGAGGTCACCACTCCTTCCTTTGAAAACCACTGAGATGCTCTGGTAGTTAAAACCTACTGTAGAACAGCAGCACAAACAGCTTCTCAGTGAGGACCAGAGAAGTTGTATATCCTCCCAAAATTCAGAAATGGACCTTCAGGAAACAATGCTCAGCCTCAAAACTGAATGTCTACCTCTCCACTCCTCTGCTGTTCCCACCAGGGGCATATCAGATCCATGATCTAACAATGCCATCAGCCCCACTGTCTGCCCATCCACAGAGCCCTTCTCAAGCACTCATGGGCTGTGATGCCTCAGACCCAACCCCATGCTTTAGTGTGCAGTTCAGCTCATAATTTTAGTGGATCCACCAGTACACTTGTAAAACAAAAATGCAACAGCAGAACCACAGCGTCAGACCCTACAGCCATTAAATTTTACAAGAAGCAGTAATAGAGTGGGACATTTTCTCTAGTAGATTATGGACAAATTTAGACATCTATCACTGGAATAATTACAAGAAACGTCTAAAAATTAATTACATCTGTATCCATCAGCATATTTATGCCAGCATTATAACCATGTGGCATCTAAGCATCTTACAGAATTTACAGCCAGAAGAGAGCATTAGTATCATCTTGTCAGGCTAGCTGAATAATACAGGTCGTAAAATGATACAGTAATTTCTACATTAAGCTTGATGCAGCTGGAGTCTTTTCTTCCTATTAAAAAACTAACAATTTAATACTGAGCAAAGAACTGTTAAAAACATCCTTTAAAAGAGCTTTTTGCCTCAACTGGGAAAATGCTTACCCTACTATGTGCAAATTTCAGCAGTTTCAGCACACAACTGAAACAGCTTATCATGAATGCAGTTCAAAAACTCCACTAAGTTCTGCAACTGCATATGCACTTAAAGACTAAGGTTGATGAGTGAAGTGAGCAGAGTAACTGTACGGCATAGTGAACAACTTGGGAAGCTCAACATAAAATTTTTTGGAAGAAACAAGGTCTCTTCCCAAGTTTTAGCACCAAAGGTAAACAACAAAAATTTGTCTTCTCTGTGGCAGCTGAGAAGGGTAAAGCAAAAAATGCAGAAAAGCACAGGAGAGCACAACGCTCCTATGAGAATGGAAGATGAAATGAAAATAAGGACCTGTCAGTTGTTACAGCTTTTAGTGCTGTGCTAAAGTGCCTCAAGAACTTGCCTTGCACACAAGGCACCTGGAGTCTTATGGGAAAATGTATCTCAAAAGAGGCATCCCAAATTGTATGAGAGAACAAAACTTACTCCTGCTTTTGGCTAAGAATCCAAAATCAGAACTGGGATTTATATTTGTCACTATGAAGTGATACATGCCAAGGTCCAACAAAACTGAAACATACCTGTTATGTGTCTGGATGGATTTTTATACTGCCAAGGAAAGATCTACTGTACTGTAAATAGAGAACACACATCCCAGATCTCATTTGGCTTATAAGAACCAGTATAAGCTGTGAAACTTTCCACTAAAGATCATGTTGGATATGATTTACTAGAGTTTATTAATTTAGGTATGGAAGAAACTGCCTTAGCTACTGCTCTGAAAAGCAGAATCATTAGCATTTTCAGGTGATGACTGCAGTGAGAAAAAGCAGGAACACCTGCCTTTCCTGCCTATGCAGAGGGCCTGAGCTGGATTTTTCCTCTCAAACACCTTCCTCCCAGTTCCACATCTCTCATGCAGGTCAGAACTGACTGAACCCAAAACAACTGCCCTCTGTACTTTGTCTCTTCCTTTCACTGAGCATGTCCAGACCTCTGGAAGGTGAAGAGCACTGCAACTCCCGATTAGCAAGTTGCTTTTCCAGCTGAACAGAAAAACAGACAACATTTGGGGCTCTTCCACACAATTAGACTTTGGTGAGATAGAGAGCTGGGATTCATAAATTCATGCATGATTCACAATTTGCTCAGTGACTTCACCACTTTCAGTTCAAAGTCACGATACCAAGATCATGAGCTTTATCTGCTGCTTTTAATGATGCCCTTTGAAGACATGCATACCTGTCTGTACCTGACAAGAATTTCTGCTGCATACTAGTTGCAGTACCAATAATTATGCTCTTGATGATGATTTCATTCTTCTTACTGATTAATATTATAAGGAATTATTTGACTTCATTGAAAATATTCTCAACATGAGGTACTACAGAATTACTACTTAAATAAACAACATTTTCCAAGAAAAATTATTTTTGGCATCAGATAATGGCAAAGCACTAAAAAGTAATGGCATTTAAAACGTACTGTTCCTCTCCTTCAGGATTTCTGGGAAATGACCTTGCAAGCCAGACTACTTTTTGTGGGGAAACTTGAGTGGTACACTAAAGATGTGCATCTTTACATCTCCCAGTGTGTGCACTGGCAGCTGTTATTAAAGCACAGAGAATCCCTCACTTAGCAAGACCTGGCAGTTGCATTCCTTGAGCTGCAAGGTATGCTCGGTTTCCCAGCTCACATTTCACTACTTGCACATGACACATGCTGAATAAACACTGGATGATGGAAGCAGGCCGAGTCAATGCCACCAATTTCAGCAGAGGAGCTGATGACATTTGTCCCCTTCAGCTATGATGCACTTAGGAACATAGAGATGGCCCTTGTTTTTTACACAAAGGGGAAAGCATCACAAATTGTACAGATATTTAAGGTATTCTGCTAAATAGGGCAGAGCAGGACTAACTGAGAAAGGAGAGAATTCAAGTCAATTAAATAGTCCTAGCCAACAAAAAAAAATTGATTCAGGTACTGTAAATAGCATAAAAATGCCCTTCCTCACATCACTAAAAGCAATGATAGCAGAAAAACAAGCAAACTGACATTACTGCATTGGATGAATATTTCAGTGGCCATCTTGGGAAAAATCCATCCCCATGGAAAGACTTCCTCTAAAGGACCATACTGTACTGTACCGATAAACCAATCTGACTCAAGTTTTACTGTCCTGGAATAAGAGTAGGTAACACCAGCTCATGAACTACTCCAAGCAGCAGAAGTCTGCAATCGCTGGAAACAAACCTTGGGAAAATAGCTCTCCCTCCTTCTGTGGCTATGTCCATATTACACCACTTCTCATCTCCAGAAGCACCAAGACTTGAGTTAAATTAGCAGCACTTTAGCACACAACTTCTAACAGAGACACACACAAACGGCAAGATAAGAGCATTAGGAGCAACCTCTGCAGAAACAGGACTCCATCTTCCTTTGCAGAAGAAGAGTTTGACTAGGACTGCTAATTGATCCCCACCCAAACATTTACAGTCAAATAACACTTTGTTATCCTACAACTGCCACGTGATTTTTTTCTACAACTCGCTGGTGCCTTCTTAGTACCAGGTATTTGAAAAAATTTGCTAGCAACTGTAGTGCAATTTCCAAACTCATTTTGAAATGCTGGAGCACTAATGGGCTGGGTCCTGCTACTGTTCCTATAAAACATTAGCAATGAAAGCTGCAAGACTGGGCACACTGAAGCTCTAGCAAAATATGGTTGGCTGGCCCTGTGGGACACCAGGTAAATATTCTTTCTCATTGACTGAAGTGTGATGCTGATGTCCCTAAGAACACCTGCCCCAATAAAAAGGTAGTCATTTATTACTCTCTGAAGTGCATTAAATCAAACTTCAGCTAGTACTAGAAGAGATTGCCCTCAGAAAGAGTTTTACACTTCCCTGTTGATAGGTCTAGTACACAATCATGATACAGAAAGAACATTTTTTGTTGCCATTAAAAAACCCCAGAATTATTGTAGCTTGTGAAACAAGTAAAAATCATAGGAGCACAGAGCAACTTTGATGCAGAAAAAGACAGTTTTTGATCCTTTGGTCTACCACATAAAAAGAATCAAATGCGATCTAATCCCTTCAGTGACTTTTCAAACTCTATTTGGCCTTTTTTTTTCCTCAAGCATTTGAGTGAATAGCTAAATTTTAAGACATGAAATCTTACAAAAAGGGCAACAGAAGAAAGCAACAGAAAAAAAAGAAGGGAGGAAAAAAAGCAGAACACATAAGACCTGGTAGGTATGTGATTCACCATGACTTCAGACAAGTTTTTTCATTGTCCCCATAGTCTTGTCTGCAATTCTTTGAGTGCATGAAGCACAGTCTGAAAGGAGCGCTCTTGCACCACAGGAAGCATTTGACCTCGTACTACAAAACAAACTGTATTTATCACATCAAATTTGGTTACAGGTAAAGTCTTCATTCTGGTAAAAATGTAGCAGATATTCTCATTAGCCCATAATCACAGTGCATATTTTTCTTCTCAGCTATTAAAATTAAGAGAAAAATAAACAAACCCCCCAAACCTAAAAAGGATATAAAGCCTCATTTCCTTCCCTAGTGCTCCATCCCCTTTTTACAAAACCAAGCTGCTAACAGTAAAGACCTCTACAAAACATAACCTGTATTGTCATCCACGGCAGCCAACACTCTCCTGTACAAACATTAAGCCATTGCCCAAGCTGATGGCAGTGGAACCACTCTCCACAGAGGCAAAAGCAGATAGTCTAAATCCCGGGACCAGGACAGATGGATCACCAACCAGGGTCTGACAGTGCCAGCCCTGAGCCAGAGGGAGGCAGAGTCCAGCAGAGCCATTCTCATCCCCGTATCCAGTTGCCCAGTATCCCCAGTATAAAGGTGTGCAGCTGGGCCGGGGCTGCTCGTGCAGCAAACCCTCCCACGGTGCTCAGGACAAGGGGAAGTGCTTTGGGCCACAGGGAGAGCCCAAACTCTCACCTTCTCAACAGCCCTCCTGGAATTATGGATGGATGCAGCAGCCACTGGATGTAGGTCTTCTCTGTGTGCTGAAACACAGCTCCTCTTTCCCCCTCTGGGAAGCTGCAATCACAGACTCACACCTGCCATATGTACAGTCCATATTGGGGTCTCTGAGGTAGAGATGTCATACTGCATTTTATCTTCTTTCTGCTGGATTTATATAAAAATAATTTGTCAAAAGGTACTGCTAAACAGACTGACTAAGAAAAAAAACCTGAATATTGAAAGTGGATTTAAATTCAAAATCTTTACTAGAGTGATTTAATTAATTCAGTGGGTTTATTAAGCACTCAGATCTCCAGCAGGTTTTTACAGCTGTTAAACCAAATTTTCATTCCACCTAAATCAATTTTGGAGAGAGCCACTACTAAGTATAAAATTTTAAGTAAAAAGTTTCTTTAAAAACTCTGACTCTCTTGAAGAAAGGTTTTCATCACAGTATATTCATTTTAAAATTTCAGAAATTTTAATAAATGCAACTCTAACACAAATGCCAAGTTAAAAAAAAAAATTAAATTCCATTACCAACTATATTTGCACTGAAGTTTGAAGTGAAAATACAACCTGCAAAATACTTCCTATAAATTGACTTGTTTCCTCTTTCTGAAGTTTCAGAAAAGAAAGAAAATACTGTTTCCCTGATATTCCCCCCTTTTTTTTTCTTACTCAATGGAAGCAGGTAAAGTAAAAATCACAGTATGTGAAGCAAACATTTTCAGAACTTGCACAGTAGAAAAAGTTTACAGTGGTCATCCTCAATTGTTTTACATCAATTTTTCCCTTGGTGTTTTCACTGGGAAAAAAACAACCCAAAAAAAACCAGAGGAAGTCGAACACAAAATACCGGGACTTGCCAAATTCAGCTGTTTGAACTGCAAGGGTTCAGTAACTACAGCAGAAAAGTGAATAAGTGAACTGCATTGCCCCTTCTTAAATTTCTGGAAATTCATATTGCACTATCCTTGGATATCAAGTAACACAGAACTCTGGCTTACCATGAAGTTCTCACTGTCTTCAGCTACATAAAGAGCTGCTCACTATTACCTAAGTTTCTTGAATAAATATTTGTGTTCAGGTTTCCTTTCATGCCCACTTCCAAATGCAAAAGCTACGCTTTTGTTCTAAGTTCACAGGACAGCTGTGGAGCAAGGAATCAGTGCTTGGTATGAGGACATCACTTTTTTGAATCATCTACATAAAGAGAAGTTAATTCCTTGCTCACTGGGAGAACTGTAGCAATCTCCACTCTGCATGAAAAACAGGAGTCTGGGTTTAGGGCTTGCTTGGGGGGACAGCGTGTCTTCAGGGAAATCAATTACACATTTGTAGACTTGAAAAAAAAAGTCAGCAGGTGGGACATTATGAGGAAGTTGGATGAAAGAATGCCAAGATGAAATACCAGCATTTTAAAATATTTTCTTTCTTCGGAAAATTAGAATGTCTTCCCTCTCACTTCTGAAAGAAAACATCCATCGATTCCGCACAGAAATTCAGATGTCTTCCCAGTTCTGTGGGGATGCCTTGCTAGAACCACTCCCACTGGGGCCCCAGTTGGATAGCTGGGTAAAACTGAACTACCTCCATGGGATTACAGAGTTCTGGAACTCAGAAAAAACAACTCCCATGACTAAAAAAACTGCTTTTATGAAGAGGTATGGAATATAACAAGGCTAGAACAAGCAAAGACATTTTTAAGACTTGACATCAAAAACCTTTGATAATTGCTTTATTCTGCCGCAGAGTTTTTCACCCATCATCAGCTTTCACCAAAAATAAGATGTTATACTGCCTTTCTCTTAACATATGAAATGCAAAGGGGGTGGATTATGTGAGATATTAATTCTTCTCTATCAATAGAAAATGTCAGAGACAACAGTAAAAACATTTTCAATTCACAGACTGAAGTGTTGAGTAATGTACAGAACATGGGAAGAAATGATTGTTCTCCGTTCCAAAACAAGAACCAAGGGTCATGTAAAATTAGCAGGAACAAACATATTTCCAGAATATAGAGTTCTACTGTGGAAGTGGCTCAAAAAGAACTGAAAAAATGCAGTGGGAAAAGTCAAAGACAGCACTTTAGGCTCACAAAGGTCCTAAGCCCACAGCCCTGGGCTCAGAGTGTGCACCTAAGAAGATAATATCTGCCTTTCCCTTCTAGCTGGTCACAACCATGAATGTCTGACTTGAGAGGAAATTTTACTTTCATCCTTCAAAAACACATTTCCAAGAAGTGAGAGTTTTCCTTCATAAAAAGCAACAAGAATACATGGATCACAGCCAAACTGTTACTTAACTTCATTTTGATTAAAGGTCATAGGAAAACAACAAAGAGCTAATGAAGGGCTCACAGTTGAATCCAGTGCACTGTCCTGCAGCCTGGATTCAGGCCAGGCTCTGGGCAGACAAAGGATTACCAGATGGCCTCCTCACACCAACAGACGATAAGCAAGCAGCACTCTCACCCTTCCAGACCTCTCTAAGCCTTTTGACACCATTAATCAAGTTAATGCTCACTCTAAAAGGTTCACAGGAGTCAGGGGTGACTTTCTAGAACAAATGTAAGTCCATCAGTGAAATATGCCCCATAGGACCGTACATTAACAAGACACTTAACTGTGTGGGCACATTTACCTACGAGAAGCTGAATTCAGGCGAAAAACAGAAGGCTCTATTAGAAAACAGAATGTGGAATTCACCTCAGCAATGCATTCTGTTTCCACCACACAAATTCAGTGAGAAAAGGAGCTCCTGGACTTAGTGTTGAAATCAGGCTCTCACTTACAGTAACACTTGAAACCAATATTGACGGTGCTGCTTGCACAAACTGGGAACATCCTCTCGGTGACCAGCAACCTGGCCACAGCTGTGACCACTGGCATGAAACACTGCCAAGTACAGAGAGCAGATAGAACATCTATCCAGGGCATAGTTACCCTAGAGTTCAGTCTCAAACCGGAACAAAGGACTAGTCCCGTCCTTTTCAAAAAGGCTGCACAAATATTATCTAAAAAGACAGAAAATGAAAACTAATAAAACCCCAAACCTGACAAGACAGGAATTAGCTACAATGAAGGTGAAACAACTTAGGCATAAAATTCGACACAAATCCCTCCCTGTCTCAGCATCTCTCTCTTTGTAGTGCAGTTTTCAGGCTCATGTTGGAAGCATCAAGTGTAAGATACTGTAAGAAGAAGGCAAGGTCATAAACAGAAGCAAACTTACACCACTAGCATTATGTTCTTCAAATGGTACATTCCATGAGGAACTTTAAATCCACCACAAATTTCATTTTTACCACTTATTACCATCTCATCAACATAAGTACAGAATTTTACAAGTTCAACCCCATATATACAGAAAGAACTACTATGAATTCCTAAAAAACAATAGTTAGATTGCTTTATTTTCCCTTATAAATGACATGAATTAATTTAGATTATATTTTAATAGGTTTTTTGTGTCAAATATTTTAATATCCTTTTTTTACTGGCTGCTCTTGAACAGCAATTAAGCACTAAAGAACTTCAGTTTGCCTGTAGATACCCATTTTCTTCTTCCCTTGGTTATTACTGGCTCCAGACTCACTTGTGCTGACAGATAATTTGCCATTAATTGTGCACTTTGAGTATCCTCTGAACTCAGCTGTCTCACAGAGATCAAGTTAGGGAGAAAATAATGATAAACAAACTGAAAAGGACAGCACAACAAAATAAAAAAGCTAACAAAATAGTCTTTCCTGTCATTTTCTCTGAAAGGTGAAGGAAAATACCTGGAATCAGCAAGATAATGGGCATGAAGCAAACATGGTGAGGATAGGAAGGGAAAAAGTTCTAAAACTGCTTCTCTTCTCAGTGTTCAAGTGATCTGTCTCTATGGTGATAACAGGAAACATTAATTTTACAACAATTCTAATTTTTAATGTTATATTTCCTTGTTATAATATTGCAACTATTTCAGGAAGCATCCCAATAAACCCATAATTGTATAAGATACTACTTTCAGAAAGCACATAGATCTCAAAAAAAACATATACTTGCATGTCCTCAAGTCTTGCTGGACAGATCCAGTTCAGCCACTTCCACCAGCTCAATGTTAATGTGCTAATTAACACAATCCTCATTTTCATTGGCAGAGATGACACACACACTCCTGTTGGTTGGCTGAAGTGCTTAAATCTCACAAAAAGGGAACCTCTGCTGGCTGCACACTCAATTCACTTTTCTGAGCAATAGATTTTATTCTTTCATTACAGTCCTATTCACCTGTAACCATTAAAATTTACTTTGCAATCCGTAAGACTTTTCCCTCCCAGTAATTCTGTGGTCTGCAAGCAAGACAGCAAAGCTGTTCTTTAGTCCATAGCAGTTGATTGCAAGTGTCAAACTACAAGTAATGTCCATGAAGAGATTTTGCTCTGCACAAATGTTTCACAATGTCAGTCCAATCCAAGTTCCACTGATGCTATTTTGCAATCAAGTGTCTTTTATTTCTTCACCTTGCAACTTTTTAGTTAAGTGGTATGAAGTGCTTTTTTGAGCTCCTGAAAGGAAGCACAAATTTGGTGCTTCCTATCCATGGATACACTGTCTCTGTGCCACAGCACTGCAGCTTCAGAGAGCATCTCTCCCTCAGGACAGGACCTGCTCTTCTGTGATTCACAGAATGGTGTTGCCCAGCACATGACAAAATAACCTTGCTTCTGAGTACTGTCCCCCAAAAACCTGCCCTTTTGTTGCAAGATTTTCAGCTTTTTGCAGTACAAATCTAATGCATGCAGCTCCATACTCCAGACCGCTGTTTGTGGGAACACAACTGCCAAGGACCTGCTCGTGTCTCAAGAGGGATTACAGTCAGGAAAACCATGACAACAGAAAATGCAGGAGGAGCAGGGGGGTACTTTTTTGGAGAAAGAAGAGGTGGAGAGAGCTGGGTTTATACTACAAAGGAAGACTGAAGATAGAATAATTCCTTTTTTATACACCATCTTTCTCCTAGCCCTACTTTTTGCTTGCACTGTAACAAGAAGGGAGATGAATTTCACCCTGAGATATCTGACAGCACACTAACAGAGAAAGATCCAGGGCATGCTGGATGCAGATTTAGACACCAGAACTGTAATCAAAAGAAATGACTGTTCTTGCTTCAGGCTCTGAATTAATTCCCCTTTACTGTCACTTAAATTATTGTTGTTTTTCTTAAACTGTGCAAACACATGGTAATTAGCTGAAACTAAACAAATAAGGACTGCCTCCCAAGGCCATTCCTGCAAGATGCCTGTCCATTTCACATGAAGTAATTCTGGTTGCCAATGACTCAAACAAAAAATATAAGCACTGAGGACATGAAACAGGAACAAATTACCTTAGACTTGAAAAACAAAGCAGCTGAATCTTCCTCTTCAGAAACCTTACCTGACCTCTGTGGAAGTCTAGCAAGATTGACCAGTGATTTTAAGGTCCACTCTGGAAACCAGAATAGTCAGAGACTTTTCTTTTTCCCAGTGACTGGGAAGCATAAAGTCCATTCCTGCAACTGCTTTTCACACTGTTTAGTCATATACACACAGACACACACTGCATTTTACTTGGGTAGCCTTTAAAATGTTGCCACTCCATTTGTGTCAAATTTTATCAAGCAACCAAAGTCTTGTGCCTCTTGGTAACAAACTTCTCTGAAGTTGGAAAAAGTTAGAACGAGGTAAAGCACATCGCACCAAAATCCTACACAATGCTAAATTAACATAATGTGATAAGATACAATGTGACACAACATCTTCATAAACTTAAACATGTCAGAAAAGAAAAGCTCTTTCTATCAGGTTATTGTGAATCTAATCCATATTTAATCAGTCCGGTCACTAGCCAGCAGCTTTGAAAGTTTATTTAATACCACCATCAGCAATTGTTTACAGTGTCCCAATTAGAACTTCAGAAACAAGATTAACAAGACACCAGGACAGAGAATATATAGGTCATCAGAACATATCCATGAGTGAACTAAAATACTGTTTTCAGGACTTAGCATTATTTTATCATGAACAGAATTACTATTTTGGTGATTATAGTGTGTATGAAAATTTAAGCATATTTCTTTTTTTAAAAAGACAGCTTTCCTCTGTGTAGAACACAATGCAATACACAGAATCAGCACAATAACAGAATTTACCCAAATCAGAAATACAGTAAGTCATGATTCCAGGGAACAAATAAAATCATCTGAACTCACTGGACATCAACAGTAAGGCCAAGATCTGAAAGATATTACTACAAACTGTCACTCAAATACACTTTTTGTCCAGTTGAAAACATTTTTACTAAAATAACACTGTTCATGGCATCCTAGCAATTTTAGTGTAAACAAATGCTGGATAGCACAAAGGCGTGAGTATAACCTCTGCAAAAACAGCTGAAAAAACCCATGAAATATTTTGCCACTTGTTACAATCAATGCCTTTCAACAGATATTCACACAGAGCACCTTTCTGGACTGTATTTACAGTTCGTCACACCTCCATTCCACCCACCCATATTTTTTAAGTATTTATGCTTGGTACCAAAAAAAAAATTTAAAAAAAAAAAAAAAGGGTATTTTTCCATATGCAAGCCAAGGGAAGCAAAGCCCTTCCCCTAAAACCAGACACATGCACATTCAAATACATTCACACAGCTTTTGCTTCAAATGAATGTTCTTTCAGGTAAAATCCCCAAATTATTTCCTCACATCATATGTCCCTTTTCTGAAACCCCAAATCCTCAGCTATACTGAACAGTGCTGCCATAGTCTACACAGTAACCAGCTCAGATCCTGTCAGAATTGACAGAGCACACAAATTCCAGGGGCAGTGCACCCACTATCTAAAACTCCATAAAGCAGCACCAGCCCAGAAAGGTGCTCTTTACTATTTGAGACAACAAACGGGATTAAAGAACCCTCAAATACAATCAATTTTACTAAATTAAACTAAGTGGCAGAGGTATTTTCATCTGCAGTGTTAGTAATAGTTTTTGCTTGACTTGTGTATTTTAATGGGCAGAATATAGTTCAAAGAACAGCAATCTCAGTAAAACAACAGAGCTCTCCATTTCAGGCGTAGTCTTTTTTATGTTTCTCAATCAGTATGTGGTCACTGCTTCAATCGCTCTTGAATTTACAGAGTAAATCAAATTAAAGGGGAAAAATTGGTTCCAGGTCCATGAGGTTTAATTTGTACAGAACTTTGTTTAAAACCTGCTTACAAATTAAGTATCGTTATTTATTGTTATTGTTATTTGTTGGAAGGAAGCTCAGGTGGGAGCTCTGTCTGGAACAAAGCAGTTAACAGGTGCCTCATTGTCATGTTCTGTTTTTTCACTCAGATGAGCAGAGCTTGCAGAAAAACAAATCTTCTTGTTTAATTTCAGAAACAATGAGATTCCCTTATCTTTAGCAGATACGTGTAGGGAAATTGCAGGGAGGTGATGAGGGCAAGACATGAGATTTTAAGTGAAACAACCTATTCTTTAAAAATTCAGAACGAAATACTTTATCAACTCTTCCTAGGGAATTAAAAAATGGACAATTAGATTTCATCATATTATTTTAAACGACTTCTCAGTGAAAAAAAAAAATTGTTTCAAAAACTCATGAGGTTACATTTGCAAGTACAGTCCAGAAAACGGGGGGAAAAAAAAAATAAACCATAAAAAAACACAAAAGGGAAAAAAAACACACCAAAAATTATTCTCTCATGCTTTTCTCTTTTTCTCTCAGTTCCATGATTTCAAAGCCTTTAAGTCACAAAATATAGGGAACCCTTTGACTGTTAAATCATCATCTCAATCCACTTCTGTCCAATAATTCCCAGACTTAAATATCCAACCATGAATTCTCCTCAGATGGTTTTGTTTTACTTTAAAAGCTTTCAAGTAGAGAGATATAAAAATAATACCTATTTCTATCTGTTTCCTTTCTGTCTCCCAAGTAACATCACTTGTTTTTCCAAAATACAGATTCATTTTTTCAAACAAACAAATAAGAGAAAGTTTCTACACCACTAAAAAGGACAGTTTACCTAACAACACCTTGGAAGAACCAAGGGTGAAATAAACTCAGAAAATTCAGAAGAGTTATTTCAAAAGTTCTTTATTTCCTGAGGTAGAAGTTACACTTGAAGGTTCTTTTCCTTCATACTGAACTGAATTATCTGTAGTTAATAATTAGTATCATAATTATTAGTATCATAATTTTGATTATGATACTAAATGGCCTTTTTTGCATCACAAAACCTTACTCTAAAACTGTGAAGTACACAAGAGATGGCTTTCTAAAAATATGCTTGATCCTATGGTAATTTTTTCACTGAAATCATCAAGATAAGCAGTTGTTCAACAAGAATAAATATTTGGAAGATCAAGGCCCGAACTAAAAAAAGCATCCTTTAGAAAATCACTGCAGATGTAAGAAAAATAGAATTACTTCACTTGATATTTTATCAAGCATGTTGATATTTTTTGCATCACGCACAGGACATTAATCATTACAACCTCCACCTACCTGTGACCTTGTTTCACATTTGCTTTTGATGCTAGAAATCCAGCATTCCTGATCATAACATGTGATATTCACGTGATGCAGTGGGGGTTTTGAGCAAATAATGACAATGTGGAGAACACCCAAAGCACAATGGAGCTGACAGCAATGCAGATATTTGGAATGTGGAAGCTGTACTGCTTCTGAGAAAAGGTTTTCTTAGTGCTCCCTGAATCACCTTGCACAAACATCCCCAAAGGCATGGACAAAAACTCAGCCTCTGAAGTACAATTTTCATATTCACCACCTGATTCTATAAGGGTAAAGCTAATGCCCAGCAAATATCTTGTCAAAGATTGAATAGACATAGTTCTTACTTCAGTGTAGTTAGAGGAGACCATAGCTTGTATTTCTATATGAGATTTACCTCCTGAAGTTGAGAGCTCTTTCTTTACCTCCACTGAGATTCTATATATAGGAGATGATTTTAAAAACAAACAAACAAAAATTCACTCATCTTGGGCATTAAACTCATACAAAGATTGAATTTGAGGAATGGAAACTATTATTCTTCAAAGAGGAGATAAAAGGTTCTTGACCACTACACAAAGGTTCTGTGGGTCTGATCTATTAACTTGGGACATTGTGGCTCTGTACAGGAATTAACTTTCCCATTCATATTTCTCTCACTTATGTAAAAGTGCCTTAATTCTTTGCTGTTTTCCCTTAAGCTTTGATAAGCCAGAGCCTATATCAATCCAGACAATACATTGTGATCTGATTTCTACTGTTGTTCTCTACAAGAAAAGAGGATCATCTGACACTTGCTTACCATTGAAGGACAAAATGGCTCCCACATGTCAGCATGCACAGGCACATCCATCTGGTAGCAGCTGTCATTCTACAGTACTGCAAAGTGCCTCCAAAACCTGGTGGCCATGTTCACAACACGAGAGTGCTCAGGCTGGAAGTGCAGGGAGAATGGAGCTCTCTCCTCACCTGAAAAGAAGATAAACTGAGCAGAATTCTGTCACATAACCAGAATTTCCTGAGTAAGGGGACTGAATCCAGTCATGTTCAGCAGAGACAAAAACCACTTGGAAGAGTCTCAGAGTTGGGCACGCTGTTATCCTGGAGGAAAGTGGGGGGATGGAGCTTCACAGACATACTGTAAAGACAATGACCACTGTTTAAGAATTTAGGTTTCGTGCTGCAGTTTTTCACTCTGCACTTACTTCTTTCCACATGAGGAAGATTTTACCATGTAAACGCGTGGTTTACATCTTTTATCCAGACAGACTCTGAGTCTTGGTTTGTTACCTGTTTTTTTTTTTACCCTTGCATCTTAACTCACTTAGAATTTAAAAAAGCTGCTCTGCTGCACAAGCTTAAGAACATTCTGAAGTTCCACTGAATTAGCACTTTAAAGCAACATTGGCTATAACCTAGTTTTGAATCATTCCAAGTAGCCTCAATTTAACCAAGTGCCAAAGCAATTTCATGAAGTGGGTCTAACTCTCTAATTGTGTCTAACAGAGCGCCTAAACCAGCACATTTAGTTGCCAGATCTCCAGAGCAACCCTGAATTTGATTTTATATCCCAGGATTTCAGTGGAAGAACCCAGAGCAGGATCTGGATAGCTATCGCTGTGGTCATGCCAATATAACCCAAATCTCAGTACTTTACATGACTGCTGCAAAGCACTCACTGATCCTTGCCTAATCAAGAGGAAACACTAGCATTTCATCATCATTTTGTAAAAACCATAAAAGGTTAATGGTCAGACTAAGCAGAGAGCAATTCTCACACCACTGTATGAGATTTTTTTATTATAGGTGGTATTGAGTGGCAGTATTTCATAAGATGTGCAAAATACGACTCAAAACCCTGAACACCAAATTAATTTTAAAGTGTCTAGATGATAAATTCAAGCCACAAGTGTCATTCATCCCATCCAAATGTCTTCCATACTGTTAAACAAATGACAAGATAGTAAAGAAAAATTGAATTCCCAGTGCAGGTAAACGTTCCAGTGAAGCACAACATCTGAATCCCACTTCTGCTCTCTCAGTGACTTCTGCTAAAATCCTATTGATCAGGCACTTCAAGTAAGTTTAATTAGTAGAAAGTAATACATCCATTTACATTTTTTCTTTTTGGTTGCTATTCATTTGGTCTTCAATGTTCTATGCAATGTGAAACTGCCAATATGATAAAGATGTTACTTAACATCTATGCCACAGAGAGGGGCATGTTTGAAAAAAAGAGCTTTTCAGAAGTGACTTCTTTTCCTGGACAAAAAAAAAAAAAATGGTTGCAAGCAAATTGAATAGGGAAGGGAAATATTTCAGAAGGATTTTAGATTAAGCATGCATTTTACCTTTCACCACATCAGGCCAGGTCCTCAGTGGATACAAATCACTGGAGCTCCATTTCAGTCAAAAAAGACCATTCAGAAATTGGCCTTTTCCTCTCTCCAAATACCACCTACAGCCTGCATCCATATGTTTGACTTTTCCAGATCCCCTTCTTCCAATTCTGCCTGAAAATTCAGGAAGTTCATTTGAATATAACTCAAATTCAGCGTATTATAGTGGATTTGCGATTGCACACAGAATCTCAACCATTAAAGCTGCACGGGTGAGAGAAAATAAGGTGGGGTGGGAGGGAAAGAGAGGGCAAAAAAAACCACCTCCTTTCATAGAAACTCAGAAGTCAAAGAAACGAGCTCAGATTCTTGACACATAGAAACAGTTTTCCAGACCCCGCTTTCAAGCAAACCAATTACACTTTTTACTTTTCAGGGTACCAGAGGCCGAGCCCCCTGAGAGACCCTGCAGCCTGACTCCATGCAGCGGCAGC